>CM060950.1:213341911-213456911 GCA_030765055.1 Mantis religiosa
TTTCTTTCTTACTTACTTTCTTCTTTGTTTCATTCTTTCTTTCTATCTTCTTTCTTTCTCTCTTCTCTCTTTCTTTCTTTCTTTCTTTCTCTCTTTCTCTCTTTCTTTGTTTCTCCGTTTCTCTCGCTCTTTGTTTCTCTCTCTCTTTCTTTCTTTCCTTCTTTCTTTCCTTCTTTCCTTCTTTCCTTCTTTCTTTCCTTCTTTCCTTCTTTCTTTCCTTCTTCCTTCTTTCATTCTTTCCTTCTTTCCTTCCTTCTTTCTTTCTTTCTTTCTTTCTTTCCTTTCCTTCCTTCCTCCTCCTTTCCTTCCTTTCCTTCCTTCCTTCCTTCCTTTCTTCCTTCCTTCTTTCTTTCTTTCTTTCTTTCTTTCTATCTTTCTTTCGCCTTTCTCTTTCTCATTTTAATTTTTTTTATTTATGTTCTTTTTGAGACGGCCAAACAAATTTCATAATCTTTATTTCAGGGAAAACTGTTTTCAGTCTCCGATTGAGTTGTCCATTAAAGGGCATCCTCCTTTTACATTTTGAGCAGCATATGCCTGATAGGTGGCAGGTCAAGTGTGTCCGCATATTGCACACGAATTGCAGAAAAATACATACACCGTTCTATGGATATTGTTTTGGAGAAGTTCAAATAATCCTATTATCTTTTGTTTAAGCAGAATATGTCAATCAACGCTTAGGTTGTGTAGTAACCGACCTTGTACTTTTTAGCATTCGCGATGCTTATATTTGATACGTAGAACTGAAAGTATCAGTATTTGCAGCGCGAATGTCGGAAATGTACATTTACTTTTTTTTTTTTTTTTTTGAGATCCTTAACTTCAGTTTTTTTGCTTTATTTCAGGTACCATGTATCAGTCAAGGTTTACGTTGTACATAACGGGGCACTATTCTATTACAGTTTGTGCTTTAGATAAGGACATGAAAGTGTGTGTGTGTGTGCATTTACTTTGCAAATGGTGGGAGGATCCATACACTGGCATCTGAATTTTCTTTTGCAGAGGATCAACTTCTCTATCGTTTTTAATTCAAGAAGAATATACCACTCACCTTGAAGTTGGGGCTCTGTCCTTTACGCAAATTACGCCACTTACAATTGAGGGCAATATTTGTGGCACAAATGGCGGAAGCATAAGCCCAGATGGCATAGGACGGTAAAGAGATTCTTTGAGACGGCAAACAAATGTAAGTTGTCATGTAGCTTTAAAACTTCTTAGTCGTTTGCCTTAGGGTTAACTGCTATATGTGAAACTCGTATAATTTTTTGTTATTAATAAATCTGTCACTTTTAATTCAAATAGAATATGTCAAGCCATGTTAAGTTGTTCATTAAAGTGACTTCTTCCTTTTGCATTTTGTGGTGTTGTGCTTGAAACTTGGATATGAAAAGCTGAGAAAATGGCGGAAGCATACATATGCAACCTGCCATGTAGATTTGTCTTTGATAGGATCTAACTGTTCCTCTCCTTTTTAGTTCAAGGTAATATGAAAGTCACTGCTTCCGTTGCTCATAAAGGAGCCCTGTTCTTCGTGCACTTTGTGCTGATGTACGAGATGCACAGACATTAAAATGTGTTACTTTTTACAGCGAAAATGGCGGGAAGAGACATGGACTGTCCTCTGGATCTGTTTTGGAGCGGAGCAACTTATTCCCAATCATGTTTAGTTCAAGGAGATATGCACGACAACGCTAAAGGTGTCCATAAATGTGGCCATGTTCTTTTTGCATTTTGCGTTGTAGATGCCTGACACGTGGAAGTGAAAGTGCGTCAATCATTTGCAACGCAAATGGCGAGAAGAGACATGCACTGTCGTCTGAATCTGTTTTGGAGTGGAGCAACTTATTCCAATCATGTTTAGTTCAAGGAGAATATGCACGACAACGCTAAAGGTGTCCATAAATGTGGCCATGTTCTTTTTGCATTTTGCGCTGCAAATGCCTGACACGTGGAAGTGAAAGTGCGTCAATCATTTGCAACGCAAATGGCGGGAAGAGACATGGACTGTCCTCTGGATGTGTTTTGGAGTGGAGCAACTTATTCCAATCATGTTTAGTTCAAGGAGATTATGCACGACAACGCTAAAGGTGTCCATAAATGTGGCCGTGTTCTTTTTGCATTTTGCGCTGCAAATGCCTGACACGTGGAAGTGAAAGTGTGTCAATCATTTGCAACGCAAATGGCGGGAACAGACATGCACTGTCGTCTGGGTCTGTTTTGGAGTGGAGCAACTTATTCCAATCCCCTTTAGTTTAAAGAAAATATGCACGTCAACGCTAAAGGTGTCCATAAATGTGGCAATGTTCGTTTTGCATTTTGCGTTGCATATGGCTGGCACGTGGAAGTGAAAGTGTGTCAATCATCTGCAACGCAAATGGCGGGAAGAGACATGCACTGTCGTCTGGATCTGTTTTGAGTGGAGCAACTTATTCCAATCCCCTTTAGTTTAAAGAAAATATGCACGTCAACGCTAAAGGTGTCCATAAATGTGGCCATGTTCTTTTGCATTTTGCGTTGCATATGCCTGACAAGGTGAACCTGAAAGTGTATCAGCATTTGGAGGTAAACTGCTCCCAGATACCTCTGTTCTCTTGGATATTGTTTTGGAGAGGTTCAAACACAGGCACCTGGAGTTTATTTCTTTTTCTTTCTTTTTTTAGGGCGATGAAGCAAATGTTATCATATTTCAGGAACAATATGTCAGGCACTGTTTCTCTTTCCAACGGCCGACACTGCTCTTTTTGCATTTTGCGGTACATAAGTCTGGCACGTGGAGTGTACAGCATACACACCGGCAAAGGCACAAAGATACAATCACTGTCACTCGGATTTTGTTTTTCGATAGGACCAATTTAATCCTATCACCTTTATTTCAAAGAAAACTTATCAGTGCCCGATTGAGATGTCCCTAAAGGGTCGTCCTCCTTTTGCATTTTGAGTAGGATATGCATCACACGTGCAAAGTTGAAGTGTGTGCAGCATTTGCACGAGAATGGTGTAAGGAAACATACACTGTTCTCTGTATATAGTGTAGGAGATGTTCAAGTTAATCCTATCATCAATCCTATCATCTTTTGTTTAAGGAGAATATGTCAGTCACCGTTTAAGTTTCCATGACTGGACCCTCTTCTTTTAGCATTCGTCGACGCATCTGACTGACACGTACAGCTGAAAGTGTTAGCACTTGCAATGCGAATGCCGAAAAGACACGATGCATTGTCAACTGGATTACTTTTTTGTGGAGATAATTACCTTCAAGCTGCCATGTGTTAACCAACGTTTTAGTTGTACAGAATGGGCCCCTGTTCTCTTTGTATTTAGTTCTCATTTACAGTGCAAATTACGAAAAGTTCTATCTTAAACCGACATTTGGATTTTTCCTTCCTTCCTTTCGTCCTTCCATCTTTCTTTCTTTCTTTCTTTTTCACTTTCTTTCTTTCTCTCTTCCTTCGTTCCACCCTTCCTTCCTAAATTTCTTTCTTTCTTTCTTTCTTTCTTTCTTTCTTTCTTTCTTTCTTTCTTTCTTTCTTTCTTTCTTGCTTTCTTTCTTTATTTTTTCTTCCTTTCTTCCTTCCTTGCGTTCTTTCTTTCTTTGTTTCTTTCTTTGTTTCTTTCTTTCTTTGTTTCTTTGTTTCTTTCTTTGTTTCTTTCTATCTTTCTTTCTTTCTCTCTCTCTCTCTTCCTTTGTTCCACCCTTCTTTCTTACCTTTCTTTCTTTCTTTCCTTCTTTCTCTCTTCCTTCGTTCCATCCTTCCTTCCTACCTTTTTTTCTTTCTTTCTTCCGTTTTCTTTTTTATTTTTTATTTATTTTATTTTTGCGACGATCTGACAGATCTTATCATCTTTATTTCAAGGAAACAATTTCAGTCCATATAACGGCACGCCTCCTTTTGCATTTTGCATAGCCTGATAGGTGCAGGTCAAAGTGTGTCAGCATTTGCACACGAATTGAGAAAGGTACATACACCGTTCTATGGATATTGTTTTGGAGAGATTCAAATGAATCCTATCATCTTTGGTTTCAGGAGAATATGTGAATCAACTTTTAAGCTTTCCGGTAACGGACCTGGTACACTTTGGCATTCGCCGATGCATATATGTATTTGATACGTAGAACTGAAAGTATTAATATTTCCATCCCGAATGTCGGAAACGTACACTTACGTTTTTTTTTTTTTTTTTTTTTTTTTTTTTTTGAGATCATTAACTTCAGTTTTTTGCTTTATTTCAGGTACCATATATGAGTGAAGGTTTACGTTGTACATATCGGGGCGCTATTCTATTTACATTTTGTGACTGAGTTATGGGCATAAAAGTGTGTCAGCATTTACCTTGCAAATGATGGGAGCATCCATACACTAGCATCTGGATTTTCATTTGGAGAGGATCAACTTATTCCTATCGCTTTTAATTCAAGAAGAACATATCACTTACCTTGAAGCTGGGCTCTGTCCTTTGTGCAAATTGTGCCACTTACAATTGAGGGCAATATTTGTGGCACAAATGCGGAAGCATAAGCCCAGATGGCATAGAACAGTAAAGATATTCTTTGAGACAGCAAACAAATGTAAGTAGTCATGTAGCTTTAAAACTTCTTAGTCGTTTGCCTTAGGGTTAACTGTTATATGTGAAACCGTAGAATTTTTTGTTATTAATAAATCTGTCACTTTTAATTCAAAAAGAATATGTCAGCTATGTTTAAGTTGTTCATTAAAGTGACTTCTTCCTTTTGCATTTTGTGGTGTTGTGCTTGAAACTTGGATATGAAAAGTTGAGACCATTTACACTACAAATGGCGGCAAGATACATATGCACCCTGCCATGTAGATTTTGTCTTTGACAGGGTCAAACTGTTCCTCTCTTTTTAGTTCAAGGGGAATATGTAAGTCACCGCTTCCGTTGCTCATAAAGGAGCCCTGTTCTTCGTGCACTTTGTGCTGATATACGAGATGCATGGACATTAAAATGTGTTACTATTTACAGCGAAAATGGCGGGAAGAGACATGCACTGTCCTCTGGATCTGTTTTGGAGTGGAGCAACTTATTCCAATCATGTTTAGTTCAAGGAGAATATGCACGACAACGCTAAAGGTGTCCATAAATGTGGCCATGTTCTTTTTGCATCTTGCGTTGCAGATGCCTGACACGTGGAAGTGAAAGTGTGTCAATCATTTGCAACGCAAATGGCGGGAACAGACATGCACTGTCGTCTGGGTCTGTTTTGGAGTGGAGCAACTTATTCCAATCCCTTTAGTTTAAAGAAAATATGCACGTCAACTCTAAAGGTGTCCATAAATGTGGCCATGTTCTTTTTGCATTTTGCGTTGCATATGCCTGAACACGTGAACCTGAAAGTGTATAAGCATTTGGAGGTAAACTGCTCCCAGATACATGTGTTCTCTTGGATATTGTTTTGGAGAGGTTCAAACACTGGCACCTGGAATTTTTTTTTTTTTTTTTTTTGAGGCGATGAAGCAAATGTTATCATATTTCAGGAACAATATGTCAGACATTCTTTCTCTTTCCAACGGCCGACACTGCTCTTTTTGCATTTTGCGGTACATAAGTCTGGCACGTGGAGTGTACAGCATACACACCGGAAAAGGCAGAAAGATACAATCACTGTCACTCCCATTTTGTGTTCGAGAGGACCAATTTAATCCTGTCAGCTTTATTTCAAAGAAAACTTATCAGTGCCCTAATGAGATGTCTATTAAAGGGCTCCGCCTTTTGCATTCTGAGTAGCATATGCCTCACACGTTCAAGTGAAGTGTGGCAGCATTTGCACAAGAATGTCGTAAGGAAACATACACTCTTCTCCATATATAGTTTTGTAGATGTTCTAATTAATCCTATCATCTTTTGTTAAGGAGAATATGTCAGTCACCGTTTAAGTTTCCATGACCGAACCCTGTTCTTTTAGCATTCGTCGACGCATCTGACTGACACGTACAGCTGAAAGTGTTAGCACTTGCAATGCGAATGCCTAAAAGACACGATACATTGTCACTGGATTACTTTTTTGTGGAGATAATTAACTTCAAGCTGTCATCCCTTTTCTAAAGACTCATGTGTTAACCAACGTTTAAGTTGTACACAATGGGCCCCTGTTCTATTTGCATTTAGTTCTCATTTGCAGTGCAAATTGCGAAAGGTTCTATCTTACACCGACATTTGGATTTTTCCTTCCTTCCTACCCTCCTTCCTTCTTTCTTTCTTTTTTACTTTCTTTCTCTCTTTCTTCGTTCCACCCTTCCTTCCTTCCTCCCTCCCTCCCTCCCTCCCTCCCTCCCTCCCTCCCTCCCTCCCTCCCTCCCTCCCGCCCTTCCTTGCTTCCTTCCTCCCTCCCTCCCTCCCTCCCACCCTTCCTTCCTTCCTTCCTCCCTCCCTCCCTTCCTCCCTCCCTCCCTCCCTCCCTCCCTTCCTCCCTCCCTTCCTTCCTTCCTTCCTTCCTCCCTTCCTTCCTCCCTTCCTCCCTCCCTCCCTCCCTCCCTTCCCTCCCTCCCTCCTTCCTTCCTTCCTTCCTCCCTTCCCTCCCTCCCTCCCTTCCCTCCCTCCCTCCCTCCTTCCTTCCTTCCTTCCTTGCTTCCTTCCATCCTTCCTTCCTTCGCTCCCTCCCTCCTTCCTACTTTCTTTCTTTCTTGCTTTCTCTCTCGCTCTCTCTTTCTTTCTTTCTCTCGTACTTTCTTTCTCTTTCTTTCTTGCTTGCTTTCTTGCTTTCTTGCTTTCTTTCTTTCTTGCATTCTTGCTTTCATTTTTATTCATTTATTTATTTATTTCTCTTTCTTTCTTGCTTTCTTTCTTTCTTGCTTTCTTTCTTGCTTGCTTTCTTTCTTTATTTCTTTCTTTCTTTCATTCTTTCTTTCATTCTTTCTTTCTTTCTTCCTTTCTTTCTTTGTTTCTTTATTTCTTTCCTTTTTCCTTTTCCTTTTTCTTTTTTTTTATTAATTTTCTTTTTTTTATTAATTTTCTTTTTGAGACGATCTGACAAATATTATCATCTTTATTTCAAGGAAACAATTTCAGTCCATTAAACGGCAGTCCTACTTTTGCATTTTCATAGCCTGATAGGTGCAGGTCAAAGTGTGTGAGAATTGAGAAAGGTACATACACCGTTCTATGGATATTGTTTTGGAGAGATTCAAATTAATCCTATCATCTTTGTTTTCAGGAGAATATGTGAATCAACTGTTAAGTTTTCCGGTAACGGACCTGGTACTCTTTGGCATTCGCCGATGCATATATTTGATACGTAGAACTGAAAGTATTAATAGTTCCATCGCTAATTTCAGAAATGTACACTTACATCTGTTTTTTTTTTTAGATCATTAGCTTCAGGTACCATATTTCATTATTTCAGGTACCATATATTAATCAAGGTTTACGCTAAACATAACGGGGCACTATTCTATTTACAGTTTGTGCTTGAGACATGGACATGAAGGTGTGTCAGTATGTACTTTGCAAATGGCGGGAGGATCCATACACTGGCATCTGAATTTTCTTTTGGAGAGGATCAACTTCTTCCTGTCGTTTTTAATTCAAGAAGAGCATATCTCTTACCTTGAAGTTGGGGCTCTGTCCTTTGCGCAAATTCTGCCACTTACACTTGAGGGCAGTATGTGTGACTCAAGTGGCGGAAGCATAAGCCCAGATGGCATAGGACGGTAAAGAGATTCTTTGAGACGGCAAACAAATGTAAGTTACCATGTAGCTTTAAAACTTCTTAGTCGTTTGCCTTAGGGTTGACTGTTATATGTGAAACCGTATAATTTTTTGCTTTTAATTCAAATAGAACATGTCAGCCATGTTTAAGTTGTTCATTAAGGTGTCTTCTTCCGTTTGCATTTTGAGGTGTTGTGCTTGAAACTTGGATATGAAAAGCCTTTAAGTATTTACATTGCAAATGGCGGATGGATACACATATACACTGGCATCTGAATTTTGTTTTTGACAGGATCAACTTATTCCTCTCATTTTTAGTTTAAGCGGAATATGAGAGTCACCGCTTACGTTGTTCATAAAGGAGCCATTCTTCTTTTTTATCACTTTGTGCTGATGTCGGAGATACATGGACATTAATATGTGTTATTATTTACAGCGAAAATGGCGGGAAGAAACATGCACTGTCCTCTGGATCTGTTTTGGAGTGGAGCATCTTTTTCCAATTATGTTTAGTTCAAAGAGAATATGCCCGTCAACGCTAAAGGTGTCCAAAAATTGGTGCTTTTGCATTCTGCGTAGCGTATGCTTGGCACATGGACGTAAAAGTGTGAAGGCCATTTGGGACGCAAATAGCGGAAAGAGACATTAATTACCCAGTCATTTGGACTTGTTTTGGAGTGGAGCAACTTAGTTCAATCACGTTTAGTTTAAGAATATACCTGACAACTATAAAGGTGCTCCAAACCGGGACTCTGTTCTTTTTGCATTTTGTGTAGCACATTGGCATCTTGAGATTCTTTATTTTATTTATTTTTTTTTTTTGACACGATCAACCAAATCTTATCATCTCTATTTCAGGAAAAATATGTCAGACACTCTTTCTGTAACAGCCGACACTGCTCTTTTTGCATTTTGCGGTACATAAGTCTGGCACGTGAAGGGTACAGCATACACATCGCAAACGGCAGAAAGATACAGTCACTGTCACTTGGATTTTATTTTCGAGATGACCAATTTAATCCTATCAACTTTATTTCAAAGAAAACCCGATTGAGTACCCGATTGAGGTATACGTTAAAGGGCCTCCTCCTTTTGCATTTTCAGCAGCCTATGCCCCACACGTCCAGTGAAGTGTGACGTCAGTTGCACAAGAATGGCGTAAGAATGCATACACCGTTCACTATATATTGTTTTGGAGAAATTAAAATTAATCCTATCGTCTTTTGTTTAAGGAAAATACGTCACTGCCCGTATAAGTTGTGCGTGAAGGAACCCTGTGCCTTTAGCATTCGGCGACGCATCTGTCTAACACGTACAGCTGAAAGGGCCAGCACTTGCACCGCGAATGCCGGAAAGGTACATTTTCAACTGGATTCCATATCTCTCTCTCTCTCTCTCTCTCTCTCTCTCGCTCTCTCTCTCTCTCGCTCTCTCTCTCCCCTCAGATCAGTAACTTCAGCCTGTCATCTTTATTTCAGCAACCATATGTCAGTCAAAGTTTACGTTGTAGATCGCGGGGCCCTTTTCTATTTGCACATTCTGCTGTTGTGCTTAGAAATGGCCGTGAAAAAGTGTTGTGCATTTATAGTGCAAATGCCGGAAATATCCATACAGTTCCACCTGGAATTTCTTTATTTCTTTTTTTTAAGATGAAAAACTAACTCTTAATATCTCTATTTCAGAAAAAATATGTCAGTGGCTCTTTCCGTTTTCAAAAGCCGGCCTTGTTCTTTTTCCATTTTGCAGCGCATAATTGTGACACGTGGAGGTGAAGCGTGACAGCATTTGCATTCCAATGGCGCAAGACTACATACATCGTTCTCCAGATAATTTTTTGGAGAGCTTCAAATTACTTACTTATCTTTTGTTTAAGAAGAATATGTCAGTCACCGTTTAATTTGTCCATGAAAGCAGGCTGATCTTTTAGCATTCGCCGATGCATTTGGCTGACACGTGTAGCTGGAAGTGTCATCACTTGCATCACGAATGCCGGAAAGATACATTTTCATCTGGATATCTCTTTGTTTTAGATAAGTAACTTCAAGATGCCATCCCTTCTCCAAAGACTCATACGCTAGCCAATGTTTAAGTTGTACATAATGTGGCCCTGTTAAATTTGCAGTTCGTTCTCCTGTGCATTCCAGCCCTTTCTTCGGACCATTATGCCATCCTTCTCAACTTTCCTGGATAGCCTTCCTACAAATATCCTGGAGGTTTCACAACACCCAGGAATACTAACTGGGAAGGGTATGCT
This sequence comes from Mantis religiosa, assembly GCA_030765055.1. NCBI lineage: Eukaryota > Metazoa > Arthropoda > Insecta > Mantodea > Mantidae > Mantis > Mantis religiosa. The sequence goes on from CM060950.1 coordinate 213,351,831, forward strand.
TGAAGATTAAATGTTTCACCACCACCGCAGCAGCCGTGCACCAATGTTATATACCATCACTTCCTGGTTCTGAAGCGTCCCCAAAACCAAAACACATCAACCATTCCGAAACTCAAGAGATCAACACCTATCTAAATCGACCGACAGATGAGGTACCACCACCTACCATCAACGCATCGGAAGTTCAAGGATTTCTCTGCAATCTCCTAACTTCCAAAGCTCCCGTGATTGATAATACTGCCAATGCAGCATTCAAGGCCCTACCAGCCCCCTGGGTAAAAACTCTTGCCTTGTTGTTTAATGCAATACTTCAACTTGGTTACTTCCCAGCGGCATGGAAGCATACCAAAATCATCACCATCTGCAAACCCGGAAAGAAAGGCACATCTCCTGCGTACTATCGTCCCATCAGTCTGCTTTCTCATATAAGCAAATTGATGGAAAGTCTCATCCTAAGTAGGCTTCGGAAAACCTGGAATGCCATAACAGCCTTACAGAGAAAACATTTGGCTTCTAAACTCAACACTCCACCCAGCATCAGCTACTTCGGTTGGTTGAAGAAGTGTACACTGCCTTCAACCGTAAGGAGTATGTTGCTGCTCTATTATTGGATACCACCAAATCCTTTGACAGTGTCTAGCATGAAGGTTTACTTACCCGGTTCATCCACCACAACACCCCTTCATACTTGATCCATTGCCCCAGGGGCCCCCTGATGTAGGTACGGGAATTGGCGATCCCGGGATCCCGAGCCAAACTGAAACCCTCGATGTGGGTTCCTCTTAGTGGTGAGGGGTCAGATGAAACACCTACCCACGTGTAGGCCGTGCGTGGAGACCCGTGTCGGTGGAAAGGTTTGTCCTGGTGGTTGAGGGATGTGTATCTGAACCCGTACCAGCGTTCTGAATCCGGAGAGGTTGCGCATTTTAGATATACTACTTTGGCTTCTGCTTCGCCTAAACGGGAGGTTAGGGACTAATCCACCCGTAATCAATCGGCCAGGACTAGCTCTTGCACCGAACTCCTGGGTGAGTGGGACGGCGAGCTCGCTATATCCCGTGTGTAGCACTGTCATCCCAGTGGGATGACCCCTTGTTGGACTCCGTGGTGGGTGGGGAGCAATGCGGGATGAAATTGTTGCTGCTTTTTATGGCTACACTCACACCCAAACAAAACAAAAGTGGAAAGACTAGTGTGAAGGAAGTAGTTGAGACCGTTGGTCCTCGCTACCTAGTCATTAGAACCAACGAAGAAGGCCAAAAGTTCACTACAGGAACACAAAACACAAAAGTTCACTACAGGAACTGAAATGTGTCAATTGTGCAGGGGAACACGCCTCCAGTTCCAGAGATTATCAAAGCTTTGCGGAAGAAAAGGACATTCAGGAGATCTTTATCTGATGCCTGGAAACTCTTTCGCACTTGCCAGCCTTCTGCCTTTAGGTCCGGTACGTACAGCTCTGTAGTATCTAAACCGGTACCGGGAAGGGAAATCGTAACCCATACCAGCGATTCCAGTGCGCCTACGATTTCTGACAACCTCCTTGGGCCAACACAAGCACGGAAGCCAGCAAAACCAACACCAACGTCGGAATCTCCATCACCCAAAAGGAAGACGGAATCCAGCACCTCGTCACTGCAAACTGCAACACAATCATCTTCAACCGGAAAGCCTGTCAAGCAGATCATAAACGATGCACCGCCCAAAACATTCAAGACCACATACCAGAGGTCTGATTTTCTCAAGGACACTAGCCATACCACCAGGCAGAAGACAATCATCGGGCATCCCGAAGTTCCTCTTCTGAGGTTTCTTCTGGTGAGGACTCTGATTGACGACGGTCATCCTCGTCGATCTCGGTGTCCAACCGGTTTCGTGAGCCTGAACCGAAGTTTTCATTTGGGAAAGGGGCCTCATCCGTAGAGGAAATGGAGCAGGAACATCTGGACCATATTGCGAGGAAGTCTATAACTAAACGACAGAATAAATCTGATGTGAAAGGTGTTAGCCCTACACCAAAGAAAGGGTAAATTGATTTGGCCACCGTTGAAGTCGTCCTAATGAAGACCAACTTTTACATCTTATTTCCATAGTTCCAATGACTATCCTACAATGGAACATACGAGGTTTAAGAGGACATCGACCAGAACTCGAACATTTGCTCAGTAAGCATAACCCCACGCTAGTATGCTTACAAGAGACCAAGCTACGACCTCAAGACAATTTTAAAATCAGAAGCTACACAACCCTGCGGTGTGATATTGAAACAGAAGAGGACATTCCCGCTCACGGGGGCACTACGATGCACCTCAGGGATGATATATTTATAGATCCGATACAGCTGCAATCCGACGTCCAATCTGTAGCTGTAAGTATTAAGCTACCATCAATCGAGTTTAGCATTTGCAATGTATACCTACCTCCATCTGATAACCTCTCGTTAACTGACTTTGAAGAGCTGGTTCCCCAGCTAATTACACCGTTTCTCATAGTGGGAGACTTTAATGGTCATCACACACTTTCGGGCTGAAATCGGGCATCTTCGAATGACAACCTTATTGTAAAATTCTTGGAGAGCAATAACTTGGTTCTCCTGGACACCGGTGAGCCAAAGTTCCTTTCAGACACTTTTAACACCTATTCCCGCATCGATTTGGCAGTGTGTTCATCCTAGTTAGCAGTTTCATTACAGTGGAATATTATCTCTGATTTACATTCCAGCGACCACTTCCCATGTCTTCTTAGTCTCTTAGAACAAAATGTGTCTCTCTCGCGTATCCCTAGATGGTGCTTAGATCTTGCCAACTGGAAGCTTTACACCCAGTTTGCTGTCTTGTATTAAAACGAGCACGATTCTGTGAATGATTTAGTTGATCATCTCGCAGAGAAAATTCTTTCCACTGCAGAACAGTCTATTCGACGTTCGGCTACCGAGCCCGGTCGATTTCCTGTCCCATGGTCGACCAACGATTGCCGAAATGCTATTCGTGCTCTTAGAGGTGCTCTAAGAGTATTCCAACGATACCCTACCCTAAGTAATCTCATTGAGTACAAGAAAGCGCGTGAAAAGTCTAGGCAAATAATTAAGGATAGCAAAAAGACCTCATGGAACAACTTTGTATCATCTTTTAACAGTCGTACACCTTCCTCTGTTGAATGCGATAAGTTAAGGCGCGTGGCCGGAAAATCAACCCACTTGCCAGTCGCTGGTCTGAAAACAACTGTAGGAGTTGTTGATCCGTTTGTCATGGCTTACACCTTCGGCTGTGCTTTTGCTCAGGCGTCTAGCTCAAACAATTATGCTCCTGAGTTCATCTCATTAAGACTCAAGTAGAATCTCAAGGCGTGTATAGTTCCATAAACCTTGAAGATTATAATAGCCTCTTCACCTTGGCAGAGTTAGAACATGCCCTTTCATCATCGCAACTGACAACACCAGGACCGGACGGAATCCACGTTCAAATGTTAGAATATCTCTCACCTGAAGGTAAGGCATTCCTGCCCGAGGTCTATATCCGTGTTTGGGTTGATGCCACGTTTCCTGACAAGTGGCGAGAGGCCACCCTTATACCTATCTTGAAAGCCGGCAAGGACCATCACCTCCCTTCTAGCTACCGTCCTATTTCACTCACCAGTTGCGTATGCAATGTGATGGAACGCATGGTAAATGGGCGGTTGGTATGGTGGCTGGAAACGCACAACCTACTGAATAACGTCCAGTGCGGTTTTCGACAACGCCGTTCAACAGTGGATCATATTGTGTCCATGTGGACACAGATTATGAATGGATTCCTTAAAAATTGTCAAACCGTCGGAATATTTTTGACCTTGAAAAGGCTTATGATACGTGTTGCCGGGCAGGCGTGCTTCGTACTCTGCACACCTGAAATATACGTGGACGCCTACCACTCTTCCTTCAGGAATTCTAGAAAGACCGCGTATTGCGAGTAAGGGCTGGCTCGGTTTTTCGAATCCTTTTGTTCAAGAGAACAGTGTACAACAGGTATCGGTATTAAGTGTTACGTTCTTTGCTATTGCGATTAATTCTTTCTCGAAGTGTGTACCTCCGGGGCTCTCCTCATGCCTATTTGTAGAAGACTTTGCCTTCTACTGTACATCTCAGCGCACCCCGTTTTTAGAGCGCCGTCTACAGACCACCTTGGGCAACCTTAAAAATTGGAGTTTAAAAAACAGCTTCCGATTCTCCGCGGAGAAAACAATCTGTGTTAACTTCTGGCGTCGTCAGAGTCGACCACCTCCAAGGCTCCGTTTAGGCGCTAATCTACTACCGCTTGCAGATGAGACGAGTTTCCTTCGATTGATAGAAAATTTAGTTGTTCGCCGCATATAGCACAACTGAAAGCACGATGTGACAGATCTTTAAATATCTTCCGGGTACTAAGTGGAAAATCGTGGGGAGTGGATCGTACAGTGTTATTGTGAATTTATCACGCACTATCCGTTCCAAGTTAGATTATGGTAGTATCGATTTTGGCTCAGCACGACCATCTGTGCTGAAGAGATTAGACACAGTCTATAATTGTGTCATACGTATAGCAGTTGGGGCATTTCCAACGAGCCGCATTATAAGCCTGTATGCTGAATCTGTAGAACCTCCTCTGCAGTACAGGCGCAACATGTTATTAGTAAATTATGGCTGTGTACTTAATTGCATGCCGACACATCCATCGTTTACGCCGTTCTTTAACACCTTAATGGACGCGCGTTATAGGAACACCTCTATTAAACCAAAGTCACCTGGTTTTCGATTCCGGGGGCTCCTTAGACAGCTTGATATTGAAATGCCTAAGATGTATCCTAAGGGGAGAGAGGACATACCCTCCTTGGTTGTTCAGAGCGTCCCACGTAGATCTGGGTATGACTAAATATGATAAATCCACCATGTCTATATCTAGTATCCGCACATGTGTTTTTATAATTTTTATCGTGATACGAGTACCATTTTATAATTTATACTGATGGTTCCAAGCCTCAAATGGTGTTGGATGTGCTTATGTGTGTGGAACCGAACCGTATACATTCGGATTCCACACTAGCACTTTCATTTTTACTGCAGAGCTTTTTGCAATGTACCGAGCCATTTTACGCGTACGTCGACGAAAGTTGGGGGACTTCTTAATCCTGAGTGATTCCCTCAGTGCACTTCAAACCCCACGGCAGCTGTGCAAGTACCACCCTATTTTGCAGCGTTACTTGAATGCCCTCCCTTTTTACACGCTTCTGGTGTTAGCGTGGTGTGTGCAGGGATCCCTGGTTACGTAGGCTTGCGGGGGAATGAAATGGCGGATTTAGCAGCCAAGACGGATACTATGAAGCCCAGGGTGCGAGTACCATCTGTGACATCGGTAGATTTTAGGGCCGTACTGCGGAGAGCTGTGCAAACCTGCTGCCAGGAAGAGTGGTCCGCTCAGCAACAATAAACTTAGATCTGTGAAAGAACTTCCGATTCACTGGTCTACCTCCTGTCGTTCATCTCGTCGCGAGAAGGTGAGTTTGGCTCGGTTGCGTATTGGGCACTGCTTTTTTACTCGTAGTTTTCAAATGTTTCGTATGTACGATATCTAGGCATTTTACATGATGTAAAACTGACGTGGTATGACCACATCACCTACACAGCCAACAAGGTCAGCAAAGGTATGGGTATGTTATACCCATTCTACAATCGATGCTTAGTAATGTACATATCCAATAAGTTGCTCATTTATAAACAAGAACTGCGACCAGCCACCACTTATACCTGTGTCATTTGGGGTATAGCAGCTAAACCTCACCTAACCGCCTTGAAGTCCTACAGTCTCGATTCATCCGTATTGCCACGATTTCCCCATGTACATCCCTAACCTTGTAATCTGTTGCGACCTACACATTCCTAACCTAACACACTACATCCACACCTTCTTACTCCCATTCTATCAAAAGCACACCTTCTTTTGCATGTTACGTAGCATACGCCTGATATGAGCAGGTCAGCATTTGCACACGAATTGAAAAAGATACAGACACTGTTCTATGGATATCGTTTTGGAGAGTTTCTAATTAATCCTACCATCTTTGCTTTCAGGAGAATATGTCAATCAAGCTTTAAGTAGTCCGGTAACGGAACATGTACTTTTTCGCATTTCCTGATGCAAATATCCACTACGTAGAACTGAAGGTATTGGTATGTGCATCACGAATGTCGGAAACGTACATTTACATCGTGGTTTCCCCCCTTTTTTTAGATCATTAACTTCAATTTTTTTTTTATTTCAGGGACCATATGTCAGTCAAGGTTTATATTGTACATAACGGGGCACTATTCTATTTACAGTTTGTGCTTGAGACATGGACAGTAAAGTGTTTGAGCACTTACTTTGCAAATGGTGGGAGGATCCATACACTGACATCTGAATTAGCTTTTGCAGAGGATCAACTTGTTCCTGTCGTTTTTAATTCAAGAAGAGTATATCACTCACCTTGAATTTGGGGCTTTGTGCTTTGCGCAAATTGTGCCACTTACACTTGAGGGCAGTATTTGTGGCACAAATGTCGGAAGCATAGGCCCAGATGACATAGGAGAGGAAAGAGATTCTTTGAGACAGCTAACTAATGTAAGTTATCATGTAGTTTTAAAACTTCTTAGTCGTTTGCCTTAGCGTTAACTGTTATATATGAAACCGAACAATTTCTTGTTATTAATAAATCTGTCACTTTTAATTCATATAGAATATGTCAACCATGTTAAGTTGTTCATTAAGGTGACTTCTTCCTTTTGCATTTTGTGGTGTTGTGCTTGAAACTTGGATATGAAAAGGTCTTGTGTATTTACACTGCAAATGGTGGAAGGATACATATGTACACTGGCATCTAGATTTTGTTTTTGGCAGGATCAACTTATTCCTTGCACTTTTAGTTCGAGGGCAATATGAAAGTTGCCGTTTACGTTGTTCATAAAGGAGCCCTGTTCTCACGTGCACTTTGTGCTGATATACAAGATGCACAGACATTAAAATGTGTTACTATTTACAGCGAAAATGGCGGGAAGAGACATGCACTGTCCTCTGGATCTGTTTTGGAGTGGAGCAACTTACTTCAATCATGTTTAGTTCAAAGAGAATATGCACGTCAAAGTTAAAGGTTGAGGCTCTTTTCTTTGGTCATTTTGCGTAGCAAATGCTTGACACGTGGAAGTGAAATAGTTTCAATCATTTGTTACGCCAATGCCGGGAAGAAACATACACAGTAATCTGGAATATGTTTTGAGAGGAGCTACTTATTCCAATTATGTTTAGTTTAAGGAGAATATGTCCGTCAACACTAAAGGTGATCAAAAAAGGGGACTCTCTTTTTTCTCATTTTGGTAACAGATGCCTCACCCGTGGACGTTTGAGTGTGACAGTCATTTCTTACGTAAATGGTAGAAAGAGATATACACAGTCATCTGGATTTGTTTTGGTGTGGAGCAACTTACTTCAATCATGTTTACATCAAGGAAAATATGCGCTTCAACGCTAAAGGTGTCCCAAACAGAGACTCTGTTCCTTTAGCATTGTGCGACGCATCTGCCTAACACGTACCTACAGCTGAAAGTGTTAGCACTTGCACCGCGAATGCCGGAAAGATACATTGTCAGCTAGATTCTCTCTCTCTCTCTCTCTCTCTCTCTCTCTCTCTCTCTCTCTCTCTCTCTCTCTCTCTCTCTCTCTCTCTCTCTCTCTCTCTCTCCTTTTTCAGTTCAGTAACTTAAACCTGTCATCTTTATTTCAGTAACCATGTATTAGTTAACCTTTAAGTTGTACATAATGGGGCCCTCTTCTATTTGCATTTTGTGCTCTTGTGCTTAGAAGCGGACAGGAAAGTGTGTTATGCGTTTATAGTGTAATTGGCGAAAAGATAGATGCAATGGAATCTGGAATTTCTTTATTATTATTTTTTTAAGATGAACAACCAGTTCCTAACATCTCCACTTCAGGAATATTATGCCAGTCAATTTTTCTGTTTCCAAAATCCGGCCTAGTTCTTTTTGCATTTTGCGCTGCACAAGTCTGACACGTGGGTGTGAAGTGTGACAGCATTTGCACGAGACTGGCGTAAGAATACATACACTGTTCTCCAGATATTGTTTTGAAGAGGTTCTAATCAATCCTATCATATTTTGTTTAAGGAGAATATGTCAGTTTCCGTTTAAATTATCCATGAAACGAGCATGATCTATCAGCATTCGCCGATGAATTTGCCTGTCACGTGTAGCTGAAAGTGTCATCACTTGCAATGCGAATGCCGGAAAGACACGGCACATTGTCAAATTGATTACTTTTTTTTTTTGGAGATACATAACTTCAAGCTGTCATTACTTTTCCAAAGACTCATGTGTTAATCAACGTTTAAGCTGTACAAAATGGGCCCCTGTTCCATTTGCATTTCATTCTCAATTACAGTGCAAATGGCGGAAGGATCCACACTACACCAAAATTTGAATTTTTTCCTTCCTTCCTGCCTTCCTTCCTTCTTTATTTGTTTCTCTCTCTCTCTTTCTTTCTTTCTTTCTTTCTTTCTTTCTTTCTTTCTTTCTTTCTTTCTTTCTTTCTTTCTTTCTTCCTTCCTTCCTTCTTTCCTGAATTTCATTCTTTCCTTCTTCCTTTCTTTCTTTCTTTCTCTTTGTATTTTGTATTTTTTATTTATTTCCCTTTTGAGACGATCTGACAAACCTTATCATCTTTATTTCAAGGAAACAATTTCAGTTCATTAAAGGGCACTCCTCCTTTTGCATTTTGCGTAGCATACGCCTGATAGGTGCAGGTCAAACTGTGTCAGCATTTGCACATGAATTGAGAACGATACGGACACTGTTTTATGGATATTGTTTTGGAGAGTTTCGAATTAATCCTAACATCTTTGCTTTCAAGAGACTATGTCAGACAACGTTTAAGTTGTCCGGTAACGGACCTTGTACTTTTTAGCATTCGCCGATGCAAATACTTAATACGTAGAACTGAAAATATTCGTAATTGCACCACGAATGTCGGAAACGTACGTTTACATCTGCTTTCTCCCTTTCTTTTTTCTGAGATCATTACCTTCAGTTTTTTGCTTTATTTCAGGGACCATATGTCAGTCAAGCTTTATGTTGTACATAACGGGGCACTATTCTACTTACAGTTTGTGCTTGAGACATGGACTTGGAAGTGTGTCAGCATTTACTTTGCAAATGGTGGGAGGATCCATACACTAACATCTGAATTTTCTTTTGCAAAGGATCAACTTGTTCCTGTCGTTTTTAATTCAAGAAGAGTATATCACTCACCTTGAAGTGAGCTCTGTCCTTTGTGCAAATTGTGCCACTTATACTTGAGGGCAGTATTTGCGGCACAAGGGTGGAAGCATAAGCCCAGATGGCATAGGACGGTAAGAGATACTTTGAGACGGCAAACAAATGTAAGTTATCATGTAGCTTTAAAACTTCTTAGTCGTTTGCCTTAGGGTTAACTGTTATATGTGAAACCGTATAATTTTTTGTTATTAATAAGTCTGTCACTCCTATTTCAAATAGAATATGTCAGCCATGTTAAGTTGTTCATTAAGGTGACTTCTTCCTTTTGCATTTTTTGGTGTTGTGCTTGAAACTGGGATAGGAAAAGTTGAGACCATTTACACTACAAATGGCGGAAGGATACATATGCACCCTGCCATGCAGATTTTGTTTTTAACAGGACCAAATTGTTCCTCTCCTTTTTAGTTAAAGGGAATATGAAAGTCACCACTTCCGTTGCTCATAAAGGAGCTCTGTTCTTCGTGCACTTTGTGCTGATGTACGAGATGCATGGACATTAAAATGTGTTACTATTTACAGCGAAAATGGCGGGATTTCTGGATTTGTTTTGAGTGCAGCTACATATTCAAATTATCTTTAGTTCAAGGAGAATATGTCCGTCAATGCTAAAGGGGTCCAACAAACGGGCGCTCTTTGTGTTCCATTCTGGTAACAGATGCCTGACACGTGGAGTTTGAGTGTGACAGTCATTTGTTACCTAAATGGCGGAAAGAGACATACACAGTCATCTGGATTTGTTTTGGAGTGGACCAACTTATTCGAATCATGTTTACTTCAAGTAAAATATGCCCGACAACGCTAAAGGTGTCCCAAACTGAGACTCTGTTCTCTTTGCATTTCGCGTTGCATATGCCTTACACGGGGAGTGCACAGCATACACATCGCAAAAGGCAGAAAGATACAATCACTGTCATCTGTATTTTGCTTTCGAGAGGACCAATTTAATCCTATCAGCATTATCACAAGCAATATTTATCAGTCCCCGAATAAGGTGTACAATAAAGGGCGTCCTCCTTTTGCACTTTGAGTAGCATATGCCTCACACGTGCAAGTGAAGTGTGACGTCATTTGCACACGAATAGCGTAAGAATACACACTCTGTTCTCCAGATATTGTTTTGCAGAGGTAAAAATTAATCATATCGTCTTTTGTTTAAGGAAATTACGTCAGTCACCGTTTAAGTTGTCCGTGAAAGGACCCTGTTCTTTCAGCATTCGTCGACGCACCTGCCTAAAAGGTACAGCTTAAAGTGTTAGCACTTGCACCGCAAATGCCAGAAAGATACATTGTCAACTGGATTCCATCTCTCTCTCTTTTGTTCAGATCAGTAACTTCAGCCTGTCATCTTTATTTCAGGAAGCATATGTCAGTCAACGTTTACGTTGTACATCGCGGGGCCTTTTTCTACTTGCACATTGTGTAGTTCTGCCTAGAAGTGGACGTGAAAAAGTGTTGTGCATTTATTGTGCAAATAGCGGAACGATCCATACACTTCCACCTGGAATTTATTTATTTCTTTTTCTTAAGATGAACAACCAATTCTTAATATCTCTATTTCAGAAAAAATATGTCAGTGGCTCTTTCTGATTCCAATAGCCGCCCTTGTTCTTCTTGCATTTTGCTGTGCATAATTGTGACACGTGGAGGTGAAGTGTGACAGATTTGCATGTGAATGGCAGAAGAATACATACACTGTTCTCCAGATATTGTTTTAGAGAGCTCAAATTAATCTTATTATCTTTTGTTTAAGGAGGGTATGCCAGTGACCGTTTAAGCTATCCGTGAAAGAATCCTGATCTTCTAGCATTCGCTGATGCATTTGCCTGATACGTGTAGCTGAAAGTGTCAACACTTGCACCCCGAATGTTAGAACGATACATTGTCATCTGGATATCTCTTTTTTTAGAATATTAACTTCAAGCTGTCAGCCTATTTCTAAAGACTAATATGTTAGTCAATGTTTAACTTGTACTCTGCACTTTGTTCTCCTTTATATTCCAGCCCTTTCTTCGGACGATTATCCTATCCTTCTCACCTTTACTGGCAAGCATTCCTACCAATATCCTAGAGGCTTCCCTACACCCAGCAAAACCAACTGGGAAGAGTATGCTTGATGATTAAATGCTTCACCACCACCGCAGCAACCGTGCACCACCACCGCAGCATTCGTGCACCACCTCAAAGGATGAAGATGCACTGGTATATATAATTACTTCCCGGTTGTCAGAAGTTATCATAAAATCGTCCCCAAAACCAATACACATCAGGATCAACAATGACCCTGTTCCTCAAACCCTTCCTGCCATTATACAACAGAATAACAGGACCAGAAGGCGTTATCTTTTTACACGTAGCCCAGCACATCGCCAGGAACTTCGGCAGCTACAAGAACTGGTAAAACTAGAACTTCCGGACTACCGCAACGACTGCTGGGAACAAAAAGTATATTCTCTACGAATGGAAGACAATTTCTTTTGGAACATATCCAAAATATTGCTCCGCCTTCCTCGTAAAATCCACCTTTAAAACACGGTCAGGTCCTCACTCAGTCAGCCAAGGAAAAGGCAGAATTATATGTCACTTATCTTGAGTCGACATTTGTAGCTGCTGATTCTCATGATTCAAACCACATCCATTCCGTTACTCAATAGGTCCAAACCTATCTAACTTGGCCGACATTTGAGGTACCACCACGTTCCATCAACCCAACGGAAGTTCAAAGCCTTCCCTGCAATTTCTGACCTTCCAAAGCTCCCTGGTTTGATAATACTGGCAATAAAGAACTCAAAGCCCTACCAGCCCCCTGGGTAAAAACGTTTGCCTTACTGTTTAATGCAATACTTTAACTTGGCTACTTCCCAGCGGCATGGAAGCATGCCAAAATCATCACCATCTGCAAACCCGGAAAGGAAGGCACTTCTCCTTCACACTATCACCCCATCAGTCTGTTTTCTCATATAAGCAAATTAATGGAAAGGCTCATCCTAAGTAGGCTACGGAAATTCCTGGACCGTCACAACTTCCCTAGAGAGGAACAATTTGGCTTAAAATTTCAGCACTCCACCCAGCATCAGCTACTTCGGTTGGTCGAAGAATTGTACACTGCCTTCAACCGTAAGGAGTATGTTGCTGCTCTATTATGACAAATCACCAAAACTTTGACAGTGTCTAGCATGAAGGTTTACTTACCCGCCCCACCAACTACAACACCCCTTCAACGTAATCCATTCCCCCAGGGGCCTACTGATGTAGGTACGGGAATTGGCGATCGCGGGGTCCCGAGCCAAACAGACACCCTCGATGTGGGTTCCTCTTAGTGGTGAGGGGTCAGACAAAACACCCACCCACGTGTACGCCGTACGTGGAGACCCGTATCGGTGGAAAGGTTTGTCCTGGTGGTTGAGGGATGCATATCTGAGCTCGTACCTCTGTTCTTCTGAATTCGGAGATGGTGCGCATTTCCGATACACTTCTGCTTCGCCTAAACGGGAGGTTAGGGACTAACCCACCCCTAATTAATTGGCCAGGACCAGCTGTTGCACCGAATTCCACGGTGAGTGCGACGGCGAGTCCGCTATATCCCATGTGTAGGCCTGTCATTCCAGTGGTATGACCCCTTGTTGGACTCCGTGGTGGGTGCGGAGCACTGCGGGATGAAATTATTGCTACTTTTTATGGCTACTCTCACACCCAAACAAAACAGGTGTTACCGCTGTCTACCGAGTTCATAGCAGAGAACGAGCGGAATTGGTGCCTAGGCGTATCCTGTTGCTGTCCTCCAAGGGCTCAAATGGCGTTAGTTGTGCTTATGTGTATGGAACCAAACCGCATACATTTGGAATCCATAGTACCATTTCCATTTTTACTGCAGATCTTCATGCAATTTACCGGGCCATTTTACACGTACCTTGACGAAAGTTGTGGGAGTCCTTAATCCTGAGTGATTCCCTTAGTGCACTTCAAAGCCTACGGCAGCTGTACAACTACCACCATATTGTGCAGCCTATCCAGGATGCCCTCCACGTTTTACACGCTTCTGGCTTTAGCGTGGTATGTGCATGGATCCCTGGTCACGTCGGCTTGCGGGGGAATGAAATAGCGGATTCAGCAGCCAAGACAGCTACCATGAAGCCCAGGGTTCGAATACCATTTGTGACATCAGGAGATTTTAAGGCTGTATTGTGGAGAGCTGTGCAAACCTGCTGGCAGTAAGAGTGGTACGCTCTCCGCAATAATAAACTTAGATCGGTGAAAAAACTTCCGATTCCCTGGATTACCTCCTGTCGTTCATCTCGTCGCGAAGAGGTGGGTTTGGCTCGGTTGCGTAGTGGGTACTGCTTTTATACTCATAGTTTTTTTTAAATGAGCATTCTCAACGTCTGTCCGACACGTGCTGTTAGTGCTTTATCCTAGCACATCTAAGGAGGTTTCTGCAGCTGCCGGCCAGCTTTGCAGAAATGCTTGCGCATGATAACAAGGTAAGCAGAACGATTTTATGTTCTTTTCGAGGATATATTTTAGAAATTGGCGAAGAACATTTTTTGTAGTTTACATTTATATTTCCTTTTGTGTATTTATTTTTTGCTATGTAAATGTATTTATGTAAGTTTATTTACATTTATGTATAGTTTTAGAGCACTTTATATCTGGCTATTGCCATGACTAATTTTATGAAGGGCGCTGATAACCTCTGCAGTTGAGCGCCCCTATACATATATCATCATCATCCTTAAACCATCTCATACACTCCTATCTCCTCAAGAGATCCTTTTATGTCTCCCAAGATGTCAAATTATCCTTAACATATCCTACTAGAGCGGGTGTTCCTCAAGGAAGCGGCCTGTGTCTCCTCTCCTCCTTCTCTACATCAACACCCTACATTCTTTGCACCGATGCTCACTGTACCTTTTTGCAAACGCCACAGCTGTAACCTCCATGTCAACAAGACATTATATGGCTACATGTAGAATCCAAAACTACGCCTACCTCCTCACCAACTAGTTCAAAATTTGACGCTTGTGCATTCACCCTGAGAAGAGACAAGTCATCACTTTATCCAGAAGGCAGCTAGAGGACCTATCACCTCTTCCGGTAGCCGGAGAGGAAGTACACTGGCTATCATACGTACGATATCTAGGCGTTTTGATTGATGTAAAACTGACGTGGAAGGATCACATCACCTACACAGCCAACAAGGTCAGAAAACGTGTGGGTATGTTATACCCATTGTGCAACCGACGTTCACTGATGTCCACATCCAATAAATTGCTCCTCTATAAACAAGTGCTCCGACCAGCCATCACTTATGCCTGTGCCATTTAAAGTATAGCATCTAAAACACACCTACACCGCCTTGAAGTCCTACAGTCTCGATTCCTACGTATTGCCACGGATTCCCCATGTACAACCCTAAACTAGTAATCTGTTGTGACCTACACATTCCTAACCTAACAGACCACACCCACACCCTCTTACTCCCATTTTATCAAAACCTCTCTCATAACTTCAACCATCTTATACGCGGTCTAGGTGAGTATGATATCGACCCCGGCGGAAAATACAAAAGACCAGTGCTTGTTTTAGGCACCTGAAAATACTCCAGTATCAGTACACAACTCTGCCGTCATTTGCTTCAACTCGTAAAATAATCTACTGCCAGTTGAGGGCTCAGCCCTGGTCAGGCTAGAGACTGAAAATCTGACTTCCGGACTTTCAAGTGTCCAATCGCAGGTGCTGTTCTCCTGTACTTAGAAATGGAAATGGAAATGTGTTATGGATTTACAGTGCAAATGCGAGAAAGATCCACCCTAAACTGACATTTTGATCTTTTTTTTACCTTTTTTGTGAAGATCAACCAAATAGTATCATCTTTATTTCAAGGAAGGAATTTCAGTCCCCGATTAAGTTTTCCATTAAAGGGCACTCATCGTTTTGCATTTTGCGTAGCATTCGCCTGATAGGTGCAGGTCAAATCGTGTCAGCATTTGCACATGAATTAAGAAAGATACAGACACTGTTCTATGGATATTGTTTTGGAGAGTTTCGAGTTAATCCTATCACCTTTGGCTTCAGGAGGATATGTCAATCAACGTTTAAGTTGTCCGCTAACGGATGTTGTACTTTTTAGCATTCGCCGATGCAAATACTTAATACGTATAACTGAAAGTATTCGTAGTTGCATCGGCGAATGTCGGAAACGTACATTTACATCTGGATTCTCCGTTTCTTTCTTTCTTTCTTTTCTGTTGTTGTTATCATTAACTTCAGTTTTCTTCTTTATTTCAGGTACCATATATCAGTCAAGGTTTATGTTGTACATAACGGGGCACTATTCTCTTTACAGTTTGTGTTTGAGACATGGACATGAAAGTGGCATCTTAATTTTCTTTTGCAGAGGATCAACTTGTTCCTGTCGTTTACAATTCAAGAAGAGTATATCACTCAACTTGAAGTTGGGGCTATGTCCTTTGCGCAAATTACGCCACTTACAATTGAGGGCCGTATTTGTGGCACAAGTGGCGGAAGTATAAGCCGAGATGGCATAGGACGGTAAAGAGATTCTTTGAGACAGCAAACAAATGTAAGTTACCATGTAGCTTTAAAACTTCTTAGTCGTTTGCCTTAAGGTTAACTGTTATATGTGAAACCGTATAATTTTTTGTTATTAATAAATCTGTCCCTTTTAGTTCAAATAGAATATGTCAGCAATGTTTAAGTTGTTCACTAAAGTGACTTCTTCCTTTTGCATTTTGTGATGTTGTGCTTGAAACTGGGATACGAAAAGGTCTTGAGTAATTTTACTACAACTGGCGGAATGATACATATGTGCACAGGCATGTACATTTTGTTTTTGACGGGATCAACGTATTCCTCTGACTTTTAGTTCAAGGGGAAAGTGAAAGTCACCGCTTCCGTTGTTCAAAAAGGATCCCTGTTTTTGTGCACTTTGTTCTGATGTACGAGGTACATGGACATTAAGATGTGTTACTATTTACAGCAAAAATGGCGGGAAGATACATGCACTGTCCTCAGGATCTTTTGTGGAGTTGAGCAGCTTACTCCAATCATGTTCAGTTCAAGGAGCATATTAACGTCAAAGTTAAAGGAGTCCATAAATGAGGCTCTTCTCTTTGTGCATTTTTCGTAGCAAATGATTGACACGTATAAGTGAAATTGTTTCATTCGTTTGTTACTCAAATGGCGGGAAGAAACATACACAGTAATCTGGATTTGTTTTGGAATCAAACAGCTTATATCATTCTCCTTTTGTTTACAGAAAATATCCACGTCAACGCCAATGGTGTCCATAGATGTGGCCATGTTCTTTTTGCATTTTGCGTTGCATATGCCGGACATGAAATTGTGAGAGTCATTTGGGACGCCAATGGCGGAAAGAGATCTACACATTCACCTGGATTTTGTTTTGGAGAGGATCACCTTAATCCTATAATCTGTAATTCAAGGAGAACTTGTTTGTTTTGCTTTCTTTTTTGCAGTTTGCGTACAATATGCCTGATAAGTGAACGTGAAAGTCTATCAGCATTTGGAGGTAAACTGCTCCCAGATACATCTGTTCTCTTGGATATTGTTTTGGAGAGGTTCAAAAACAGGCATCTGGAATTTATTTAAATCTTTTTTTGAGACTATCAACCAAATCTTTTCATTTCTATTTCAGGAAAAATACTTCAGAAGTCTTTCTCTTTCCAACAGCCGACCCTGCTCTTATTGCATTTCGCGGTGCATAAGTCTGACACGTGTAGCTGAAAGTGCCATCACTTGCTCCACGAATGCCGGAAAGATACATTGTCATCTGGATATCTCTCATTTTGAGATAATTAACCTCAAGCTGTAATCCTTTTTCCAAATACTCATATGTTAGTCAATGTTTAATTTGTACATAATAGGGCCCTGTCCTATTTGCATTTCGTTCTCCTGTGCATTCCAGCCCTTTCTCCGGACCATAATGCCATTCTTCTCACCTTTACTGACAAGCCTTCCTACAAATATCCTGGAGGCTTCGCAACACCCAGGAAAACTAACTGGGAAGAGTATGCTTGATGATTAAATACTTCACTACCACCGAAGCAACAATGCACCTCCTCAACGGATGTAGATGCACTGGTATATATCATCACATCCCGGTTGTCAGAAGCCATCATAAAATCGTCCCCAAAAGCAAAACATATCAGGATCAACAATGTCTCCCTTTCTCAAGCTCTTCCTGCCATTACACAACAGAAGAACTGGACCAGAAGGCGTTACCTTTTTACACGTAGCCAAGTAGATCGCCAGGAATTTCGACAGCTACAAGAAGTGTTAAAACTAGAACTTCCGCAATACCGCGACAACGTTTATGTTGGCTGGTAAGGGACCTTGTACTTTTTAGCATTCGGCGATGCAAATATTTATTACGTAGAACTAAAAGTATTAGTATTTGCAACGCGAATGTCGGAAACGTACACTTTCATCTGGTTTCTCCCTACCTTTTTTTTGAGATCCTTAACTTCAGTTTCTTGCTTTATTTCAGGGACCATATGTCAGTCAAGGTTTATGTTGTACATAACGGGGCACTATTCTATTTACAGTTTGTGCTTGAGACATGGCCATGAAAGTGTGTCAGCATTTACTTTGCAAATGGTAGGAGGATCCATACACTAACATCTGAGTTTTCTTTTGCAGAGGATCAACTTCTTCCTGTCGCTTTTAATTCACGAACAGTATATCACTCACCTTGAAGTTGGGGTTCTGTCCTTTCGCAAATTGAACAACTTACACTTGAGGGCAGTATTTGTGGCACAAATGGTGGAAGCATAGGCCCAGATGGCATAGGACAGTAACGAGATTCTTTGAGACAGCAAACAAATGTAAGTTATCATGTAGCTTTAAAACTTCTTAGTCGTTTCCCTTAGGGTTAAGTGCTATATGTGAAACCGTATAATTTTTTGTTATTAATAAATCTGTCACTTTTAATTCAAATAAAATATGTCAGCCATGTTTACGTCGTTCATTAAGGTGACTTCTTCCTTTTGCATTTTGTTGTGTTGTGCTTGGAACTTGGATATGAAAAGGTTTTGAGCATTGACACAGCAGATAGTGGAAGGATACATATGACCACTGACATCTAGATTTTGTTTTTAACAGGATCAACTTATTCCTCTCACTTTTAGTTCAAGAGTAATATGAAAGTCACTGTTTACGTTGTTCATAAAGGAGGCCCCCCCCCTTTTTGCAGCTTGTGATGCATGGACATTAAAATGTGTTACTATTTCCTAAAGGCTTCCCTACACCCAGCAAAACCCACTGGGAAGAGTATGTTGACGATTAAATGATTCACTACCACCGCAGCAACCGTGCACCACCTTAACGGATGTAGATGCAATGGTATATACCAGCACATCCAAGTTGTTGGAAGCTATCATAAAATCGTCCCCAACACCAGAACATATCAGGATCAACACTGATCTCCTTTCTGAAGCCCTTCCTGCCATATAACAACAGAAGAAGAGACCAGAAGGCGTTATCCTTTTACACGTAGCCCAACAGGTCGCCAGGAATTTTTACTGCTACAATAAGTGGTAAAGCTAGAACTTCCGGACTACCACAACGACTGTTGGGAACAAAAGTAAATTCTTTACGAATGGAAGAGAATTCCTTTTGGAACATATCCAAAGTGTTGCTCCGCCTTCCTCGTAAAGATCCACCTTTAAAACACGGCCAGGTCCTCGCTCAGTCCTCGCTCATTTGTACCTGCTGATTCTCTTGATTCAAACCACATCCTTTCCGTTACCCAAGAGGTCAACACTTATCTAAATTAACCAAAAATGAGGTTACGCCAACTCCCATCAATCTTCTCTGCAATCTCCGACCTTCCAAAGCTCCCGGGATTGATAATACTGCCAATACAGCACTCGAGGCCCTACCAGTCCCCTGGGTAAAAACTTTTGCTTTGCTGTTTAATGCAATAGTTCAGCTTGGCTCCTTCCAAGCGGCATGAAAGCATCCCAAAATCATCACCATCTGCAAACCCGGAAAGGAAGGCACATCTCCTGCACACTATTGTCCCATCAGTCTGCTTTCTCATATAAGCAAATTGATGGAAAAGCTCATTCAAAGTAGGCTTCGGAAAACCCTGGAACGCCATAACAGCCTTAGAGAGGAACAATTTGGCTTAAAATCTCAGCACTCCACCCAGCATCAGCTACTTCGGCTGGTCGAAGAAGTGTACACTGCCTTCAACCGTAAGCAGTACGTTGCTGCTCTATTATTGGATACCACCAAAGCCTTTGACGGTGTCCGGCATGAAGGTTTACTTACCCGCCTCATCCACCACAACACCCCTTCATACTTGATCCATTCACCCAGGGGCCTACTGATGTAGGTACGGGAATTGGTGATCCCGGGGTCCCGAGCCAAACTGAGACACTCGATGTGGGTTCCTCTTAGTGGTGAGGGTTCAGACAAAACACCCACCCACGTGTAGGCCGTGCGTGGAGACCTGTGTCGATGGAAAAGTTTGTTCTGGTGGTTGAAGGATGCGTATCTGAACTCGTACCAATGTTATTCTGAATTCGGGGAGGGTGTGCATTTCGGATACACTACTTTGGTTTCCGCTTCGCCTAAAGGTGAAGTTAGGAACTAACTCACTCCTAATCAATCGGCCAAGACTAGGTCTTGCACGGAACTCCACGGTGAGTGTGACGGCGAGCCCGCTATATCCCGTGTGTTGCCCTTTCATTCCAGGGGTGACGCCTTGTTGAACTCCGTGCTGGGTGGGGAGCACTGCGGGATGAAATTATTGCTACTTTTTATGGCTGCTCTCACAGCCAAACAAAACAAAAGTGAAAAGACTAGTGTAAAGAACGTTGTTGAGTCCGTTGTTACTCGCTACCTAGTGATCAGAAGAACTGAAGAAGGCCAAAAGTTCTCTACAGTAAACACCTTTCCCATCCAAAAGGGTTTGGATAGAAACGCTGGTCCTGTCAAAATGTGCACAATATCGCGCAAAGGCACGCTCCTGGTGGAAGCGAATTCCGTCTCCCAGGCCGCTGTTAACTTAAAGGCTGACATGTTGGGCAGTTATCCCGTGACCGTTACCGTTCATAGGTCCCTGAACTCCTCACGTGGAGTGGTCACTAGACGTGCGTTGCACGGAATGTTCAAAGAAGAACCTTAAAGAACAAGGTGTTACCGTTGTCTACCGAGTTCAGAGCAGAGAATGAGGGGAATTGGTGCCTACCCGTACCCTGTTGCTGACCTTCGATCGGGTAGATCTCCCGCAAAGAATATTGCGGGTATTGTATGAGAGTATTGAAGTTAGGACGTATATACCAAACCCTTTACGGTGATATATGTGTCAGCGGTTTGGTCACACGAGCTAACTCTGTAACGGTACGCCAACATGTGTGAACTGTGGCTTATCAGTGCACGATGGAGCATGCTCCGCAAATCTGAAATGTGTCAATTGTGCAGGGGAACACGCCTCCAGTTCCAGAGATCCATGCTTTGCGGAAGAAAAGGCCATTCAGGAGATCCGAGTTAAGGAGAAGGTATTTTTATCTGTTACATGGAAACTCCTTCGCACTCGCCAGTCTTCTGCATTTAGGTCCTGTACGTACAGCTTTGTAGTATCTAAACCGGTACCGGGAAGGGAAATCGCAACCCAGACCAGCAATTAGAGTGCGCCTAAGATCTCTGACAAACTCCTTGTGCCAACACAAGTACGGAAGCCAGGAAACCAACACTAACGTCCTCATCTCCTTCGCCCAAAAGGAAGACGGAATCTAACACCTCGTCACTGCCACCTGCAACACCATCCTCTTCAACCGGTTAGCCTGGCATGCCCTTCATATAAGATGCACCGCCCAAAAGTTTGAAACCACATACCAGAGGTATGATTTTCTCAAGGACACTAGCCATACCACCAGGCAGAAGACAAGTCCTCGGGCGTCCCGAAGTTCCTCCTGTGAGGTTTCTTCTGGCGAGGACTCTGATCGACGATTGTCATCCTCGTCGACCTCGGTGTCCAACCGATTTGGGGTGTTCGAACCGAAGTTTTCAATCGGTAAACGGGCGTCAACACGAGAAGAAGTGCAGCAGGAAGATCTGGACCATACTGCGAGGAAGTCTACCTACCTCCATCTGACGACCTCTCGTTAACTGACCTTGAAGAGCTGGTTTCCCAGCTATCTACACCGTTTCTCATAGTGGGAGACTTTAATGGCCCTCACCCACTTTGGGGCTCAAATCGGGCATGTTCGAGAGACAACCTCATTGCAAAATTATTGAAGAGCAATATCTTGGTTCTCCTGAACCCTGGAGAGCCAGAGATCCTTTCAGATACTTTTAACACCTATTCCTACATCGATTTGGCAGTGTGTTCATCCCAGTTAGCAGGTTCATTACAGTGGAATGTCATCTCTAATTTACATTCCAGCGAAAAATTCCCATGTCTTTTTACTCTCTTAGCACAGTATGTGTCTCCCTCGGGTATCCCTAGATGGCTCATTGATCGTGCCAACTAGAACCTGTACACCCAGTTGGCTCTCTTTGATTACAAGGAGCACGATTCTGTGAACGATTTAGTTCATCGTATCAAAGAGAAAATTCTTTCCGCTGCGGAACAGTGTATTCCACGTTAGGCTACCCAGCCTATTCGATTTCCTATCCCATGGTGGACCAACGACTGCCGGAATGCTATTCGTGCTCGTAGACGTGCTCTAAGGGTATTCCAACGACACGTTACCCTAAGTAATCTCGTGCGTGCAAAGTCTAGGCAAATAATTAAATGTAGCAAAAAGGCCTCATGGAACAATTTGTATCATCTTTTAGCAGACGTACACATTTCTCTGTTGAATGGGATAAGTTAAGGCGCGTGGCCGGAAAATCGACCCACTTGCCAATCGCTGGTCTTAAAACAACTGCAGGAGTTGTTGATCCGTTTGTCGTGGCTAACACCTTCGGCTGTACATTCGCTTAGGTGTCTAGCTCAAACAATTATGCTCCTGAGTTCATCTCAATTAAGACTCAAGTAGAATCTCAAGGTTTCGTGTTTAGTTCCAGAAACCTTAAAAATGATAACCGGCTCTTCACCTTCGCAGAGTTAGAACACGCTCCTTCATCATCGCGACTGACAGCACCAGGACCGGACGCAATCCACGTTAAAATGTTACAATATCTCTCACCTGAAGGTAAGGCATTCCTACTCGAGGTCTATATTTCACTTTCCTGACAAGTGGCGAGAAGCCAGCATTACACCTATCTTTAAAGCTGGCAAGGACCGTCACCTCGCTTGTAGCTACCGTCCTACTTCCCTCACCAGTTGCGTATGCAAGGTGATGGAACGCAAGATAAATGGGCGGTTGGCGTTTAGGCGCTGATCTACTACTGTTTGCAGATGAGACGACGTTCCTTGGATTGATATTTGATAGAAAATTTAGTTGGTCGCCGCATATAGCACAACTGAAAGCTCGATGTGACCGATTTTGAAATATCTTCCGGGTACTAAGTGGAAAATCGTGGGGAGCGGATCCTACAGTGTTATTGTGAATTTATCACGCACTATCCGTTCCAAGTTAGATTATGGTAGTATCGATTTTGGCTCAGCACGACCATCTGTGCTGAAGAGATTAGACACAGTCCATAATTGTGTCATACGTATAGCAGTTGGGGCATTTCCAACGAGCCGCGTTATAAGCTTGCATGCTGAATCTGTAGAACCTCCTCTGCAGTACAGGCGCAACTTGTTATTAGTAAATTATGGTTGTGTACTTAATTGCATGCCGACACATCCATCGTTTACGCCGTTCTGTAACACCTTAATGGACGCGAGTTATAGGAACACTTCTGTTAAACCAAAGCCCCTTGGTTTTCGATTCCGGGGGCTCCATAGATACTGAAATGCCCAGGATGTATCCTAAGGGGGAGACGACATACCCTCCTTGGTTGTACAGAGTGTCCCACTTAGATCTTGGCATGACTAAGTATGATAAATCCAAAATATCTATGTCTAGTATCCGCTCGTGCTTTTTTAGAATTTTTATCATGTTACGAGAACAATTTTATAATTTATACTGATGGTTCCAAGAGCTCAAATGGTGTTAGCTGTGCTTATGTGTGTGGAACAGAACCGTATACATTCGGATTCAAAACTAGCACTTCCATTTTTACTGCAGAGCTTCATCCAATATACCGGGCCATTTTACACGTACGTCGACGAAAGTAAGGGGACTGCTTACTACAGAGTGATTCCCTCAGTGCACTTCAAAGCCTACGGCAGCTGTGCAACTGCCACCCTATTGTGCAGCGGATACAGGATGCCCTCCACGTTTTACACGCTTCTGGCTTTAGCGTGGTATGTGCATGGACCGCTGGTCACGTCGGCTTGCGGGGGAATGAAATGGCGGATTCCGCAGCCAAGACGGCTACCATGAAGCACAGGGTACAAGTACCATATGTTACATCGGAAGATTTTAAGGCTGTATTGCGGAGAGCTGTACGAACCTGCTGGCAGGAAGAGGGGTCCGCTAGCCGCAATAATAAACTTAGATCTGTGAAAGAACCTGCGATTCCCTGGGTTACCTCCCGTCGTTCATCTCGTCGCGAGGAGGTGAGATTGGCTGAGTTGCGTATTGGGCATTGCTTATCACTCATAGTTTTCATATTTACGATATCTAGGCGTTTTGCATAATGTAAAAGTGACGTGGAATGACCACGTCACCTACACAGTCAACAAGGTCAACAAACGTGTGGGTATGTTATACCCATTTTACAATCGACGCTCAGTGATGTCCATATCCAATAAGTTGCTCCTTTATAAACAAGAACTGCGACCTGCCACCACTTATGCCTGTGTCATTTGGGGTTTAGCAGCTAAAATACACCTACACCGCCTTGAAGTCTTACAGTCTCACTTCGTCCGTATTGCCACGGATTCCCTACGTTAGATCCCTAACCTTGTAATCTGTTGTGACCTACACATTCCTACCCTAACAGAGTACACCCACACCCTCTCACTCCCATTCTATCAAAACCTCTCTCAGAACTTCAACCATCTTATACGCGGTCTAGGTGAGTACGATATCGACTCCGGCGGAAAATACAAAAGACCAGGACTTGTTTTAGGCACCAGTACACAACTCTCTGTCGTCATTTGCTTCAACTCGTAAAATATTCTACTGCCAGTTGAGGGCTCAGCCCTGATCAGGCTAGAGACTGAAAATCTGACTTCCGGACTTTCAAGTGTGCAATCGCAGGTGCTGTTCTCCTGTACTTAGAAATGGAAATGGAAATGTGTTGGAGATTTACATTGAAAATGGGATAAAGACCCATCCTGCACTGGCACTTTGATTTTTTCCGTTCTTTTTTGTGCCAATCAACTAAATCGTATCACCTTTATTTCAAGGAAAAAGTATCCGTCCCAGATAGAGTTTTCCATTAGAGGGCACTTCTTTTGCATTTTGCGTATCATACGCCTGATATGTGCAGGTAAAACTGTGTCAGCCTTTGCACATGAATTGAGAAAGATACAGACACTGTTCTATGGATATTGTTTTGGAGAGTTTCGAATTAATCATATCACATTTGGTTTCAGGAGGATATGTCAATCAACGTTTAAATTGTCCGGTAACCGACCTTCTACTTTTTAGCCTTCATCGATGCAAATATTTGATACGTAGAACGGAAAGTATCAGTAATTGCAGCGCGAATGTAGGAAACGTACATTTACATCTGGTTTCTTCCTTTTTTCTTCTCTTTTCTTTTTTTGACATAATTAACTGCAGTTTTTTTCTTTGTTTCAGGTACCATATACCAGTCAAGGTTTACGTTGTACATAACGGGGCACTATTCTATTTAGAGTTTGTGCTTGAGACATGGACTTGGAAGTGTGTCAGCATTTACTTTGCAAATGGTGGGAGGATCCATACACTAACATCTGAATTTTCTTTTGCAAAGGATCAACTTGTTCCTGTCGTTTTTAATTCAAGAAGAGTATATCACTCACCTTGAAGTGAGCTCTGTCCTTTGTGCAAATTGTGCCACTTATACTTGAGGGCAGTATTTGCGGCACAAGGGTGGAAGCATAAGCCCAGATGGCATAGGACGGTAAGAGATACTTTGAGACGGCAAACAAATGTAAGTTCTCATGTAGCTTTAAAACTTCTTAGTAGTTTGCCTTAGGGTTAACTGTTATATGTGAATCCGTATAACTTTTTGTTATTAATAAATCTGTCACTTTTAATTCAAATAGAATATGTCAGTCATGTTTAAGTTGTTCATTAAAGTGAATTCTTCCTTTTGCATTTTGTGATGTTGTGCTTGAAACTTGGATATGAAAAATTGAGAGTATTTACACTACAAATGGCGGAAGGATACATATACACCCTGGCATGTAGATTTTGTCTTTTTCAGGATCAAACTGTTCCTCTCCTTTTTAGTTCAAGGGAATATGAAAGTCACCGATTCCGTTCATAAAGGACCCCTGTTCTTCGAACACTTTGTGCTGATGTACGAGATGCATGGACATTAAAATGTGTTACTATTTACAGCGAAAAAGGCGGGAAGAGACGTGCATGTCCTCAGGATCTGTTTTGGAGTGGAGCAACGTATTCCAATCATGTTTAATTCAAGGAGAATATACACGTCAACGTCAAAGGTGTCCATAAATGAGGCGATTTTCCTTGTGCATTTTGCGTAGCAAGTGTTTGACACATGGAAGTGAACTTGTTGCAGTCATTTGATACGCAAATGCCGGGAAGAAACATACACACTAATCTGGATTCGTTTTGAGTGGAGCTACTTATTCCAATTACGTTTAGTTCAAGGAGAATACCTCCATCAACGCTAAAGGTGTCCAAAAATAGGTGCTCTTTTTCTATTTTGGTAACAGATGCCTGACACGTGTGAGTGTGTGTCAGTCATTTGTTACCTAAATGGCGGAAAGAGACACACACAGTCATCTGGATTTGTTCTGGAGTGGAGCAACCTATTTCAATCATGTTTACTTCAAGGAAAATATGCCCGTCAACGCCAAAGGTGTCCCAAACTGTGACTCTGTTCCGTTTGCATTTCGCGTTGCATAACCTTGACACGTTGAGTGTACAGCATACACATCGCAAACTGCAGAAGGCTGCAATCACTGTCATCTGGATTTTGTTTCCGTGAGCACCAATTTAATCCTATCAGCATTATTACAAGCAAAACTTATCAGCACCCGATTGAGATGTACATTAAAGCGCGTCCTTCTTTTGTATTTTGAGTAGCATATGCCTCACACGTGCAGGTGAAGCTTAGCGTCATTTGCACAAGATCGGTGGAAGAATATATACGCTGTTCTCCAGATATTGTTTTGGAGAGGTAAAAATTAATCCTATCATCTTTTGTTTAAGGGAAATATGTCACTCACCGTTCAAGTTGTCCGTGAAAGGACACGGTTCTTTTCGCATTCGGCGACGTATCTGCCTAACATGTACAGCTCAAAGTGTCAGCACTTGCACCGCGAATGCCGAAAAGATACATTGTCAACTGGATTCCAGATCTCTCTCGCTTTTTTTCAGATCAGTAACTTCAGCCTGTCATCTATCTTTCAGGAACCATATGTCAGTCAAAGTTTACGTTGTAGATCGCGGAGCCCTTTTCTATTGCACATTCTCCTTTTGTGCCTAGAAATGGCCGTGAAAAAGTGTTGTGTATTTATAGTGCAAATGGCGGAAATATCCATACACTACTACCTGGAATTTCTTTATTTGTTTGCTTTTTTAAATGTAAAACTAATTCTTAATATCTCTATTTCAGAAAAAATGTCAGTGGCTCGTTCCGTTTTCAAAAGCCGGCCTTGTTCTTTTTGCATTTTGCGGCGCATAATTCTGACACGTGGAGGTGAAGCGTGACAGCATTTGCATTCAAATGGCGGAAGACTACATACACTGATCTCCAGATATTGTTTTGGAGAGCTTCAAATTAATCTTATTATCTTTTGTTTAAGGAGAATATGTCAGTCACCGTTTAAGTTGTCCATGAAAGCTGCCTGATCTGATAGCATTCGTTGATGCATTTGCCTGACACGTGTAGCTGAAAGTGTCATCACTTGCACCACGAATACCGGAAAGATACATTGTAATCTGGATACCTCTTTGTTTTAGATAATTAACTTCAAGCTGTCATCCATTTTCCAAAGACTAATATGTTAGTCAACGTTTACGTTGTAAATAATGGGGCCCTGTTCTATTTGCACTTCGTTCTCCTGTGTATTGCAGTCCTTTCTTCGGACCATTATGCCAGCCTTCTCACCTTTACCGACAAGCCTTCCTACAAATCTCCTGCAGGCTACCCTACACCCAGGAAACCCAACTGGTAAGAATATGCTCGACGATTAAATTGTCAACCGCCACCGCAGCAACCATGCACCACCTCAACGGATGTAGATGCACTGGTATATATCATCACACCCCGGTTGTCAGTAGCTATCATAAAATCGTCCCCAAAACCCAAACTCACCAGGATCAACAATGACCCTGTTGCTCAAGCCCTTCCTCCAATTATGCAACAGAAGAAGAGTAACAGAAGGCGTTATCTTATTACACGTAGCCCAACAGATCACCAGGAATTTTGACGGCTACAACAAGTGGTAAACTAAAACTTCCGGACTAGTGCAACGACTGCTGGGAACAAACAATACATTCTTTACGATAGGAAGACAATTCCTTTTGGAACATTCCGAAAGCCTTGCTCCGCCTTCATCGTAAATATCCGCCTTTATAACATGGCCAGGTCCTCGCTCAGTCAACCAAGGAAACGGCAGATTCTGTTACTCAAGAGGTCAACACCTATCTAAATCGACCGAGAGATGAGGTACCACTAAATGCCATCACCCCTTCGGCAGTTCAAGGCCGTCTCTGCAGTCTCCGACCTTCCAAACCTCCTGGGTTTGATAATACTGCCAATGCAGCATTCAAGGCCCTACCAGCCCCTGGGTGAAAACTCTTGCCTTGCTGTTTAATGCAGTACTTCAACTTGGCTACTTCCCAGTGGCATGGAAGAATGCCAAAATAATCACCATCTGCAAACCCAGGAAGGAAGGCACCTCTCCTGCACACTATCGTCCCATCAGTCTTCTTTCTCATATAAGCAAATTGATGGAAAAGCTCATTCAAAGTAGGCTTCGGAAAACCCTGGAACGCCATAACAGCCTTAGAGAGGAATAATTTGGCTTCTGATCTCAACACTCCACCCAGCATCAGCTACTTCGGTTAGTCGAAGTAGTGTACACTGCCTTCAACCGTTCTGCTGTTCCATTATTGGACATCACTAAAGCCTTTGACAATGTCTGGCATCAAGGTTTACTTACCCGCCTCATCCATTACAACACCCCTTCAGAGTTGATCCATCTCGTACCTCCTATCTCTTCAAAATATCCTTCTCTGTCTCCCAAGATTACACATTATCCTTAACATCTCCGATAGAGCTGGTGTTCCTTAAGATATTTTCCTGGGTCCCACTCTCTTCCTTCTCCACATCAACACCCTACCTTCTTTGCAACGCTGCTCACTGTACCTTTTTGCAGACGATACAGCTGTAACCTCCATGACAACTAGACATCATATGGCTGCACGTAGAAAGCTACACCGACCTCCTCACCACCTGGTTCAAACGATTACGCTTGAGCATCCACCCTCAGAAGAGCCAAGTTTTCACTTTTTCCAGAAGGCAGCTAGAGGACCTACCACCTATTTGTCTAGCCAGAGGGGAAGTACATTGGCAATCATATTTACGATATCTAGGCGTTTTGCTTGATGTAAAACTGACAGGGAATGACCACGTCACCTACACAGCCAACAAGGTCAGCAAACGTGTGGGTATGTTATACCCATTGTACAATCGACGCTCAGTGATGTCCATATCCAATAAATTGCCCATTTATAAACAAGAACTGCGACCAGCCATCACTTATGCCTGTGCCATTTAGGGTTTAGCAGCTAAAACTCACCTAACCGCCTTGAAGTCCTACAGTCTCGATTCGTCCGTATTGCCACGGATTCGCCATGGTACGTCCCTAACCCTGTAATCCGTTGTGACCTACACATTCGTAACCTAACAGACTACATCCACACTCTCTGACTCCCATTCTATCAAAACCTCTCTCATAACTTCAACTCCCTTATACGCGGTGTAGGTGAGTACGGCATCAACCCGGCGAAAAATACAAAAGACCAAGACTTATTTTACGCACATGAAAACACTGTAGGATCAGTATACAACTTATATATAACAGAAGAAAAAGCACCAAAACAAACCTCTGCCGTCATTTTGTCTAATTCGTAAAATATTCTACTGCCACTAGAGGGCTCAGCCCTGATCAGGCTAGAGAATGAAGGTCTGCCCTCCGGAGTGTCAAATGTCCAATCTCAGGTGCTGTTCTCCTATGTTTAGAAATGGACATGGAAATGTGTTTTGGATTTGCAGTGCAAATGGCCGAAGATCCACCTTACACTGGTATTTTGATTTTTTCCTTCATTCCTTCTTTCTTTCTTCTTTCTTTTTTATTTTTTTATTATTTTTTGAGACGATCAAACAAATCGTATCATCTTTATTTCACGGAAAACATTTCAGTCCCCAATTAAGTTTTCCATTAGAGGGCACTCATCGTTTTGCATTTTGCGTAGCATGCGCCCGATTTGGTGCAGGCCAAATTCTGTCAGCACTTCCACACGAATTGCAGAAAAAATACATACACTGTTCTATGCATATTGTTTGGAGAGGATCAAGTTAAGTCTATCATCCTTGGTTTAAGGAGAATATGTCAATCAACGTTTAAGTAGTCCGGTAACGGACTTTGTACTATTTAGCATTCGAATTGCATATATTTGATACGTAGAACTGAAGGTATAAGTATTTTCAGCGCAAATGTTGGAAACGTAAATTTACATCTGGTTTCTTTTTCTTTCCTTTTTTGGGATCATTAACTTCAGTTTTTTGCTTTATTTCAGGGACCATATGACAGTCAAAGTTTACGTTGTACATAACAGCACACTATTCAATTTACACTTTGTGCCTCAGATATGGACATGAAAGTGTGTCAGCACTTACTTTGCAAATTATGGGAGGATCCATACACTAGCATTTGGATTTTCTTTGGAGAGGATCAACTTTTCCTATCGCTTTTAATTCAAGAAGAGTTCATCACTCACCTTGAAGTTGGGACTCTGTCCTTTCCGGTATTTGTGCCACCTATACTTGAGGGCAGCATTTGTGGCACAAATGGCGGAAACATAGGCACAGAGGGCATAAGAGTAAAGAGATATTTTGACGCAGCAAATAAATGTAAGTTATCATGTAGTTTTACAATTTTTTAGTCGTTTGCCTTAGAGTTAATATATGTGAAACCCTATAATTTTTTGTTATTAATAAATATGTAGCTTTTAATTCGAATAGAATAAGTCAGCCATGTTTAAGTTGTTCATTAAAGTGACCTGTTCCTTTTGCATTTTGTGGTGTAGTACTCGAAACATGGACATGAAGATGTTTCGGTATTTACACTGCAAATGGCGAGTAGTATGAAAAGGCTTTTTCTAGATACATTTGCATAAATTTGCATAACGTCGCGACACCGCCGTCGGTGGGAGGGGGGAGGGGAGGGGGTGTGAGGACCACCCAAGATGTTGCAGGTGGTATGGAAACATGTCACAACTTGCATTCCCAGGGGGCTTTTTTCTAATGGAAGCCATAAATTATTGTAAATGTATGTTACAGATACAGACGTCGTGACTGTCTGTGGAAGGGGGAGATGAGATCGGCCATCTGTCACTTGACAAAGTTTATGTGTTATGGAAGGGGGCATACATGTCTCGAGAGGTTTCTGTGATATGTTGTTGGATTGAACATCTGTTAAGGGTTAACTGGCGTCGATGTTATGTGAAAGGATGCAGCCATGTTTAATGACCCTCATAAATAAGGGGCCTGAGATTGCCCTCCTGTTACTCGACAAAGAGTATGTGTTCCCTGAGTTTTTAAGGGAAGTCATAAATTATTTTTTTTCCGCCCAAACGCTTTCCCCACCTCTGAATTCCCCCACCACTATTGAAAGAGTATATAAGACTCTCCAGCTTGGAGCGCTAAATTAGTTCGTGGATTCTCTCAGCCTTCTTATTTGCTATGTCTGATATGTCAACTCTTGGGAGTGAGTGTGCAGCGGAGGCGCATCATTACGCGTATTACCACAAAGAGTTATGCAACGGTCTTATGCATTCAATCGTTTGTAACAGACCTTCATACCATGATCAGATGTCTTCTCGGGAAGTATGCACAGAAAACTGCCCAGTCTACAGAAAGCGATACATGTAAGTATAATAGTGATTATTCTTTTTTTTTTCTAGAGAATTTAATGCCGTTTTATATTTAAGTAGAAAAAGTAATTTGAAACCTATTCGTTATTCCAGGCAAGAGCCGGTTCATGAGCAAGAACAAAGCGGAGTTGATGAGGTTGATAGATTCGCTTCAAGTCACGAGGCCATACACCACTCTGAATTTTGTAACGGTGATACGCATGCAACCCTGTGTACGCAGCCCGAGGCTCATGAACATATGTACTCTTACTTCCTCTGCAATGAGAAGTGTAGCGTGTACCAGCTCAGACAGAGACAATCAAAGTAAGTGACATTAAAGAAATTCACGACTCTTTCCTTACAGAATCGTTGAAATATATAATTCCATGTACAAAAAATACCATTGTTACAGGCTTCGAATGACAGTTCGAGATCCTAGGCCTGTCATTGATTGCGATACCTCCAGCGATGAGGCTGAAAAGGATGCTGTTACGGAGCGATCTACACAGCTTGTAGACGACTTCCTGCCAGATCAGGGCGATGAAATTACTGAGAATGTTACTCCTGAGCGTACCCCGAGCATACAATCCGAACGCCGCAAAACATCAATGTAAGTATTGCTATCATACAACTTAAAAAAAAAGAAACTCTTGCGTCTCTTAAGTGCTATTCTCTCAGGAGACAATCTATTTTTTCTCTCTTGCTAACACACATGTTATGTGCTCTGTTTCAGGACAGCTATAAGGAAACCTCGAAAAAAGGTACTTAAAAATAGCTTTGCGGATCTCCAAAGGCGGCTGACACTCTTAGAAGAGCGAATGACGTCTGCTGCTGCTACCCCAAAGAGGCATGCAAGTAGTTCGCGTGTACCAAGACGCCTGAACCTCTGAAAGAATTAGAGGGGACAGATTCGGGCTTCTTCATTAAAAATAACGGGAAACATGACATCGGCTACCATGCTCCACGACGTTCAAATATCCAAAAGTTACAGTGTTAACGTAGGACTAATCTTTCGTATTCCAGCTGTAATCATAAAGAATAGAGCCAGTGACAATTTTGTGTATATGTCAGTGTATGACTGGGAAATTATTAAAAGTAGGCTTCATGTATTTGAAGCATTCCTCAAAGAGAGAAACTACGTGTGTTGTGATTACAGTGAGAACATTGTATATTCCTTTAATGTCATCGTGTATATGGAAGATGAGAGGATCAGATTTCTGAATACAGTTCTAAACAGAGGTGAAATACTTTTAAATTTTAGTGAATTTTGTCAGTTAAAGAGGTTGGAAGGTTATATACAGAGACACTTAACGAATCTAACTCTCTGTAATGAAATATCATATGTAGGGACAAGGAGCTGGAGAAGGGCGGCATTGGAAATGTACAATGATATGAAATAAAACTAAATAACTTTTCATATTATATATCTTTTTATTCACCTGAAATCCTTGTTACATGCATGCTATATCCTGTATATCCTTCATTACAAGAATCATTGATGAAATTAAATTAATGACTGCATCACGTGAGTCAGAGGCTTGTACGTGAAAACTCTGTCATGTATTACCAGACAATACAAAGTAGTCTGTGCGGGTATATTTGCACTAGTTTCAATTTCAAGTCTGATATTGACAGCGCCATTTATAATTTCCTCAGGCTGATGCGAACAGTCTATGATGAACAATGGTGCATGCTTGAGAAAATCTTTTCTCTTCAATAGAGGGTAGTTTTCTTTCCCGTAATAAGAGTTTTGGAACTTTGAATACATTTCATATAAAGCTGCAAATCTAGAGTTCCCAAAGTCCAAGTTCATATCGTGATAGGGATAACACTCACTATTGAGATAAAGCCGCAAATTTGTTATGTTACAATGATCAAACTCGGAACAGTCCTTTGATGCATTATTTGTTCTTGATGTCTGGGCTCCCACTATAACAAATCTCGGCTTCTCCGGTTTCGAAGTTGTTGCGACGTTCCATGTAAATGATCTAGTTTGCGGAACAGCCGGCTGGGTATGTATATCCATTGTTCTAAATGCGATATGCAGTGGTCTGTCTGCCTTGACGATCTTGAGGATTTCTACCTTTTCAGTGTCAGAAAGGCGGATTACAGGCATCCTCCATTCGATGCGAGCAAGTTTAACGATAGCATTTCCTTCTCCTTCGGGTGCCAGAATGCAGTTCTTAGAGTCCTTAGATCGAATGAGCACCAACTCAAACTTGCTATTGAGAACGAGGTCCTTGTGGTCATCTGCAAATCCCAGAAGCATTGACAGGGGGACTACGGCATTGAATGCTCCGCTTGTTGAGTGCACAATATCCACATCTTCTCCAGGATAGCACCATCCGGCATTGATCAAACGATTCGATTCCATGGGATTGAGAGCTGCATAGTTGCGCATAGTCGATGTAATGCCTGGATTCCTTGTTCTATCTATACAAGTTCCATTCATGTCCAGCCGAATCTCATCAAACATAAATGCCAGGGCATTGTTAGTCAACTTCGCCAACGTAGCTGTTCCATTAGGCTTAGAAACAGATCCCTCAATGTAGAGATAACTCCGGTTAGGCAGAGTATATAAATCTTCCGCTTGACAAGGTATCCTAATCTCGTCATTAGCGTCCAGAGCCGATGTATTATACGGGAGAAACACATGTTCCTCTTCTTTAGCAATCTTATCCTCAAATGAAGGCGTTTCGGTCACGTTAAAGATGTCCATTACAGAATTCTGAAGCCCAAAGCTTCGAGGAACTTCTTGCTGCTCGATGTTAACACTCTAAGAGTCAAAGGGCGAGTACGGAGATTATGTGATTGTACTGTATTATATGCTTTGCGACGGTTTCTCCTTCTAAAATCTATCCCCATTTCGTCGAATATGAAGACGTATGCTTATATCCTCGTTTCTAAAGTTGATGCTATCTCCGTTCTGATCGACCACACGAAGGGTGATTTGATCGATAAGATTAGTGTCTATTATAGGCAGGTAAATAGGGTTCGGAGGCTCTTGAGAAATGTGATATCCAGGCGGGACAGAAGGGAAAAATTCATAGATCGAGTGTCCTCTTTTACCATCGATGAAAGAGCCTGTCGCAATACTGCATTCGATTCGAATGATGCTCACCTTAAATATGTTTACTAGGAAATCAGATTCAGTCACCTGATTAGGAGCAATAACTTTGTTTTCACTGAATCCTAAAAGAGATCCAATAGAACGTCCCCTAGAAAAATCAATAGAAAAGGGGCACTTGATTTCAGCCTTCATTGTGTTATTATTAGGACGAATGAAGAAGTCGTTTTCATCGAATTTAAGCTTATCTTTGAGGTAAGTATTAATATCAGCAATTTCGTAAGTTCCAGGCGGAATATCGATGACCTTAAGAGTGTCATTGGAAATGTAATGGAAGAGATTATTGCTCTCGTCCACATTGGGAATGGAATAGAAGGTTTCAAAATTCAGAAGAGCAATTTCATAATTCCCGCGAGGATCAATCCTCAGAGGGGGATTCAGGTAGGTGGTAAGATCGGAATCATTCCCGCTAACAGCAATAGTGTAACTCATTGTGATAGAAATTGCAAGCACAGGTGTCCACAGATAACTGAGCTAAAACTCTGAAATCTTCTTGTATTATACATCAGCTTAACTCCTTTGAGATAGCTTTCTACCTCTTTCGGAGGTTTCAAGTTTCCAAAGCTATCGAAATAAAACGCGATATCGCCTTCCTTCTTTATAGCTACCCAATGAGTTCCTTCATTATCAGAGTAATCGAGATTGACAATAATCCTCTCTCGTTGATATGGCTTTGAAGGTAGCTTATCGAGCATATATACACCTCTAAAATGGGGAATTCTTAAACGACGAGCGTATAATGCAAGCTCAATGTTACTTAGGGCTTTTTCCGGGACAAGTATAGCCCCTGACCGGAGTTTTTTTTTGAAGGATGCTTATTCTGGGGCTGCTTCCTCCTCTTCAGACCATTTCCTTTAGTAGACTTATTTGCTTTTATGGCTCTGGCAATTTTGGAAGCAAGAGCTAAAGATGCGCCGAGCGGTAGCATTGGGAGAAAACCACCAGTTCTCTTCTTGTTAATCTTTTTTTTATTACTTTTTCTCCCTCGGAGACCTTTTCCTTTTGCTTCCATCTCCCTGTTATGTCGCGTCATTTCTGCAAGCTGTTTATCTGCAGCTTTCTTCTTATTCACTGCTGCTGCAATTTGAGCTGCACCTCCGGCTGCAGCCCCTAAGGCTGCAATAATTGGTATGAGAGGCAGAAATCCACCATGCTTCTTTTTCCGGGATCCTGCACCAATAGCTACCTTGCCCTTCATAATTGATGTTACCAGCCTTGCAGCCAACTTTTCCCCTAGGCTAGCGTCTGATGATTGAACTCTTTTCCAGGCCTTCTCTGCTAATATTTTATCAGCAATATTTCGCGAGGCGGAGTCCTTGCGCTCTGCGTATGCGATGTCGTGAAATTTACAAGCTTCGTCCAAAGAATTAATTCCAGGATCTCCTCTCTTGAGGCGTTTTTCTAGTTTTGTCCCTGGACCGCAATATCTGTAACCGGGTAAGTGTACTTCAAATGGCAGACGATTAATAAGGGAGTTAAGTATCCCTGATCCTCTGGAGGTCTTACTCCTCCTATGCACCATCATAAACTACTCTATTTTATGATTTGCCATCATATTTTATACAATTTTCGAATCTAACGTCTCCTGTTGAAGAATTTCACATCCATCAAGATACCCCATTTTCGCAAGTGTATATATAAACACTAGGTATGCACTTAAAATTCAGTCGTTAGGATGGAGCTTGTGAAGCAAGATTGCTCCCTACCTATTCAGGTGCTAGACTTTGAAAGTGATTTCAGGCGCGAACGACATGGGAAGCTATTTCCTTCTAACGTCAGAGCTCTTATTCTAGGAAGTTCCAGTGCAGGAAAAACCAATGTACTTCTGAATTGGCTGCTTCATGAGAATGGCTTGCGCTTTGAAAATGTGCACATATACTCAAAGTCCCTTTATCAACCAAAGTATCAATATCTCATAAACCTACTCGGAAACATTGATGGCATCGAAATAAAAACCTATGAGGATGGAGAAAGCGTATTACATCCCACCGACGTTAAAGAAAACTCAATATTTATATTTGATGATGTCATCACTGAAAAGCAAGGAAAGATTGCCTCCTTTTACAGCATGGGAAGACATCGAAACGTCGACTCAATATATTTAGCACAGTCCTATGCGAAAGTCCCGAAACATTTAATTCGCGATAATACCAATATGATTATTCTGTTTAGACAAGATAATTTAAATCTGAAACACATATATGAAGATTATGTAAACACTGACATGACATATACAGAATTTAAAGACTTGTGCAAAGGCGTCTGGGAGAGTGGATCAGAAGGAAGACCATTCGTAACAGTTGTTCCTGAATTCTCTATCAATGGCGGTCGATATAGGAATGGGTTTGATGTATATATTAAAGTAGAAAATAAGGAAAATGTCATTTGAAGTTCATCATGAGTATTGACAGGTTCGGAGCACGGAGAGCTCCCTCAGCCAAAAGATCACTTCAGCACTTTATCATTAACAGAGATGGGAAAGGTAATTATCAATTTAAGAACAAGAGGCTATGTATTGTCCAGGATCCTGAAGAAGATAATGACGCGAGCACTAAACGATATGTGGATGCACTCGAAAATAGGATGATTGTTTTCTCGCAGCAGAATACTGGGAGAATTGAGACAAACGTTAAGGTCATGATCAAGGATTTGGTTTCAAAGTATATTTTCAAAAGAGATCAAGAAAATAACATAGTGATTGATAATACCAGATTAAAAGTATTATTAGATCCTATTCATGATAATGATGTGGTAAATAGAAAGTTCTTTACTGAGTATATGAACTCTCGCATTCAGCCGCGAGATAATAATGGCAACATCATATTTAGCAAAAAGCGAATCATTGATATAGCAGATCCTGTGGGAGATCTGGACGCTGTAAATAAAAGATTTCTCCGAAGCATGATTATTCAAAAGGCAAACGAGACATGGAATAACTTAAACAAATTTGTTATAAGGGAAATTGAAAAACTGATAGACAAGAACCTGAAAACAATTAGAGAACATTTGAACAAGACAAACAATGCGATGGATGCACTGACGCAGTCTACAAAAGAAACTGAGGATTCGCTGAAGAATTCTATTACTCAAGCTAAAGAAGACCATCAAACACTAGAAAATAGATGTAATATGCTCTCAAGTGAAATGAGCAGGCAGAGCAAAGAGTTTGGCACCAATTTTGAACGTGCAAAGGCAGTTACCGAACAGATTGCTAAAACAGTGGATACATTGAAAACGAGGCTATCATTAATGAGAGGACATCTTGTTATTCAACTACAAGCGTTTCCTCCCAGGACTGGTAACGGTGCGTACATACTTTCTACAGCTGACAGATACTATTCATTTACAATAGATGCAAATCTCTTATCTTGCACTATTGTAGTGCCAGAACAAGAATTGAGGAGCGGCGAACGTATACTTGCTCATCGCAAAACCGACATTACAATCTCAATAAACAAGGATACCATTAAGACCTTTCCTGTAATCATTAAAAAGGACGATCGCATATCATTCACTCCACTTACTAATCGTGCATTCGATCGTGGTGCTTTACACATCGAGTTAGTGCTGGAATATAAACTCTTACCAACACCGATGCTATAAATGAATGTAATCTCTTAGTATGAGACCATTTGCGCAATGGACAGTGAAAGCATAAGACTAAAGGAATCTATAGCCAAGCATTCTAAGGCTATACGTGAAAAGTTGAGGGCGTTAAAAGGGCACCAGTTTGATACCCAGAGAGTAATGAGCGAGGCTCTTCAACCAGTAACAGAACCGCTGCGTGATATCTTACAACTCCAGAAAAACAATACACCTACAACACCGGCGGAGGAAAGCAAGATAAAAAATAATGTGCCAGTTGAGGATGAGAAAAGAGAAAAAATAATTAGCTATCTCCAGAAAGTTCGAAAGAAGGACAGAAATGAATTAGATGCATCATATGGTATAAGATACGAAGATGGTAGCTACATGCTGGGAAACAAGATCATTGACTTTATTAATAATCGAATTCGAGTAGGTGAAGAAGCGTATGAGGTTACACCTGGATTAAGTGAACTCATTTTTAAGAGGATCCCTGAAATGCATGCATATACAGAAGAGGATCTGGATACTTATGGCAAAATACTGAGATCAACTCTAGTGCATCGGCGAAACTATAGCAAGCATGGACAGCTGAGGGCGGGCAATTCATACAAGTATAAAAGCGTTATACGTCCATTAGTGAAGAAACACAAAGGTTTAGGATTGGAGTGGAAGGAGCATCGTCCTGGCGCAGAGCAAGACTACATCTATTGGAACGACCCCAACGACCTGGTAAATCGCCTCAGGCTTCTAGTTGCATCTAGGGACGCAGGAAATAACAATCATACCCAAGAAATTAGGGAGATAATTCAAGAACTGAAATCGGCTAAAATTATAGCATGACCCAAGTAAAGCAGCATATAGCTAGTGAACTTCATGCTCCTGCACGGAGGAACTTTTTACGACGCAAGATCATCAGTAAAGGGCTACATGATCTGGTGCAGATCGACCTGGTGGAGATGATACCGCATGCAAGAATAAATAAGAACTTCAAATATATCCTTATTGCAGTCAACTTCTACTCTAAAATAGCGTATGCCAAGCCATTAAAGACCAAGTCGGGGCTCCAAGTTTCAAAGGCTATGGAGGATATATTACATGACATGAAAACACCTCCCAGACATATACAGAGTGATAATGGGAAAGAATTTTATAACAAACACTTCAAGAATTTAATGGAGAAGTATAATATCAATCACTACAGTACTTATACACATGTCAAGGCTGCAGCCGTGGAACGGTTAATAAGAACATTAAAGAATATGATGTATCGAGAGTTTCTATCCCAAGGTTCCTACAAGTGGCTAGATCTCTTGCCTAGAATCATTGCAAAATACAATGACACTTACCACACCACTATCCGAATGAAGCCTCGTGAAGTGCAGAACAATGATCTTCTTTTGTCTGTTTACAATTATGATGAGCCGCCAATAGAGAAGAGGAGTGCCAGAAAGTTTAGTGTTGGTGATTATGTGAGGATATCAAAAAATAAAGGACATTTTGAAAAGGGGTTTGAACCAAACTGGAGCGTTGAAATCTTCAAAGTGGCTAAGGTGAAGCAAACCAATCCCGTCACATACATTCTAAAGGATAAGGACGGCGAGGAAATAAAGGGAGCTTTCTACGGCCATGAACTTCACTCATCATTATTTCCCAACACTTATTTGGTCGAGAAGATCTTGAGGCACCAAGGAAACAGGATTCTTGTGAAGTGGTATGGATTCCCTAATAGCCAGTGGATTGACAGGAAGGATTTATTGTAAATACTATTCTTAAAGGGATAGGAACTTTTCAGAAAATAAAAAACATACATATATGTTTTGAGATGCAGTGTTCTTTATTTCACTATGATTTTTTTTACAATAAATCCTTCCTGTCAATCCACTGGCTATTAGGGAATCCATACCACTTCACAAGAATCCTGTTTCCTTGGTGCCTCAAGATCTTCTCGACCAAATAAGTGTTGGGAAATAATGATGAGTGAAGTTCATGGCCGTAGAAAGCTCCCTTTATTTCCTCGCCGTCCTTATCCTTTAGAATGTATGTGACGGGATTGGTTTGCTTCACCTTAGCCAATTTGAAGATTTCAACGCTCCAGTTTGGTTCAAACCCCTTTTCAAAATGTCCTTTATTTTTTGATATCCTCACATAATCACCAACACTAAACT
Source organism: Mantis religiosa (assembly GCA_030765055.1). Classification (NCBI taxonomy): domain Eukaryota; kingdom Metazoa; phylum Arthropoda; class Insecta; order Mantodea; family Mantidae; genus Mantis; species Mantis religiosa. The sequence continues at coordinate 213,392,358 of CM060950.1, forward strand.
TTCTGACACTCCTCTTCTCTATTGGCGGCTCATCGTAATTGTAAACAGACAAAAGAAGATCATTGTTCTGCACTTCACGAGGCTTCATTCGGATAGTGGTGTGGTAAGTGTCATTGTATTTTGCAATGATTCTAGGCAAGAGATCTAGCCACTTGTAGGAACCTTGGGATAGAAACTCTCGATACATCATATTCTTTAATGTTCTTATTAACCGTTCCACGGCTGCAGCCTTGACATGTGTATAAGTACTGTAGTGATTGATATTATACTTCTCCATTAAATTCTTGAAGTGTTTGTTATAAAATTCTTTCCCATTATCACTCTGTATATGTCTGGGAGGTGTTTTCATGTCATGTAATATATCCTCCATAGCCTTTGAAACTTGGAGCCCCGACTTGGTCTTTAATGGCTTGGCATACGCCATTTTAGAGTAGAAGTTGACTGCAATAAGGATATATTTGAAGTTCTTATTTATTCTTGCATGCGGTATCATCTCCACCAGGTCGATCTGCACCAGATCATGTAGCCCTTTACTGATGATCTTGCGTCGTAAAAAGTTCCTCCGTGCAGGAGCATGAAGTTCACTAGCTATATGCTGCTTTACTTGGGTCATGCTATAATTTTAGCCGATTTCAGTTCTTGAATTATCTCCCTAATTTCTTGGGTATGATTGTTATTTCCTGCGTCCCTAGATGCAACTAGAAGCCTGAGGCGATTTACCAGGTCGTTGGGGTCGTTCCAATAGATGTAGTCTTGCTCTGCGCCAGGACGATGCTCCTTCCACTCCAATCCTAAACCTTTGTGTTTCTTCACTAATGGACGTATAACGCTTTTATACTTGTATGAATTGCCCGCCCTCAGCTGTCCATGCTTGCTATAGTTTCGCCGATGCACTAGAGTTGATCTCAGTATTTTGCCATAAGTATCCAGATCCTCTTCTGTATATGCATGCATTTCAGGGATCCTCTTAAAAATGAGTTCACTTAATCCAGGTGTAACCTCATACGCTTCTTCACCTACTCGAATTCGATTATTAATAAAGTCAATGATCTTGTTTCCCAGCATGTAGCTACCATCTTCGTATCTTATACCATATGATGCATCTAATTCATTTCTGTCCTTCTTTCGAACTTTCTGGAGATAGCTAATTATTTTTTCTCTTTTCTCATCCTCAACTGGCACATTATTTTTTATCTTGCTTTCCTCCGCCGGTGTTGTAGGTGTATTGTTTTTCTGGAGTTGTAAGATATCACGCAGCGGTTCTGTTACTGGTTGAAGAGCCTCGCTCATTACTCTCTGGGTATCAAACTGGTGCCCTTTTAACGCCCTCAACTTTTCACGTATAGCCTTAGAATGCTTGGCTATAGATTCCTTTAGTCTTATGCTTTCACTGTCCATTGCGCAAATGGTCTCATACTAAGAGATTACATTCATTTATAGCATCGGTGTTGGTAAGAGTTTATATTCCAGCACTAACTCGATGTGTAAAGCACCACGATCGAATGCACGATTAGTAAGTGGAGTGAATGATATGCGATCGTCCTTTTTAATGATTACAGGAAAGGTCTTAATGGTATCCTTGTTTATTGAGATTGTAATGTCGGTTTTGCGATGAGCAAGTATACGTTCGCCGCTCCTCAATTCTTGTTCTGGCACTACAATAGTGCAAGATAAGAGATTTGCATCTATTGTAAATGAATAGTATCTGTCAGCTGTAGAAAGTATGTACGCACCGTTACCAGTCCTGGGAGGAAACGCTTGTAGTTGAATAACAAGATGTCCTCTCATTAATGATAGCCTCGTTTTCAATGTATCCACTGTTTTAGCAATCTGTTCGGTAACTGCCTTTGCACGTTCAAAATTGGTGCCAAACTCTTTGCTCTGCCTGCTCATTTCACTTGAGAGCATATTACATCTATTTTCTAGTGTTTGATGGTCTTCTTTAGCTTGAGTAATAGAATTCTTCAGCGAATCCTCAGTTTCTTTTGTAGACTGCGTCAGTGCATCCATCGCATTGTTTGTCTTGTTCAAATGTTCTCTAATTGTTTTCAGGTTCTTGTCTATCAGTTTTTCAATTTCCCTTATAACAAATTTGTTTAAGTTATTCCATGTCTCGTTTGCCTTTTGAATAATCATGCTTCGGAGAAATCTTTTATTTACAGCGTCCAGATCTCCCACAGGATCTGCTATATCAATGATTCGCTTTTTGCTAAATATGATGTTGCCATTATTATCTCGCGGCTGAATGCGAGAGTTCATATACTCAGTAAAGAACTTTCTATTTACCACATCATTATCATGAATAGGATCTAATAATACTTTTAATCTGGTATTATCAATCACTATGTTATTTTCTTGATCTCTTTTGAAAATATACTTTGAAACCAAATCCTTGATCATGACCTTAACGTTTGTCTCAATTCTCCCAGTATTCTGCTGCGAGAAAACAATCATCCTATTTTCGAGTGCATCCACATATCGTTTAGTGCTCGCGTCATTATCTTCTTCAGGATCCTGGACAATACATAGCCTCTTGTTCTTAAATTGATAATTACCTTTCCCATCTCTGTTAATGATAAAGTGCTGAAGTGATCTTTTGGCTGAGGGAGCTCTCCGTGCTCCGAACCTGTCAATACTCATGATGAACTTCAAATGACGTTTTCCTTATTTTCTACTTTAATATATACATCAAACCCATTCCTATATCGACCGCCATTGATAGAGAATTCAGGAACAACTGTTACGAATGGTCTTCCTTCTGATCCACTCTCCCAGACGCCTTTGCACAAGTCTTTAAATTCTGTATATGTCATGTCAGTGTTTACATAATCTTCATATATGTGTTTCAGATTTAAATTATCTTGTCTAAACAGAATAATCATATTGGTATTATCGCGAATTAAATGTTTCGGGACTTTCGCATAGGACTGTGCTAAATATATTGAGTCGATGTTTCGATGTCTTCCCATGCTGTAAAAGGAGGCAATCTTTCCTTGCTTTTCAGTGATGACATCATCAAATATAAATATTGAGTTTTCTTTAACGTCGGTGGGATGTAATACGCTTTCTCCATCCTCATAGGTTTTTATTTCGATGCCATCAATGTTTCCGAGTAGGTTTATGAGATATTGATACTTTGGTTGATAAAGGGACTTTGAGTATATGTGCACATTTTCAAAGCGCAAGCCATTCTCATGAAGCAGCCAATTCAGAAGTACATTGGTTTTTCCTGCACTGGAACTTCCTAGAATAAGAGCTCTGACGTTAGAAGGAAATAGCTTCCCATGTCGTTCGCGCCTGAAATCACTTTCAAAGTCTAGCACCTGAATAGGTAGGGAGCAATCTTGCTTCACAAGCTCCATCCTAACGACTGAATTTTAAGTGCATACCTAGTGTTTATATATACACTTGCGAAAATGGGGTATCTTGATGGATGTGAAATTCTTCAACAGGAGACGTTAGATTCGAAAATTGTATAAAATATGATGGCAAATCATAAAATAGAGTAGTTTATGATGGTGCATAGGAGGAGTAAGACCTCCAGAGGATCAGGGATACTTAACTCCCTTATTAATCGTCTGCCATTTGAAGTACACTTACCCGGTTACAGATATTGCGGTCCAGGGACAAAACTAGAAAAACGCCTCAAGAGAGGAGATCCTGGAATTAATTCTTTGGACGAAGCTTGTAAATTTCACGACATCGCATACGCAGAGCGCAAGGACTCCGCCTCGCGAAATATTGCTGATAAAATATTAGCAGAGAAGGCCTGGAAAAGAGTTCAATCATCAGACGCTAGCCTAGGGGAAAAGTTGGCTGCAAGGCTGGTAACATCAATTATGAAGGGCAAGGTAGCTATTGGTGCAGGATCCCGGAAAAAGAAGCATGGTGGATTTCTGCCTCTCATACCAATTATTGCAGCCTTAGGGGCTGCAGCCGGAGGTGCAGCTCAAATTGCAGCAGCAGTGAATAAGAAGAAAGCTGCAGATAAACAGCTTGCAGAAATGACGCGACATAACAGGGAGATGGAAGCAAAAGGAAAAGGTCTCCGAGGGAGAAAAAGTAATAAAAAAAAGATTAACAAGAAGAGAACTGGTGGTTTTCTCCCAATGCTACCGCTCGGCGCATCTTTAGCTCTTGCTTCCAAAATTGCCAGAGCCATAAAAGCAAATAAGTCTACTAAAGGAAATGGTCTGAAGAGGAGGAAGCAGCCCCAGAATAAGCATCCTTCAAAAAAAAACTCCGGTCAGGGGCTATACTTGTCCCGGAAAAAGCCCTAAGTAACATTGAGCTTGCATTATACGCTCGTCGTTTAAGAATTCCCCATTTTAGAGGTGTATATATGCTCGATAAGCTACCTTCAAAGCCATATCAACGAGAGAGGATTATTGTCAATCTCGATTACTCTGATAATGAAGGAACTCATTGGGTAGCTATAAAGAAGGAAGGCGATATCGCGTTTTATTTCGATAGCTTTGGAAACTTGAAACCTCCGAAAGAGGTAGAAAGCTATCTCAAAGGAGTTAAGCTGATGTATAATACAAGAAGATTTCAGAGTTTTAGCTCAGTTATCTGTGGACACCTGTGCTTGCAATTTCTATCACAATGAGTTACACTATTGCTGTTAGCGGGAATGATTCCGATCTTACCACCTACCTGAATCCCCCTCTGAGGATTGATCCTCGCGGGAATTATGAAATTGCTCTTCTGAATTTTGAAACCTTCTATTCCATTCCCAATGTGGACGAGAGCAATAATCTCTTCCATTACATTTCCAATGACACTCTTAAGGTCATCGATATTCCGCCTGGAACTTACGAAATTGCTGATATTAATACTTACCTCAAAGATAAGCTTAAATTCGATGAAAACGACTTCTTCATTCGTCCTAATAATAACACAATGAAGGCTGAAATCAAGTGCCCCTTTTCTATTGATTTTTCTAGGGGACGTTCTATTGGATCTCTTTTAGGATTCAGTGAAAACAAAGTTATTGCTCCTAATCAGGTGACTGAATCTGATTTCCTAGTAAACATATTTAAGGTGAGCATCATTCGAATCGAATGCAGTATTGCGACAGGCTCTTTCATCGATGGTAAAAGAGGACACTCGATCTATGAATTTTTCCCTTCTGTCCCGCCTGGATATCACATTTCTCAAGAGCCTCCGAACCCTATTTACCTGCCTATAATAGACACTAATCTTATCGATCAAATCACCCTTCGTGTGGTCGATCAGAACGGAGATAGCATCAACTTTAGAAACGAGGATATAAGCATACGTCTTCATATTCGACGAAATGGGGATAGATTTTAGAAGGAGAAACCGTCGCAAAGCATATAATACAGTACAATCACATAATCTCCGTACTCGCCCTTTGACTCTTAGAGTGTTAACATCGAGCAGCAAGAAGTTCCTCGAAGCTTTGGGCTTCAGAATTCTGTAATGGACATCTTTAACGTGACCGAAACGCCTTCATTTGAGGATAAGATTGCTAAAGAAGAGGAACATGTGTTTCTCCCGTATAATACATCGGCTCTGGACGCTAATGACGAGATTAGGATACCTTGTCAAGCGGAAGATTTATATACTCTGCCTAACCGGAGTTATCTCTACATTGAGGGATCTGTTTCTAAGCCTAATGGAACAGCTACGTTGGCGAAGTTGACTAACAATGCCCTGGCATTTATGTTTGATGAGATTCGGCTGGACATGAATGGAACTTGTATAGATAGAACAAGGAATCCAGGCATTACATCGACTATGCGCAACTATGCAGCTCTCAATCCCATGGAATCGAATCGTTTGATCAATGCCGGATGGTGCTATCCTGGAGAAGATGTGGATATTGTGCACTCAACAAGCGGAGCATTCAATGCCGTAGTCCCCCTGTCAATGCTTCTGGGATTTGCAGATGACCACAAGGACCTCGTTCTCAATAGCAAGTTTGAGTTGGTGCTCATTCGATCTAAGGACTCTAAGAACTGCATTCTGGCACCCGAAGGAGAAGGAAATGCTATCGTTAAACTTGCTCGCATCGAATGGAGGATGCCTGTAATCCGCCTTTCTGACACTGAAAAGGTAGAAATCCTCAAGATCGTCAAGGCAGACAGACCACTGCATATCGCATTTAGAACAATGGATATACATACCCAGCCGGCTGTTCCGCAAACTAGATCATTTACATGGAACGTCGCAACAACTTCGAAACCGGAGAAGCCGAGATTTGTTATAGTGGGAGCCCAGACATCAAGAACAAATAATGCATCAAAGGACTGTTCCGAGTTTGATCATTGTAACATAACAAATTTGCGGCTTTATCTCAATAGTGAGTGTTATCCCTATCACGATATGAACTTGGACTTTGGGAACTCTAGATTTGCAGCTTTATATGAAATGTATTCAAAGTTCCAAAACTCTTATTACGGGAAAGAAAACTACCCTCTATTGAAGAGAAAAGATTTTCTCAAGCATGCACCATTGTTCATCATAGACTGTTCGCATCAGCCTGAGGAAATTATAAATGGCGCTGTCAATATCAGACTTGAAATTGAAACTAGTGCAAATATACCCGCACAGACTACTTTGTATTGTCTGGTAATACATGACAGAGTTTTCACGTACAAGCCTCTGACTCACGTGATGCAGTCATTAATTTAATTTCATCAATGATTCTTGTAATGAAGGATATACAGGATATAGCATGCATGTAACAAGGATTTCAGGTGAATAAAAAGATATATAATATGAAAAGTTATTTAGTTTTATTTCATATCATTGTACATTTCCAATGCCGCCCTTCTCCAGCTCCTTGTCCCTACATATGATATTTCATTACAGAGAGTTAGATTCGTTAAGTGTCTCTGTATATAACCTTCCAACCTCTTTAACTGACAAAATTCACTAAAATTTAAAAGTATTTCACCTCTGTTTAGAACTGTATTCAGAAATCTGATCCTCTCATCTTCCATATACACGATGACATTAAAGGAATATACAATGTTCTCACTGTAATCACAACACACGTAGTTTCTCTCTTTGAGGAATGCTTCAAATACATGAAGCCTACTTTTAATAATTTCCCAGTCATACACTGACATATACACAAAATTGTCACTGGCTCTATTCTTTATGATTACAGCTGGAATACGAAAGATTAGTCCTACGTTAACACTGTAACTTTTGGATATTTGAACGTCGTGGAGCATGGTAGCCGATGTCATGTTTCCCGTTATTTTTAATGAAGAAGCCCGAATCTGTCCCCTCTAATTCTTTCAGAGGTTCAGGCGTCTTGGTACACGCGAACTACTTGCATGCCTCTTTGGGGTAGCAGCAGCAGACGTCATTCGCTCTTCTAAGAGTGTCAGCCGCCTTTGGAGATCCGCAAAGCTATTTTAAGTACCTTTTTTCGAGGTTTCCTTATAGCTGTCCTGAAACAGAGCACATAACATGTGTGTTAGCAAGAGAGAAAAAATAGATTGTCTCCTGAGAGAATAGCACTTAAGAGACGCAAGAGTTTCTTTTTTTTTAAGTTGTATGATAGCAATACTTACATTGATGTTTTGCGGCGTTCGGATTGTATGCTCGGGGTACGCTCAGGAGTAACATTCTCAGTAATTTCATCGCCCTGATCTGGCAGGAAGTCGTCTACAAGCTGTGTAGATCGCTCCGTAACAGCATCCTTTTCAGCCTCATCGCTGGAGGTATCGCAATCAATGACAGGCCTAGGATCTCGAACTGTCATTCGAAGCCTGTAACAATGGTATTTTTTGTACATGGAATTATATATTTCAACGATTCTGTAAGGAAAGAGTCGTGAATTTCTTTAATGTCACTTACTTTGATTGTCTCTGTCTGAGCTGGTACACGCTACACTTCTCATTGCAGAGGAAGTAAGAGTACATATGTTCATGAGCCTCGGGCTGCGTACACAGGGTTGCATGCGTATCACCGTTACAAAATTCAGAGTGGTGTATGGCCTCGTGACTTGAAGCGAATCTATCAACCTCATCAACTCCGCTTTGTTCTTGCTCATGAACCGGCTCTTGCCTGGAATAACGAATAGGTTTCAAATTACTTTTTCTACTTAAATATAAAACGGCATTAAATTCTCTAGAAAAAAAAAAGAATAATCACTATTATACTTACATGTATCGCTTTCTGTAGACTGGGCAGTTTTCTGTGCATACTTCCCGAGAAGACATCTGATCATGGTATGAAGGTCTGTTACAAACGATTGAATGCATAAGACCGTTGCATAACTCTTTGTGGTAATACGCGTAATGATGCGCCTCCGCTGCACACTCACTCCCAAGAGTTGACATATCAGACATAGCAAATAAGAACGCTGAGAGAATCCACGAACTAATTTAGCGCTCCAAGCTGGAGAGTCTTATATACTCTTTCAATAGTGGTGGGGGAATTCAGAGGTGGGGAAAGCGTTTGGGCGGAAAAAAAATAATTTATGACTTCCCTTAAAAACTCAGGGAACACATACTCTTTGTCGAGTAACAGGAGGGCAATCTCAGGCCCCTTATTTATGAGGGTCATTAAACATGGCTGCATCCTTTCACATAACATCGACGCCAGTTAACCCTTAACAGATGTTCAATCCAACAACATATCACAGAAACCTCTCGAGACATGTATGCCCCTTTCCATAACACATAAACTTTGTCAAGTGACAGATGGCCGATCTCATCTCCCCCTTCCACAGACAGTCACGACGTCTGTATCTGTAACATACATTTACAATAATTTATGGCTTCCATTAGAAAAAAGCCCCCTGGGAATGCAAGTTGTGACATGTTTCCATACCACCTGCAACATCTTGGGTGGTCCTCACACCCCCTCCCCTCCCCCCTCCCACCGACGGCGGTGTCGCGACGTTATGCAAATTTATGCAAATGTATCTAGAAAAAGCCTTTTCATACTACTATGGCGGAAGGATACATAAGTACACTGGCATCTAGATTTTGTTTTTGACAGGATCAACTTATTCCTCTCAATTTTAGTTTAAGGGGAGTATGTCAGTCACCGTTTACGTTGTTCTTCAAGGAGCCCTGTTATTTTCGCACTTTGTGCTGATGTGCGAGATGCATAGTCATTAAAACGTGTTACTATATACAGAGAAAATGGCGGGAAGATACATGCACTGCCCTCTGGATTTGTTTTGGAGTGGAGCAAGTTATTCGAATCATATACCTGACACGTGGAAGTAAGACTGCATAAGGCATTTGTACCGCAAATGTCAGGAAGAAACATACACAGTAATCTGGATTTGTTTTGAGTGGAGCAACTTATTCCAATCATGTTTAGTTCAAGGAGAATATGTCCGTCACGCTAAAGGTGCCTAAAAATGGGCCTCTGTTCTTTCTGCATTTTGCGTAACATTAGCTTGATACGTGGAAGCGAAAGTGCATAAAGCATTTGAAACACAAATGGCGGGAATGAACTTACACAACCATCTGGATTTGTTTTAAGGAGGAGCAACTTAATCCTATGTTCTTTAATTCATGGCGAGTATATCAGTCCTGGATTAAGTTGTTTATTAAAGGGTCCTGTTTCTTTAATCACTAACTTCAGGCTTTTTTCTTTATTTCAGGAACCATATATCAAGGACATTTTAAGTTTTACTTAACGGGGCCCCGTTCTATTTGCATTTTGTGCTGTTGTGCTTGAGACATAGACATGAAACTTTGTCAGCATTTACAATGCAAATAGCGGAAAGATATATATGTACACTGGCAGCTTGGTTTTACTTTCGAGAGTTTTCAAATTAATCATATCACCTTTTTTAAGGAGAATATATCAGTCGCCGTTTAAGTTGTCCATGAAAGGAGCCTGTTGTCTTAGCATACGGCGGTACCTATGAGAGACACGTGTAGCTGAAAGTATCAGCATTTGCACCGCGAATGCCGGAAAGATACATGTCAACTGCGTTATTTTTTTTTTTTTATCAATGACTTGAGCCTTTCGTCTTTGCTTCAGGGACTGTATGTCACACAACCTTTAGCAGTGCATACTGTGGCCCTGTTCTATATGAAATTTGTGTTTTTGGGCTTAGACATGGACATGAAAATGTGTTGGGCACTTATAGTGCAACTGGCAGAAATATCCATACACTGGCATCTGCAATTTCCTTCTTTCTTTATTATTTTGCAACGTTCAACCAACTCCTAAAATCTGTATATAAAACCGATTATGTCAGTCACTATTTCAGTCTTTATTTCAAAGACAACATGCCATTTCCCGATTGAGTTGTCCATTATAGGCCCCTGTCCTTTTGCATTTTGTGCAGCATCTGCCTGACAAGTGCAGCTGAAAGTGTGCCAGCATTTTGCACAGGAGTTGCGCAAAGATGCATACACAGTTCTGTGAATATTGTTTTGGGGAGCTTCAAATTAATTCTGTCGTCTTTTGTTTAAGGTGAAAGATACATATGGCAGAAAGATACATATACTGTCATCTAAATTTTATTTTCCAGAGCTCTAATTTAATCTCATCATCTTTATTTCAAAGAGAATATGCCAATACCCGATTGAGTCGTCCATAATGGGGCTCTGTCTGTTTGCATTTTGGGCGCCATTTAACTGACAAGTGCAGCTGAAACTGTATCAGCATTTGCACGAATATTGCGCAAAGATACATACACTGTTCTGTGGATATTGTTTTGGAGATGTTCCAATTAATCCTATCATCTTTTGTTTAAGGAGAATATGTCTGTCACCGTTTTAGTCCATGAAAGGACCCTGTTCTTCCAGCATTGTGCGTTGCAGTCGTGGTCACGTACAACTGAAAGTGCCCGCGTTTGCAGCGCCAATGCCGGAAAGATACATTGTGAAAATGTGGCAGCATATACAGCACGAATAGCGGAAAGATACATGCACTGTTCTCTGTAAATTGCGTTCGAAAGGATCCAATCAATTCTGCCATCTTTTGTTTAAGAAGAATATGTCAGTGACCATTTAAGTAGTCCATGAAAGGACCCTGTTCTGTTACCATTCGGCGTTGTACTTGCCTGACAAATACAGCTGAAAGTGTGTAGCACTTCCAGCGCAAACTCCGTAAAGATACATTTTCAACAGGATTCATTCCTTCCTCCCTTCCTTCCACCCTTCCACCCTTCCTTCCTCCCTTCCTTTCTTCCTCCCTTCCTTTCTTCCTCTCTTCCTCCTCCATTCCTCCCTTCCTCCCTCTCTTTCTCGCTCCGTCCCTCCCATCCTCCCCCTCCCATTCTCCTTCGCTTCCTCCCTCCCTTCCTCCATTGCTGCCTTCCTTCCTTTCTCCCTTTCTGCCTCCTTCCTTTCTGTCTGCCTTGCTTCCTCCCTTCCTCCCTCCCTTCCTTCCTCCCTACCTTGCTCCCTCACACCCTTCCTTCCATCCTTCCTTCCTCCCTTCCTCCCTTCCTTCCTGCCCCCTTTCCTCCCTTCCTCCCTCCCTCCCTCCCGACCTCTCTCCCTTCCTTTCCTCCCCCTTCCCTCCCTCCCTTCCTGCTTTCCCTCCCTCTCGCCCTCCTACCTTCCTTCCTTCCTTTTTGTGATCATTAACTTCAGCCTGCCATCTCTATTTCAGTGACTAAATGTCAAGGCTTAAGTTGTAGATCCATACACTGGCATCTGGAAATTCTTTATTTTTCTTTTGAGACGATCAACCAAATATTATAATGTGTATTTCAAAAAGAAACATATCCGTCACTCTTTCTGATTTCAAAGGTCGGCCCTGTTCTTTTTTAATTTGTGGTGCATGTGTCTGAAACGTGGAAACGGAAGTGCACATCGCAAATGGCAGAAACATACATACACTGTCATCTAAATTTTATCTTCCAGAGCTCTAATTTAATCTTATCATCTTTATTTCAAAGAGAATATGCCAATACCCGATTGAGTCGTCCATAATGGGGCTCTGTCTGTTTGCATTTTGTGCACCATTTAACTGACAAGTGCAGCTGAAACCGTATCAGCATTTGCACGAATATTGCGCAGAGATACATACACTGTTCTGTGGATATTGTTTTGGAGATGTTCCAATCAATCCTATCATCTTTTGTTTAAGGAGAATATGTCTGTCACCGTTTTAGTCCATGAAGGGACCCTGTTCCTCCAGCATTGTGCGCTGAAGACGTGGTCAGGTACAACTGAAAGTGCCCGCGTTTGCAGCGCCAATGCCGGAAAGATACATTGTGAAAATGTGGCAGCATATACAGCACGAATAGCGGAAAGATACATGCACTGTTCTCTGTAAATTGCGTTCGAAAGGATCCAATCAATTCTGCCATCTTTTGTTTAAGAAGAATATGTCAGTGACCATTTAAGTAGTCCATGAAAGGACCCTGTTCTGTTACCATTCGGCGTTGTACTTGCCTGACAAATACAGCTGAAAGTGTGTAGCACTTCCAGCGCAAACTCCGTAAAGATACATTTTCAACAGGATTCATTCCTTCCTCCCTTCCTTCCACCCTTCCACCCTTCCTTCCTCCCTTCCTTTCTTCCTCCCTTCCTTTCTTCCTCTCTTCCTCCTCCATTCCTCCCTTCCTCCCTCTCTTTCTCGCTCCGTCCCTCCCATCCTCCCCCTCCCATTCTCCTTCGCTTCCTCCCTCCCTTCCTCCATTGCTGCCTTCCTTCCTTTCTCCCTTTCTGCCTCCTTCCTTTCTGTCTGCCTTGCTTCCTCCCTTCCTCCCTCCCTTCCTTCCTCCCTACCTTGCTCCCTCACACCCTTCCTTCCATCCTTCCTTCCTCCCTTCCTCCCTTCCTTCCTGCCCCCTTTCCTCCCTTCCTCCCTCCCTCCCTCCCGACCTCTCTCCCTCCCTTTCCTCCCCCTTCCTGCTTTCCCTCCCTCTCGCCCTCCTACCTTCCTTCCTTCCTTTTTGTGATCATTAACTTCAGCCTGCCATCTCTATTTCAGTGACTAAATGTCAAGGCTTAAGTTGTAGATCCATACACTGGCATCTGGAAATTCTTTATTTTTCTTTTGAGACGATCAACCAAATATTATAATGTGTATTTCAAAAAGAAACATATCCGTCACTCTTTCTGATTTCAAAGGTCGGCCCTGTTCTTTTTTAATTTGTGGTGCATGTGTCTGAAACGTGGAAACGGAAGTGCACATCGCAAATGGCAGAAACATACATACACTGTCATCTAAATTTTATCTTCCAGAGCTCTAATTTAATCTTATCATCTTTATTTCAAAGAGAATATGCCAATACCCGATTGAGTCGTCCATAATGGGGCTCTGTCTGTTTGCATTTTGTGCACCATTTAACTGACAAGTGCAGCTGAAACCGTATCAGCATTTGCACGAATATTGCGCAGAGATACATACACTGTTCTGTGGATATTGTTTTGGAGATGTTCCAATCAATCCTATCATCTTTTGTTTAAGGAGAATATGTCTGTCACCGTTTTAGTCCATGAAGGGACCCTGTTCCTCCAGCATTGTGCGCTGAAGACGTGGTCAGGTACAACTGAAAGTGCCCGCGTTTGCAGCGCCAATGCCGGCAGATACATTGTCAATTGGAATTTCTTCGAGTACATTAATTTCAGCCTTTCATCTTTATTTCAGAAACAATATGCCAGTCAACGTTTAAGTTGTACATAACGGGGCCCTGTTCTTATTGCATTTTATGTTCTGGTACTTAGATATGGACATGAAAATGTGATGTGCATTTACAGTGCAAATGGCGGGGACATCTATACACCGGCATCTGGACTTTTTTTTAGACGATCAACCAAATCTTATCATCTCTATTTTAAGTAAAATATGTCACTAACACTTTTTACTTCCAGAAGCAGGCCCTGTTCCTTTTGCATTTTGCGTGCATATGACAGACAGGTGGATATGCAAGTATAGCCGCATACACATGCCAAGTCTCAGATTATCATGTTCAGAAGGCCCTGTACTTTTGCATTTTGCGCAGCTTGCCTGAGAAGTGCAGGTGAAAGTGTGTCAGCATTTGCAACACGAAAGCCGGAAAGAAACATATTCAGCTGTAATGTTTTTTTTTTTTAAATCATTAATTTCAGCCGTTTTTTTCTTTATTTCAGGGACTATATGTCAGTTTATATTTAATTAGTACACAATGGGGCCCTGTTCTGTTTGCATTTTGTGCTGTTGTGCCTGAGAAATGACATGAAAGTCTGTCAGCATGTACTTCAAGGCCGTGCTGTGGATGAGTGGTTAGACCGCTTGGCTCTCAACAAGACGGTCCGGGTTCGGACACAGGCGGCCGCAAAGTGAGATTTGTGGTGCACAATATGTCGCTGGAGCGGGTTTTCTCCGGGATCTCTGGTTTCCCAAGCCAACATTCCAACGGTGGTACATCTTCATCTCAAGTATCGTAGGTCTCACAGACTGCGGTGGCATATGTAAGAAAATTGAGCGTTAAACAATACATATTTGCTTTTCAAATGGTGGAATATTCCGCTTTCTGGCATCTGGATTTTCTTTTGCAGATGATCAAATTAATCCAGTAATTTTTAATTCAAGAAGAGTATATCACTCACTTTGATATTGGGCTCTGTCCCCTTAGCAATTTATGCGTATACTTTAGAATTAACTGTTATATGTGAAATCACTTCTTTACTTATTATTCATAATTCTATTATTTTTAATTCAAGGAAAATATGTCAGTCACGATGGAGTTGTTTATAAAGAGACCTGTTCATTTTGCATTTTGTGCTGTTGGGTTTGACATGAAAATCTGTCAACATTTAAGGCGCAGACGACAGAAAGATACATGCATTGGCACTTGGATTTTGTTTTGGAGACGATCAACTTAATCTCATCTCCTTTGATACAAGGAGAACATGTATGTCCCCGATTTTGCTGTCTAAAAAGGGGTCTGTACTCTTTTGCATTTTTTGTAGAATATTCGTGACAGGTGGACATTAAACTGTGTCAGCATTTGAACATGGATTGCGGAAAGATACATACACTGTTCTCTGTATATAGTCTAGGAGAGGTTTAAATTCATCCTGTCATCTTTTGTTTAAGGAGAATATGTCAGTCACCGTTTAAGTTGTCCATGAAAGGACCCTGATCTGTTAGCATTCGCCGATGCATGTGCCTGACACGTAAAGCTGAAAGTGTCAGCACTTGCAGCGCGAATGCGGGAAAGATACATTGTCAACTGGAATTTTTTTAGGTCATTAACTTTAACCTGTATATTTATTTCAGGGACCATATGTCAGTGAAAGTTTAAATTGCACAAAACGGGGCCCTGTGCTATTTGCATTGTGTGCTGTTGTGCCTGAGATATGGATATGAAAGTGTGTCAGCATTTGCTTTGCAAATTGTGTAAGGATTCATAAACTGGCATCTGGAATTTCTTTTGGAGAGGATCAACTTAAACCTGCAGCTTTTAACTCAAGAAGAGTATATCACTCACCTTGCAGTTGGGGTCTGTCCTTTCCGCAATTTGTGCCACTTATACTTGAGGACAGTATTTGTGGCACAAATGGCGGAGTGGTAGGCACAGAGGCCTTAGGAGGGTAAAGAGGTCCTTTGAAAGAGAAAATAAATGTAAGTTAGCATGCATCTTTAAAAATTCCTAGTAGTTTACCTTATAGCTAACGACTATATTTTGAACCAAATCATCTCTTGTAATTGATAAATATATTAAAATATATAAATATATACTACTTTTAATTCAAATATAATATATCAATCACGCTTAAGTTGTTCATAAAGGAGACCCATTTTCTTTGCATTTTCTAATTTTGTGCTTGAGAAATGAATATGGAAATTTGTCAGCCTTTACAATGCAAATGGTGGAAAGGTACATATGTACACTGGCATCTTGATTTTGTTTTGCAGAGATTCAAATTAATCCTATCATATTTTTTTAAGGAGAAGATCACAGTCACCGTTTAAGTTGTCCATGGGAGGACCCTGTTCCTTTATCATTCGGCTTTGCATTTGCGTGTCACATACAGCTGAAAGTGAGCGCATTTGCAGCGCGAATCCAAAAAGATACATTGTCAACTGGAATTGTTTTGAGATTATTAACTTCAGCCTGTCGTATTTATTTCAGGAACCATATGTCAGCGTTCAAGTTGTACATAACGGGGCCCTGTTCTATTTGCATTTTGTGCTGTTGTGCTTAGAAATAGACATTAATATGTGTTGTGCATTTACAGTGGAAATGGCAGCAAGATTCATAAGCTGGTATCTGCATTGGATTTTTTTTCTTCTCTTTTTTGAGTTGGTCAACCACAGATTACTCAATTTCAAGCAAAATATGTCAGGCACACTTTAAGTTTCCGAGTTTGTTTTACAGCCCCAATTTAATCCTCTTCTTTTTACATTTTGCATAGATATGCCTGTGACGTGGACGTGAAAGTGTGACAACATTACTGCGCAAATGGCGGAAAGGAACATACACTGTCATTGGGATTTTGTTTTGGAGAGGATTAATTTAAGCTACATCTTTAGTTCAAGGGGATGTCAGTAACCGTTTAAGTTCTCCATAACGGTGCTCTGTTCCTTTTGCAGTTTGTGCTGATGTCTCTAACACATGTACTTGAAAATGTGTTAGTACAATCAGTGCAAATAGCGGAAAGATGCATACACTGTCATCTGGATTTTTAGTTGGAGAGGATCAAATTAATCCTATTATTTTTTAAGGGTATATCATTCATTTTGATGTTGGACTCTGTCTCTTTCGCACTTTGTGTCACTTGTACTTGTGTGTCAGTATTTGAGGCACATATGGTGGAAGGAAAGGCATTGAGGGCATAGGAGGGTAAAGAGGTACTTCGAGAGAGCAAATAAATGTAAGTTATCGTACACCTTTTCCATTTCTTAAACTTTTACCTTAGAATTAATTACTATATGTCAAATCACATAACTTGTCGTAATTAATAGTTGATTTTTAAATCAAGGAGAATATGCCAGTTACCGCATATGTTGTCGATAAAGGAGCCCTGCCCCTCTGGCATTTTGTGCTGTTATGCTTGAGACATGGACATGAAAATGTTTCAGCATTTACAATGCAAATGGCGGAACGATACATATGTACACTGGCATCTGGATTTTGTTTTGCAGAGGTACAAATTAATCCTATCATCTTTTGTTTTAGGAGAACATGTCAGGCACCGTTTAAGTTGTCCGTTAACGGATCCTGCTCTTTCTGCATTTGGCGATGCATATGCTGGACATGTGTAGCTGAAAGTATCAGCATTTGCAGGCCATTGTGGAATGGTACGTTGTCAACTGGATTTTTGTTGTTGAGATTATTAACTTCAGCTTTTTTTCTTTATTTCAGGGACTATATGTCAGTCAACGTTTAAGTTGATCTAAACGTTGATCATTCAGTTAATTTTGTTCTATTTGCATTCTATGCTTTCGTGCGCAACACATAGACATGAAAATGTGTTGTACATGACTGTGTAAACTGCGGAAAGGTACATACAGTGGCAACTTCTTTATTCTTTATTTATTTATTTTTAGGAGATGATCAACCAAATCACACCATCTTTATTTCAAGGAAAATATGTCAGTCGCTCTTTAAGTTACCAAACAGTGGTGGTGTTCTTTTTGCATTTTGCGTTGCATATATCTGACACATGGACGTGAAGTGTGTCAGTTATCTGCACGCGAATTGGCGGGAAGATACACTGTCTTCTGGATTTTGTTTTGTAGGGCATCCATTTAATCCTTTAATTTCTGGTTCAAGGATAATATGTAAGTTCCCGTTTAAATTATATATGAAAGTTCCTTAATCTTTCTGCATTTTGCTGTACATATGCTTGACACGTAGACGTAAAAGTTTGTGAATATTGGCACTGCGAATGATGGAAATATGCACACATTTTAAACTGGAATTTGTTTTTAAGAGGATCAATTTAATCCAGTCATCTTTCATTCAAGGAGAATAGGCCTGACACCGTTTAACTTATCGGAAAAACAAATGTTATCCTTTATACATTTTGTGGTGCACTGTGTAATGCATGAACGTGAAAGTGTGTCAGCGTTTGCAACGCAAATGCCTGAAGGATACATACACCGTCATCTGTATTTCGTTTTGGAGAGGATGAACATGATCCAATCACATTTAATTCAAAGAAAATATGTATCTCAGTCAAAAACTTTTCCATAAAGGGGGCCTGTTCTTTTTGCATTTTGTGCTGTTGTTCATGACACATGGACGTGAAAATGTGTCATCATTTACAGCGTGAAAGGCGGAATGAATGTGGGTTCGTAGAATTAAAAGGCCTAGTTGCAGAAATTAAAAATCTCCTTTATTTTCGTCGTAATACACTATTCCAATTCTCACGTAAGAACATTAAATCACATATACACAGTCTTACAAGGTCGATCACAATAACAAACAGTGACAGCAGATTACAAATTTAGCTCTCGTTACAACACAGCTATCTCTCATTTCACAACTACTGCTTCACAACTAACTGACTGTCCTGCTAGCGTGTCACAATCCCTTTTATACTCCATTCATGATTACCAGACTGTTCTCTCAATCACTAGAGGTTTCTGGAAAACAAGCATCTAGTTACATAATTCGAACATTCTATCGCCTTCTAGAAGCGTAACCTAATCTAAGCCGGCGGGGCCTTTACCTCTGTTATCGCTGCCCGGTGGTGCCCGCTTACAATAGCACCGCTATCATTAACTGCTCAGCAAGGCTCATTATTACCATGAAACTATATCCGCCGACTGTCCTCTTATTGCGCTAACATCTGGATCTTTTTGGAAAGAGTCAACTCAGTCCAACCAGTTTTAATTCAAGGAGAGTATGTCTGTCAAGGTTTTAGTTGCCTATAAAGGGCCTGTAACTTACAATTTGTGATCGTTGTGCTCGATACTTTTACATGGAATAAGTCAGAATTTACAATGAAAATAGTGGAAACATACATACACTCTCATCTGAATTTGGTTTTGGAAAACAGCAGCTTCATCCTATCACCGTTAATTCAAGGAGAATATGTATGTCACTGTTGAAGTTGTCCATAAAGGGGTTCTGTTCTTTTTGTTATTAGTGCTGTAGTGTCGATACATGGACATGAAAATGAAACAGCAGAAAAAGCGAATAAGGCGGAAAAATGCATACACTATCGTCTGGGTTCCTTTTGGGAAAGGATAAACTTAACCCAATCATCTTAAATACAAGGAGAATATTTCACTTAAGTAGTACATAAAGGGAACTTGCACTTTTTGCATTTTTAGAGCATATGTTTGACACGTTGACGTGAAAGGTTATCAGCATTTGCAGCGCGAATTGCGGAATAATGCATAAAATAGCGTCCGGATTTTGTTTTGGATAGGATCAAATTAATCCATTCACATTTAATTCACGGAAACTATGTCTCTCAAGGTTACCTTGAACACGAAAGTGCTCTGTAACGTTTGGATTTTGAGCTGTTGTCTTCGACACATGGACATGACAATAAATCAGCATTTACTGATCAAATGACGGAAAGAAACATGCGCTAGATTTTGTTTTGGAGAGGACCAACTTAATCCAAATATTATTAATTCGGGGAGAACATAACAGTTACAGTTTATGTTGTCCATAAGGGGTCGTGCTTCCTGATCTTTTTGCATTTTGTGGTGCATATGCTTGACACGTGGAAGTGAAAGCGTGTTAGCATTTTCAGCGCGAATGATGGAATTATACACACACTGTTTTCTGGATTTCATTTTAGAAAGGACTGAAGGTATTCTATCGTCTTTATTTCAAGAAGAATATGTCAGGCACAGTTTAAGTTGCACATAAACGAGACCTGTTCCTTTGGCATTTGGCGGTGATTGTGCCTCACACGTGGACGTTCAAGTGTACCAGCATATATGGCGCAAATGGCAGAAAGATACATACGCTCTCATTTCTATCTGTAAATGCGGAAACATACATACACCGTCATCTAGATTCTGTTTTTGAGAGCTTCAACTTCATCCTATCATCTTTAGTTCAAGGAGAGTATGCCAGTCTCCGTTTAAGCTGTCGTTAAAGCAGCTCTGATACTTTTTGCATTTTTGGTGCTTTGTATGACACTCGAACATGAAAGTGTGTCAGCAATTGCACCACAAATTGCGGAAAGATACATACACCGTCATCTGGATTTTGTACTGGAGAGGATCAAATTAACGCTTTCATTTCTGGTTCAAGGACAATATGTAAGTTACTGTTTAAGTTTTACACAAAGGATAATGCTTTTTTGTGTGTGCTTTCTTGTTCATATGCCTAAATAGTGGACGTGAAAGTGTGTTAGTATTTGCAGTGCGAAAGCTGGAAAATTGCATACACTGTCATCTGAATTTTGTTTTGGAATGGACCAATGGAATCCTAGCATTTTTACTTCAGGAAGAATGTACCAGTCCCAGTTTAAGTTGCATATAAAGGAGCGCAGTTCTTTTTGCATTTTGCGGTGATTATGGCGACACATGGACGTGAAAGTGTGTCGGCATTTCCATCGCGAATTGCGGATAGATACACTGTCAGTTGGATTTTGTTTTCGAGAGGATCAACTTAATCCAATCATCTTTAATTCCCGGAGTGTATGTCTGTCAAGGCTTAAGCTGTCCATAAAGGGGCCCTGTTCTTTCCGTATCTCAAGGTGCATATACCTGATACGTGGACGTGAAAGTGTGTCAGCATTTGCAGCGGGAATGGCGGAATGATACATACACTGTCATCTGGATTTCATTTTGGAAAGGATCAAATTAATCTTATACTCTTCAGTGCAGGGAGTACATGTCGGTCAACGTTTAAGTTGTCCACAACGGGGCTCTGTTCTATTTGGATTTTGTGCTGTTATGCTCAATGCATGGTCATGAAAATGAGTTAATATTTACAGTGCAAATGGTGGGAAGATACATATACACTGTCATCTCGATCTGGTTTTGGAGAGGGTCAACTTAATCCAATCATCTTTAGTTCAAGACGAACACGTGAGTCACCAATCAAGTTGGCCATAAAAGGGCCTTGCTCTTTTTGCATTTTGCGTAGCATTTCTTCACACACGGACTTGAAAGTGTGACAACATTTGCTGCGCGAATGGCGGAGAGATACATACACTATCACCTGGATTTCGGCTTGGAGAGGTTCAAATGAATCCTTTCATTTCTGGTTCAAGGAGAATATGTAAGTTACTGTTTAAATTTTACTTAAAGGGCCCTGTTTATTTTGTGTTTTGCGGTACACATGCCTGACACGTAGAGGAGACAATGTCAGCATTTGCATCGCGAATGACGCAATAATACATACACTTTCATCTGGATTTCATATTGGAGAAGGGCAGCTTAATCCAATCAACTTTAATTCTAGGAGAATATGTCTGTCACCACTTACGTTTTCGATAAGGCAAATGTGCTTTTTCCTTCATTTTGCGGTGATGTGTGTGATACATGAACCTGAAAATGTGTCAGGATTTGCAACGCAATTTTTGGAAGGATATATACACCCTCAAATTTGGATTTTTGTTTTGGAAAGGCTCAACCTAATTCTATTATATTTAAATCAGGGGGATATGTCAGTCACCGTTTAAGTTGTTGATAAACGGGATCTGTTATTTTGTCATTTGTTCCACATATGATAGACACATGAATGTGAAATTGTGTTAGCACTGCAACAGGTGTAAACATGTCTGCATCATCGGTTTATCGCTGTCTGCTGCAGGTTGTGCTGGTTGCACGCATGACATTACATCGGCTTACATCATCCAGAAAAAACAAGCTCCTCCGACTACAATGGGCACGTGCACACCGTCACTGGGGTTCTGAGTGGCAAAATGTAATATTTTCGGATGAGTCTCGCTTCAACGTGTCCTACAATGATGGCCGCATACGTGTACGACGGTGTCGTGGTGAACGCCACCTGGCTGGCTACATTGTTGAGTGGAATAGCGGACAAACACCAGGTGGGATGGTTTGCGTCGCTATTGTTTGCAACAACCGATTTCGTCTCCTACGTATTGAGGGCACTTTGAACAGCAATATGTACCTAACGGTGGATGTAGAGCCTGAGGTACTCCCCTGCTTCAGACATCTCCTCAGGCCATATTTCAACGGGTCAATGTCCGGCCACATATTGCGAGGAATGCACAACTTCTTCAAAGAGCATCGGGTAGCATTGCTTCCCTGGCCTGCATGTTCGCCTGACATATCACCAATCGAACATGTCTGGGATATGGTTGTTCGGTACCTGGTGCGTCATGATCCTCCATTAACTCGTGCCATGGAGTTGTGGGCTCAAATACAAACTGTGTGGAGGGAAATACCTCTGGAACGTATTCGAACCTTTTTGATGCAATGTCATGGCGCACCGCATGGAGACCACACAAAATACTGAATATTAGGGCTCAAAGGTCATGTACAGATTTGAAAACTTAATCATTTGCTACTTGTCATATACCTAACCTTTGGTATTAAATTCATTGAATTGGTGCATCTCTTTCTTGGTGTTGCAATTTTCACAATCAGTAGTTTTCACAGTTTTCGCAACCAATTGCTGTTTTTGATGTGCAAGTTACTCTTGTGGGGAAGTTAACAGTGTGCACCATATTAAAAGTGGTGTTTGTTGAGTTTATAATACAATTGGTTGTTTCCGGGCTGTTTTGCCGTGGTCTGTTGGAATAAGAACCAAACGTTTCGTCCACAACTACAGTAGACATCATCAGTGGCGCGGTCGAAGCTTTCTTGCAGAGAGTTTGGCTGCATGGATGCATGCATGCATGCGTTGCCGGATATTGTAGGAAGCACCCCACACAAGCATGCGAGGGTTGCTCGGCTGAAGTGATTGTTACCCCGCTGTTTAGTATGTTACACCAGAAACTATTTTACTTGTTGTACATTGTCACAAGATTTTACTGGCTTACCTTTTTATATCATCCAATGAGTTATAATTTTATCTTTAAAACTACTTTCAGTTTTTGTGCCTTTTGTTCAATCGGAACTCTAGAATGGCGAAAGAAGCCGAAAGGACCATTATTACATGTAGTCCTGTATAGCGTTTTCAGGGTTCTGTAACTGTTCAAAAATTTCACTGCTCTTATTCATTCTCGTATCTATGAAAGATGATCTTTGTCAATCACCACATGTTTTAATTTAACACGATTTATTGAGCTCTGTGAATGAGAGTGGGCTTCATTTTTACATTGTTCATTTCAAACTCGGGAGGAATAATATAATATAAAGGACCAAAACAATACAGATACATGAATTTAGAATACGTCCTGTAAAACAGCAGTATATTGTTGGGTGCTCAATCGTGCATTTTATCAGCTTGTGTCACATAGTGTCAGGTTATTTACGCAGTGCTGTTCGTTGAGACAGTCTGTTCAAGTCATATACCCTAAATGTGGCTTTTCGGAAGATGGAATGCTACGTATTTTATTAGAGGTTTCTAATGCTAAAAAAAATTAGTTTGTCCGACACAGATAAGGGTGTTCCGCCAGAAACTATCGAGGATGATCATGATGTTATTAAAAGTTCTTGATTATGAAATATGGAAAAACAAATATCCCGGAGCTCTTGCTTTAAACATCTCGGCAGACTGGGATTTCGGTATTGGCCCCGTCATATTCCCCTACAGTAAAAACGGTAGTCAGACTGACTCGGACTTCATCAACTTATCAGCCTCATTTTTATGAAGAGTTGCTGTAAAGCTCCTAAAGGAGGTTGCAGGACCCATGAGGCATACGCTTCATCAAGTGAATGGCTTGGCAATCAGTGCTTTTTGTTTGCTTTTTTGATGAATGCATGTTTCGACTCACGAAAAAAATGCACATCAAATGCCAAAGGAGGAGTGGAAAATAACGACTCGCTGTGTTTCCTGAGGATTTGAAAATAGTCTTCACGTGTGCTCGAGTTAGGTATATCTGTGGATGATCTTTGGTCGCACTCTTAGATGTTGCCTATCTTCAAGGACACAACGTTTCAAGTAAAAACCATAATGTGCTTAAACTGTGGAGTAATTAACTATGTCAAGAAACAAAAACATGGCTTTGGTGGGGGGCGGGCCTTAAGGGTGAAAATTGAAATATCTGAAGCTTTTGTCAGATTTGTTTTCCACTTATACCATTTATTTTTGTGATCGATCAAGAATGGAATAATACCAAGTTTCAGCTTTCTAGTTACAATAGTTTTTGAGGAATTAACAGTTTATATCAAAATTACAGGCGATTTTCAAAATGTCCCACATATTGTAATTTTAAATATTAATGCTTGGGGTATACGTTTCTGCACCCATTTTAACCTATTAGTGACCTGTAGCTACGAGGGCTGTTCAATAAAGAATGAACATAATTTTTTACGGTCATAATTTTTCGCACTAAAATTCGAACTTATATTCTGTTAGCTTAATATGAAACAAACACGCGTAGTAGTTTCATTGTTGGTACTCCTGGTTTCCGCCTGTGAGAACCAAGCAAGTTCAGACATGTTCAGTATCGCCTACCGCTGCAATGGAGGTAGCATGCAGTTAAAGTTGATGATAGAGGAAGATCCGGAGATTTTTTCAAACGTAATCACTGCTGATGAAACTTAGTTACATCATTTTGATCCTGAGAGCAAACAGCAAGGCTCAGTGTGGAAATCTCTTTCATCACCAACCCCCGAAAAATGCAAAAGTGGTTGCTTCTGCTGGGAAAGTTATGCTCATCTGATTCGTTGATATTCATGGAATGGTTTATCAGTATATTGTACCTGCACACACATCAGTAACTAGATAATACTACAGCGATGTCCTGAAAACATTTCAAGTCCATATCTGGTGCCAAATAGCACATTTTCGTGAAGCAGGCCGGATGCTGCACCACGATAATGCGCGGCCACATATTGCCAATATTGTTGCTGAATATCTTGCAAAATTCAATGCGAAGTTCATCCCGCACCCTCCCTATAGTCCGAATTTAGCCCATGTGGCGTTTTTCTATTCCCTAATTTGAAGAAACGCTTTCGTGGGAGGCATTATCCATCATCAGAAGCAGTGGTGAAGGCTGTGGAGGCGATTTTGAAGGACCTCTCAAAAATGGTTTCCAGTATGTCTTTGAAAGTTGCCAGAAACACTGGGACAAGTGCATGACATTCAGGGGAGACTATTTTGAGAAGGACCATCAAAATTATGAGGATGAGTAAAGGTACGTGGTCCAAAAGAAATTGTGATCATTCTTTATTGAACAGACCACGTATGTGAAATATTTGTCTTCGCCATATCAACGAATGGAAAGAATAATCATATCTATTTAAAAAATTTATTTTCATAAGCGTTTTCAGTAAGAAGTAAGCATTATAATCTTTTTCAATACAAATAACAAAAACACAACAAATGTAAATGGGTACACTTAATATGCAGTTGCCCTTACAGACATGTTTAGAATTTCATACAGATTAATAGAAAACTGCATCCTGTGGAACATTTTGAAGTTAGGAAAATGTAGAAAATATGGTATCTGAGAAATCTGAGGTTAAAATTACGTAATAGCAGCTACGATACAGGTTTAGGGTTATTTAAATAGTCATGTGACTTTTCTGTAGTACCGCTAGAAAAAAGAAACTTTATATTATTTAAGTATGTCTATATTAATTTTAAGACAAAACAGACTAAACTTGGTATTATTGTAAGTTTTGGGCAACTTGCACAGATGTGTCTCCTTAATAAACCCCTTTTTGTATATCCAATGTGCAGCAGTAGGAAATTTCTCTTCCCCGAAAACTTCACGTTGAAACCAACAAATGCAGAAGCTGTTGTCACAAATTACAAGCAGAAGAAATTGGCTAAAAAGGCAGTTTTAGGCACTAATAAGCAGAATAGGCACAAACGTATGAAATAGGCATTTATATCCACTATAAAACTAAGAAATTAGGCTAATAATTGTAGGAAACGTGCTTATAACTTAAAAGCCTACTTTTCTGAACAAAGGAATAAAATAGGCAAATATGACAAAATCCACCCCGTAATGATTACATCTGTACATACAGTGGACTCGCTGTGTACTATTCGACAAAGCGTTGAGGCGTATTGACCTTGACTGAGCAGCGCTGCCATCGCGCTCTTATCTGTTGAAACCATGTAAGTTGCCATATAAGTGACGAAACACAAATAGATCACTTGGAAGTTGTGTGTCTGATAGGAAAGGTCAGCCAATTATTATACGCAACACGGGTGCGTAATAATAACAAATAATCTTATTGATAATAAATACGTTAAATATTTCCCCACGTAATTATTTATTGTAATATTTTTCAAATACTGAAAATGAGGGTAAACAGCCCTATCTTTAGCAATTTTCATTACGGAAAAGAGCGAAAGATTAATTAAACACCAAATTAATGACTAATTAATTTTAATTAATCAATTGGTAATTGGTTAATTAATTTAATTAACCAATTAATTACTACACTTTTGTTATTAAATGACTATGGCAACTATAGCAAGGGCACGGTAATAATTTTCTACCGTGATCAAACTGTAAAATGGGAATAATTCATAAAAATGTGATTTACTGAACTGACAAATATATCATCAGTGATGTTTCGTCACTGAAAGATATCTGTCATTGTCGCTATTATCGTATACAAATCATCAAGCTCAAGCTTCTTGTTTCAGTAATCTATTCGTTTTCCCAGTAATTATCAATTCTGTTAGTCCTTTGGTAAAAAAAAAAAAGAAAGAAACTTATGTCATTAAGGGTCATGTCGTATTAAATGATTTATGTAATTAGTATAATTACATTAGTATGTAATGTATACGGTAAAACAATTATTTTTCAAATGTCGGTCAGGGTAAGTTACCTGGATAAGGTGTTTTTAGGACTTTCCCTTATCCTGAGAGACGAATGTCATGAAACTCTATGCTCTGTGGACCCTGGGCTCATTAGAGGATCGTTTCATCCTTCCATTCATCGTCCGATATGAGGTAACGTTGGAGGACGTAAATTACAACAAAAAATATCTAAAGTGTGATCAATCTGTACAAATAAGCCACAATGTTAAGCTATAGAAGTTAATGAGTATATAATTTTAGATATTTATTATTATTATTATTATTATTATTATTATTATTATTATTATTATTATTATTATTATTATTATTATTATTATTATTATTATTATTATTATTATTATTATTATTATTATTATTATTATTATTATTATTATTATTATTATTATTATTATTATTATTATTATTATTATTATTATTATTATTATTATTATTATTATTATTATTATTATTATTATTATTATTATTATTATTATTATTATTATTATTATTATTATTATTATTATTATTATTATTATTATTATTATTATTATTATTATTATTATTATTATTATTATTATTATTATTATTATTATTATTATTATTATTATTATTATTATTATTATTATTATTATTATTATTATTATTATTATTATTATTATTATTATTATTATTATTATTATTATTATTATTATTATTATTATTATTATTATTATTATTATTATTATTATTATTATTATTATTATTATTATTATTATTATTATTATTATTATTATTATTATTATTATTATTGAAGTTAATAATGAAATACAATCTCTTATTAGTTTAATAATGATGGATCTGACTGAAAACATAAATAAAATAACCTCAAATTCATAGGTTTTGTTTAAATCACATTATATAAAATAAACATCCCCCCACGACATAGTTACGAATGCAAAACATGCCTTGGAAATGAAAGAGAAACAGTTCTACTGAGATTGATTCAATGTACTTGCAGGGTTAAAGTGCTATAGATACAATCCCAGACAGTTGAAAAATCACAAAGGGATTTTGATTCCAATTTTCTCCTTGTCGCAATATTCAATCACTTTGTATATGATTTCTCGCGCTTGCCGATGTATGATACGTTGCTGTGATTGTGTCTGAAGAGAGTGTACATACATTGACTGGAGTCGCTGCGCATGTGCGATAACTTTATGTAGACATCTCCGTGTTGCGAATTTTTCCTGATACGCCTTCTCGCTTTGCCATGTAGCATGTGCGATAACCTCAGTAAACACTTCTGTGTTTGGAATATGTTCCAGTATGCTTCCTCGCTTTACCAAGTAGTGCTTACCTACGGTTCAGTTTGATATGTGGATATGAGCTGGAATAGTCTGTTTTTCTTTCGCAGCTTGTTTTTGTCAAAATACTCTCAATTTCTAGTTAGGTTTTGGAATTTCAGCAATCAACGTTTAAAAATCTGAAAGTTACCCACTGCCCATTCCAAACTGTAGTGCCTACCAGTGCAAACAAAAGGTTTTGTATTATTCGCGCGTAAGTAGTTCACAAAACCCGCCCCTAACAGCTGGATGCTCTCCCACCACGTCACGTGCTTAGTATGCATCACCTGCAGTTGAACATGGTTTCATCCACAAAAAGGCGTCCTGCGTGAAAATCATAGCTCAAAATGCAACCTGAAGTAGCAATCAGTGTCATAACCATGCGGAAATTAACATTTTACTTACGTTATTGTAATCTTCAGGCAATCATGTGACACCCAAACCCATTGAAAATGACTCGGCTGCCATATTGCTTTTGTATGTGAACAGTTGACTGACACGCACCTTCTTCTGTTGCAACTTCAACACCACTATGTCACAAGCTGGAAATGAGCTTACCATACCTGTCCCTGCGTATTACGAGTAACTTATATTTCCAGTGTTCTGAAAACTGTGCATTTGAACCTCAGATAGCTCCTCGGGAAATTCATTGCTGCAGTTTTCTTATGCAAGAGAACGGCAGTTATAAAATACAGTTGGTAATTCGCAAGCAAGATTACCTTTGTGTTACTGCAATTAGCAACTGCATTAACAAAACTGCGTTTTGCAATACTTTAACAGTTATGCCCGATTTCACCAACAGATGTTAAGACTTAACACGAGTTTAACAATAGTTATAATAAAAGTTGCATTTCACCAACAAGTGTTAGCTTAACACTCGTGTTAAATCGCATGTTAAACAACAAGTCCAATTTCTAAAGTTAAGCACTTAACAATTGTAAATAGTCAAGATGGCGGGCGTGAGTTCAGCTGTTTTTGTCGATTTGCTATATTTAAGACCGTCTAAATGGCATTCGTAATAGAGTACGGCTTATGAGGAGAAATTATTTTGAGGAGCTTAGAACATGCATCGAAAGGAATATGCCGATCTCGCCTTTGCTTCAAGTATTAATAACTTTGCGCTTTTATAATTCACTGAAGAATGTGGATAATACACTAACTACCGCCCGTTTTGAAACGTTCAAGTCACTTGTTCTTCTTCGCTCCTCGTTTTAAATTTACGTAATACTGAGTTAGAACATGCATCGAAAGGAATATGCCGATCTCACCTTTGCATCATGTATTAATAACTTTGCGATTTTATAATTCACTGAATCATGTGGATAATAAACTGTCTCCCTCCCGTCTTGAAACGTTCAAGTCACTCGTCACCTGTACTTCTTCGCACCTCGTTTTAAATTTACGTAATGTGTGTCATGTTTTTAGTAATGACACATGCATCCGTCCTATTTTCCACGATATCCTTGCACTTCGTCACCAGTTCAATTAACAATTCTTTCTCCATCGATGAGAAACTTGTTTCACGGCTTTTGTTTATGATTTTGTTTATCCGCCATCTTTCTAGCTGTGTGCAGACTGCGGTGCAGACGAAAATGAAAACAAAATGAAAACAAATGAAAAACGTAGTATGTTGAGAAAATAATACGACTCATCCATAGCCTTCTATAGCTGTAATATTTACAAGTGTCTTGGAGTTAACACGTGTTTGTTAACATTTTCAGAACACAGGTTGGTGAAATGCAAGGGATTTAACAGCTCTGTTAGCGCTGTTTTTCTTCTTTTTATAATTTTTCGTCCCCTAACCTTAAGTCATATCGGACGATGAATGGAATGGGTGAAATGATGCTCAAATAAGCCCAGGGTCCACAGAGCTTAGAGGCACCCGACATTTGGGTTTCAGGATAAGGGAAAACCCCGGAAAAACCTCATCCAGGTAACTCACCCTGACTGAGATTCGAACTCGGGACCTCTTGAACGTGAGGTAGACACTGTACCACCACGCTACCGAGGCGGGCTTTGTTAGCGCTGTTACAATTGTTACGTTACATTTGTTAACGTCAATTTTAACATCCGTTGGTGAAATCGGGCGTTAGTGTGTATTCGCTACGTTTTTCGGGGAGTTATTATGATAATTGCAATAAAATCTGCACTTCTATACCTTTTCAATCTCAATATTTAACGATACATTTCGTAACAAACTATTTAAATTGGCGTAAGAGTTTTACTTAGGCTCGTCATAACCAGAAGAATGTGCTTTTGTTTACATCAGTGGGAACTCTGGTTTTGGAATTCACAGCATATTCACGAAAGCAATACATAATAGCTTAATTTCGGAATGTCCTATCGGATGGTGTAAGCAGCTGCAAGCCTCTTGATTGGACATGCCAGTAACCATTTTGCCTAAAATGGGAGAAAAATAATTGCTTAGTAGCATTCGAAAATACTTGTTACTACCCTCTGTTAAAAATCATTTATGAAGGTCGCTCTCAGAGACAGATGCAGTAAGCCATTGTCTTTTCTATACTCCTGCCGTCCTAAGAAGCACACTTTCCTGTGAGCAATTCCGCAACAAAACCTACTGGTAAGCTACTCTTGTGCATACAACTTGTTTGAATGTAATATGACGTAACACATGGGCCAAAGTGTCACTGTCTTCTGTCACGCTTGTGCACGTGGGCGCGGAGTAACACAAAAAGTGTGTTTCTTACAACGGATTCAGTATAGAACCCTTGTGCAAGCAATCTCCTCGTTTTTTTGGACAGGAAACAATACAAGAAAGCAAACGCGTGTTGTCTATAAAGACTGTAGAATAAATAGTGATGTCTATTGATCACATACCAAAAGTATTTATTTCAATGATACATATGTACCCACGCATGCACAAGTTTTCCGATGCACGAGCGGGTTGGAGAAGCAAGAGGAACAAAATTCTATGATCGTTGGCCGCGCCGTAGCTCAGTGGTTAGAGCACTTGGCTCTCACCAAGGCGGCCCGGGTTCGATCCCAGGCGACCGCAAAGTGAGGTTCGTGGTGGACAACACGGCGCTGGGGCGGGTTTTCTCCGGGACCTCCGGTTTCCCCCGCCATCTCATTCCACCGGTGCTCCATCTTCATCTCATGTATCATCAGTGTCATCGCCTGTGGTGCCGTATGTAGTAAAAGCGGGCGTTAAACACTACACCTTTCACCTTTCTATGATCATTTAGTTTAGCCTAGTGAAAGTAAAGGTCAAGTTTACTTGCTGATCAACACTTAGGTTACCCTCCACCAACCACTGGTGACAATGAATTATCCTATCAGCCTAAATAATAATAATAATAATAATAATAATAATAATAATAATAATAATAATAATAATAATAATAATAATAATAATAATATCTAATGATGATACTAAAAGCTTACCAGGATGACTTAGGTGCTTGCATTCTGATCCCAAGTTTGCGAGTTCAGACCCCGTGTAGTTCGATGGTTTCTACGTGTGGCTAAAAGTGAAATTCATCATATCAGTTTTACTGACATTTAAAGAACTCCTTCGTGAAACCTCCGACATGCCGGTGACGCTAATGTGATTTTGTGTTTGAGCTGTCATTATAAAGAAAATATTTACTTTATTTATTTAGTTGGTCGTTAAGTTATTTGGTGTCAAGTCATTTGGTAACTTGGTGGCTATATTAATTGTAGTAGTATGTCCATATAATCTGTTCTTGAGAACTGTAACAAAGGAAATAATGTATTTATTTTCGGAATAATTTTAAGTACCATTAATATTATATTAATTATCGCTAACCTATGAAAGGTAGAAGTATTTCGTTCCAAAAATGTGTAGTGTTTAACGCCCGCTTTTACTTCATACGGCACCGCAGGCGATGACACTGATGATACATGAGATGAAGATGGAGCACCGGTGGAATGAGATGGTGGGGGAAACCGGAGAGCCCGGAGAAAACCCGCCCCAACGCCGTGTTGTCCACCACAAATCTCACTTTGCGGTTTCCTGGGATCGAACCCGGCCCGCCTTGGTGAGAGCCAAGCAGTCTAACCACTGAGCCACGGCGCGGCCTATTTCGTTCCAGATGAAACTACAAGTTTGAGTATTGAAAATGCATTTACAAAGAAGAAAGGGAGATTAAAATGGATGAGGTATGTGTGTGTGCGAGAGAGGAAGAGAGAGAAAATGACGTCAATAAGAAAAGGATCGATAAATACCTAAGTTGATACTGTTACCTGCAGAGGTTCTACTCCAGTTAGGTCCAAAGACCCTGGCCTCCTTCAACCCGGGAGCATATAACTCCGGGGCTCTTTCCATAGGGCAATATCTGGAGTCTAAAAAGCCCTCCCCCCCATCGACTCGAAAGTCAAGACGGGTGGAAGTGAATACGCCACTTACGCGCGACAACCCCGCAGGGAAGGCTACCGAAAACCTCGGTGGGGCTGCCTGGTGATCTAGCACACCTTCTACTAGCTCTGCACGCTAGTATCCGGGACTTATTAGGCAACCTGGCCGGAAGTACCCAATTCGGGAACACACCGCCCCCTGGAGTCCAACCCAATCCGAACAGCTCCCGAACGGTAGGGGCTCAAATGTTCGGCCCGAGGTTCCGCTAGTAACGTCAGAGGTACCACGAGTGCTAAGGGTCCGCAGCGCCCGCACCACGGCAGCTAAAGGGGACGGGTCCCCTCCCGTAAGGGAACCTAAGTTGATACTGGAGAGTTGAACGAAACCACCTACGTTTCATGTGAGAAAATTGTTTTTATTTTCCATTGAGGCTTAAAAACCTCTGCGCCGAACTCTGTGGTCAGGTATAAGGAAACTGAACCGTCCTGGCACAACTACAGTCCAGCAACGCAAAGAAGGTCCCTGTAAGGAATGTGCTCTCTTAACAGTAGTACAAGGACAGCAAATGTGTGTGAAGGGGAATGCCTGCTACACAAGGAGCAGGACCGTTAAAAAACATGCGCCCTATTCACTTTGTACACTAAACCCGAGGAGATTCATTCACAAAAGTAGAAGCTTTTAGAATATTTTTGAATGGTCTGTAACTGTACTGACATGGGGTGTCATAAACCTGTCCAGGGAGGTTGTGGGAACCTTCTCCAACCCCCTGTGTCTCATCCCTCGGAGACTTTCTCTCCTGTGGGGGAATATAACTGATAAGAAACTCACTTCCCTCTCGTAGGTCAGTCTTGCATGCATCGGAATACATTTGCTCGCGTCTGTACATCCAAGTTGAACGACTGTAGAAAATGAATTACTTTCGTTGCTGCAGATTCGTTTCAATTTTCATAAGGCAAAAGTCGTTCTGCTGTTAACATTAATGCAACTTCTTGTGTGATTCAGTTTAGTTCTGTCAAAGATCTAGGATTTAGTGGAAGTGTTGCTTGAAGTCGCACTTATCTATTTCTATTGTAAATGGGGAAAATACACCTTCTGGAGGTTGTCTCTGTAGCGTAGGAGGTAGCGTGCCTACGTCATGCTCAAGAGGACCCCAGTTCGAATTTCGGTCAGGGTGAGTTATCTCTGGATAAGGCTTTTCCAGAGTTTTCCCTTATCGTGAAAGATAACTGTCGGGTAACTCTAAGCTCTATGCACCCTGTGCTCATTTGAGTATCATTTCACCCACTTCATCGTCCGATATGACAACGTAGAAGGACATAAATAAAAAAGACGCCTTCTGGTACTTCTCTCGGGCTTTCCCTTAAAACTCTTGAGGGAAGTAAGGTATATTGTTTAAAGTTATATCGCAACTAAGAAAATTGCAATATTCGGCTTATCTCGCCACCCTTCGCAGGTAGAAATCATTCAGTAGAAATCTATTCATCTCTAAGTGTAACCAGTTTAGAGATATCACTACTCTCTACCCACCATGAGAAGGCAACTGGGGCATGAAGAGGGAGAGGGGTTTGAACTATTTATCTCCTCTGGTAGTGGATCTGTTTACTAGGAAATGAGTGTACGAGGCTGCATATGAGTCATCCATGCTGCCAGAACTAATGCTCCTTTCAATAACTGCAGTAATATGTATTATGTATGGGTGAGTTGTGACAACACTGTATTTTACATGAATCTAGCATCCTTATCACATCGGGAAGGTGAGCAAAGGTGATTACGTTACACATTCCTCTGCCTTGCCTTCTTGTTGTGGGTAGAGAGTATTATCTTCCCCACTTGGAGTACTTTATAAAAAGCTGTAAAGGCAATAGCTCCTTCACTGAATTATGCTTTTACTGGTAGTTTTTCTGTGTATAAAAGCAGGCAATGAATTTTGGTATTAGTGATCATTTTCAAAAGACGAGGAAACTCATACATTGCACTTTCAATAGAAGTTCTGCAAAGTTCATTCAGTCTATAACTCCATTATTTATTAAATTTGAAGTAAAAAATCTTTTTGTGCATATTTTACACCTATTATTATTAA
This sequence comes from Mantis religiosa, assembly GCA_030765055.1. Lineage (NCBI taxonomy): Eukaryota > Metazoa > Arthropoda > Insecta > Mantodea > Mantidae > Mantis > Mantis religiosa. The sequence goes on from CM060950.1 coordinate 213,426,818, forward strand.
TGCCCGCCTCGGTAGCGTGGTGGTAGAGTGTCTGCCTCACGTTCAAGAGGTCCCGAGTTCGAATCTCGGTCAGGGTGAGTTACCTGGATAAGGTTTTTCTAGGGTTTTCCCTTATCCTGAAAGATGAATGTCGGGTAACTCTAAGCTCTACGGACCCTGGGATCATTTGAGCATCATTTCACCCATTCCATTCCATTCCATTCCACTCATCGTCCGATATGACTTAACGTTGGAGGACGTAAAATTACAATATATATATACATATATATATATATATATATATAGTTATTAATGGTGCTGTCCACTTCAAAATGTTGGTGTGGGTGGCTCAGTTGGTTTGGGCTCTGGCCTACTGATTCCAAGGTTGCGGGTTCAAACCATTCTCAAACCCATGCTTTCTAAGTGTGCTTAAAAGCAACAAGTAGATGTACTGATTGCCCAGGAACAAGAAGGCAAGCAATGTACAATTTAATCACTTCTGCTGTCTCCTCGTGGTGTATGCTCGTCTTCCGAGTATGACAAGGATGGAAGACTCATTTAAAATACACAAGTGTTGTCACATAGGTCATCTATACATAATACATATCGCTGCAACAAACATTAGATCTGGCAACATGGGTGACTCATATCCACTCTCAGACACTCATTTCCTGGTAGACGGATCCGCTACTGGAGCAGATCAACAGTTCAAGCTCCTCTGCCCTTCATACCCCTCTAGCCTTCTTGTCGTGGGCATACAGTACTGGTAGTAAAAGAACCTTTGTGGGACAAAATTCCGGCACACTAACAGATTGAAAGAGTTGTTAGCAAACAAAGTATTTACTTCGAAATAGTTCTACACTTCAATCATATTTTATTCGTTATCATTTTTGTGCGTTGATAAAATGAAAAGTCATGGAAATTTAATGATATGGTATATGTCTACCGTACAATCGTGAATTTAGTTTGACTTGTGAACTGCAAACTAACAATTGCAAGGAAGGAACAAATATTTCTACGTGCTCTACTCACATCTGGTTTTGTTTCTTGCCGATTCACAGACCTTGGTCACCTGAGTAGGTACATAAATTTAACGCGTCCGGCCCGTAGCGAACCACGTCGAGCTCTCCCTTGTGCTTAACGCCTCACCACCTCCTCGGTGGTGTGCGGAGGGTAAGGATAGGGAGATTGTAACCGGTTCGAGGTGACTTGTAGTTCCCGCGTGAGAAGTCTCATCTGTACTTCAGGGAGTCGGTGCGTGTTGACTGGTTGTGGGTTGAATGAAGATGACATCTCGAATCTGGAAGACAGAAGTTTATTGTTGTCCTTAGACTCCTTTGCTCGCCACCGTAAAGTCGTCGTCCGTGTGGTTGCTGTGTTTAGCGTCACTGTATCCCGCGTCAATATTACTCTTTACGCTAACTCTCATTGGAGAGACTGTTAAATACTGCACTTTGTCTCGGTGCATGGTGCGGAAGTGTACTTGTTAGGCGGCGCCGAATACGCGTCCGTCTCACGTAGATCACAGGACCCCAAGTCTTTTTACAAGAAAAAACCTACTCTCAGCCATCACTCTAGGTATTTTTTGTAGTTTGCAAAATCACATGAACAAATATCAATTTTCCATTGGCTGGTACCTATCCCCACTTACAACCAGCTTTCAAATTTTCTAGTTTCGGACCTAATATCAGAGTCGCTTTCTCTAACGGCCCGCATGCCAACATTTATGCGGAAGCATGCGTTCTGAGCGTTGGTCAAAATCTTGAAGCCTGTTGTCAGCAACACGCAAGGGATTTTGACAATGGGTTAGTTTGCGACTGCGTGGCACTAATTTTGCCTTTAGGGCAATACAGACAATAAAGTAGAGTTGTTTGTTTACAGGGACTGCAAAGGGAATTTACTGACCTTCGCAGAGTGGCCTTGTCACTGTGGCCGTCTCTGGAATATATGCTAGCATTATGGCATATATTTATTCTGGTATACGCCATTTATATATATTTATTCGTTTGTTTATGTTAATGTATTTCTGGTATCAAGTTATATGTCGTCTCAGTGTTCCTAGCTAACAGGGCTGCGTCTTTTTTTTTATTTACGTCCTCCAACGTTAAGTCATATCGGACGGTGAATGAATTGGGTGAAATGATGCTCAAATGAGTCCAGGGTCAATGGAGCTTAGAGTTACCCAACATTCGTCTTGAAGGATAAGGGAAAACCCCGGAAAAAACCTTATCCAGGTAACTCACCCTGACCGAGATTCGAGCTTGGGACCTCTTGAACGTGAGGCAGACACGCTACCACCACGCTACCGAGGCGGGCGGAGGGGGGGGGGCTGCGTCAGTCACCAAGTTAGCCTATTGGAGAGACGTGATTTTTTTATTATATTTATAGACCTCCACAAGCTCTTGGCTCTTTTAAAGGGGGGAATACAAAAAACAGTACAATGGACAGATTTAATTTAGTGCAAGAATTTAAATAACAATACTATAAATACAACAGCTGACTATCATTCAGTTACATGAATAATTTAGAAAAATTTACAAATAAATATACTAACAATATATATATATATAAATTTAATATTAAAATTAAAAGAAACTCAGCACATTAAAATATACATAAATTAATGTTAATAAATAATAAATTAAAGGTAAAGTTAAATTAATAATAATAAAATAATACTGCAACAGCTAAATCAGCTTCATATGTAGGCTGCGCAATGGTTCTTGAACACTGAAAGCTATGATGCGAGTCCCTAACTGTTTTCGCTGGCCTGCGATGACTTCACCCTCTCAAGTATCACAGGAATGTTTATTTCACGCGTCGCTATTCAGGAAAGTCGTACAGTCTCCACCAAATTGTTATACAATAGTTCCAGGAAAATTTTCCACTTAGGCATAGCAACTGAACACTGAGTTAATCATACGAGGGTTGTTCAATAAAGAATGATCACAATTTTTTTTTTTTTTTTTGACAACGTACCTTTACTCATCTTCATAATTTTGATGGTCCTTCTCAAAATAGTCTCCCCTGAATGTGATGCACTTGTCCCAGCGTTTCTGCCAGTCTTCAAAGACATTCTGGAAACCATTTTGACAGATCCTTCAAATTCGCCTCCACAGCCTTCACCACTGCTTCTGATGATGGCTAATGCCTCCCACGAAGGCGTTTCTTCAAGTTAGGGAATAAAAAAAATTACATGGAGCTAAATCCGGACTATAGTGAGGGTGAGGGATGCACTTTACGTTGAGTTTTGCAAGATGTTCAGCAACAAATGCGGCCGCGCATTATCGTGGTGCAGCATCCAGCCTGCTTCACGGAATGGCCGCGCCGTGGCTCAGTGGTTAGACTGCTTGGCTCTCACCAAGGCGGCCCAATTTCGATCCCAGGCGACCGCAAAGTGAGATTTGTGATGGATAACACGGCGCAGGGGCGGGTTTTCTTCGGGATCTCCGGTTTCCCCCGCCATCTCATTCCACCGGTGCTTCATCTTCATCTCATGTATCATCAGTGCCATCGCCTGCGGTGCCGTATGTAGTAAAAGCGGGCGTTAAACACTACACATGCTTCATGGAAATGCGGTCTTTTGCGCTTGATATGGACTTGCAATGTTTTCAGGACATCCCTGTAGTATTGTCCAGTTACTGATGTGTGTGAACTTCTGAATTTCTCATCTTTCTTACAATCGTCTTTATTAAGCAGACACGTCTGTGCAAATTGGCTCAAAACTACCAACAATTCCAAATTTAGGTTTTAGTCTTAAAATTAATATAGACATACTTCAATAATATAAAGTTCTTTGTCCTAGCGGTACTACAGAAAACGTCACATGACTATTTAAATAACCCTAAACCTGTATCGTAGCTGCTATTACGTAATTTTAACCTCAGATTTCTCAGATTCCATATTTTCTACATTTTGCTAAATTCAAAATGTTCCACAGGATGCAGTTTTCTATTAATCTGTATGAAATTCTAAACATGTCTGTAAGGGCAACTGCATATTAAGTGTACCCATTTACATTTGTTGTGTTTTTGTTATTTGTATTGAAAAGGATTATAATGCTTACTTCTTACTGAAAACGCTTAGGAAAATAAAAATTGTTAAATAGATATGATTGTTTTTTCCCTTTGTTGATATGGCCAAGATAAATATTTCACATAGGTACAGGTCATTAATAGGTTAAAATGGGTGCAGAAACTTATACCCCAAGCATTAATTTGTAAAATTACAATATGAGGGACATTTTGAAAATCGTCTGTAATTTAGACATAAACTATTACTACCTCAGAAACTATTGTAACTAGAAAGCTGAAACTTGATATTATTTCATTCTTGATCGATCACAAAAATAAATGGTATAAATTTGAAACAAATGTAACAAAAGCTTCAGATATTTCAATTTTCACCCTTAAGCCCCCCCCCCCAACCCATGTTTTTGTTTTTTGACATAGTTAATTACTCCACACCTTTCTGCACATTATGGTTCTTACTTAGTGAAGTGGGTTTATATGTATTTTAATTATACGACAGTCTGTTATTTTAAGTTGCTGTGGAGCCATTTATGAAATTTGGAATAAATGTAGAACTATTTCGTCTAGGGAACCGCAAAATAGTATGTGTTTAGCGAATTTGTTGCAGCATATGTTGCGACGATTGTCATTTTGTTATAGTGCATTTTAAGAGCCATTTTACCAAAATTGTGCATTTCTAATTGTATTTTTAGTGCCCATTTTGCCCATCTTTAGTACCTTTTTGCCCACCTATTAAACGCATTTTTAGCGCCTATAAATCCGCTCCCTACTGATGAGTCATTATCACTGTAATCCTCGTCACTGTTTCCTCACTGTTTGTCCTCAATTGTAATTCTTTCGAATTTTTCTTCCGTTAGTGCAGCTTTTTCCTAATACTCCTGTTTTATTTCATCCTGTTTTCCCATCCTATTTGTCCAATTTGTTCAAACCATTGACGACAAAACATTTCGTCTTACAAAAAGTTACATTTCTGCAAGCAACCTATTGTTTCGTATCTGTCCATATTAGTTCTATAGGATTCAGATCCGGATGTTATGGATGAAGCTTTAAGGTTGCATAGTTATATTCTGGCAATATTTGGTCAATCAAAAGGTTCTTCTGAATCGACTTATTAGCTAGAATTAAATGTTCCAATTTTGTTTTGGTGCTATATGCATCAAACGGGATATTGTGATTTTGTAGCCAAGAAAGCATATATCTTTTTAAGGAACTTGACGTTGGAGGCTTTTATAGAGTCTGATTTTTAAGGACAATTGGTAGTGTCAGAGTAGCAATGTCCATGTAGAATTTCAATGCAACATATGTTAGTGTTTCTTGAAAGCTATGAATTCAATCATAATGAAACTTTTACCACTTATATATCAGTCTCTTCCAATTCAGAAACCATAATCGAATCATAAATAAAATTAATAATTGAGCACCCGCATGCAATAATGGGGTAAGTCTGGGTACCCCATTTATGCCGAGTATATGAAATTCGGAATCCTCAATAGCTGTTCTGTAATATTGGGTCAGTATTATAGTTCTAGGAACAGCCGATAGACTGTAGCACCTGTTTTGTTAAAATGCTGCATATTTCTGAGTCACGCGTTCAGTATTTCATTATACTTCTACGAAACAGCAGAAAGATTGTCGCACGTGTTTTGTTACACTGCTGAAAGGTTTCTACGAGTCATGCGTACAGTGTTTCTTTGTCCGTCAGCTGATTGTTACACAGTCGTAACAAGCAAAATGAGCTCAGATTTAGATTTTGTAGATGATTTGTCCCTTGCTGAAGGGGGAAAAAAAGAAATAAGGAGAAAGGAAGGAAAAGGCATACATACAGTGTAAACTTTGTTAATGAAGTAACATGTGAACTGTACTAGAGTAGAGTAATATAATTTAATAATATAGGTAATATATATTTGTTCCTTTGAAGAAATGCTGTAATAAAATGTGTTGTAACACAATCTCTAAAAAGAAGCAAGAAGAAATTTTCACATCTTTTTGGGATATGGGAGACCATAATCAGCAGAACTATTTTCTAGCTGGGTTAATGAAGAAGAGTGAGCCTAGGGCTAAAACAACAAGTCCAAAGATGGTGTAGGAAATACTTCATAGATGTAAGAGGTGAAAAATGTGGTGTATGTAAAACATTTCTGTATGAACTATTATATCAAACGAACTGATGTACTTCAAGCCAATAGTATCTGTTCTTTTGTGTTTTATATTTTTCAACAAGAGCTTCAACACCAGACAAATCTTACAGTGTTTTCTGATGCTTGCAGTGGGCAAAACAGGAATCAGACTGTAGTTAGAATTTTTCTGTATATTTCTGTGACATTGGGAATCACCATTAGACATGCTTTTCCTGTTCGGGGGCATAGTTACTGCCAGTGTGATCAAAATTTTGCTACATATTCACAAAAAATTAAGAAAAGAGAAGTCATTGAAACACCTAGCGATTACATCAACATAATAAAAATGCTAAGAAGCCTTCCTTCATTGTTCTTAAGGGGATTGTGTTAGCTTATGATACAGCACTAATGCACAGTAATCAGTTGAAACTACCGAGTAAAGGACTTAACCTTTCCAAGGCTCAAATGATATCCTGCAAGCCCGATGGTACTTTAGTTTAAGAAAATTACTCTAACATTGGATTATTAAAAACATACAAGGTATGTTCTAATAAGAAGAAGCTTCAAACTATACAATTTGTGACAGCTCCGAATATTGGTGTTAAGAAGGCCAAATTAGTTGACGTCAAATCCCTATGCTGTTACTTTTTAGAAAAGGGCAAAATGTTTGAGCAAATTTATTGAACAAGCAACCAAACCTCAATCACAACAAGCTGACAGCAGTTCAAGTGAGAGTGCCTAGTGAAACATGCTTATGTGACTATACTGGTCGCCAATCTAGAAAGTGATTGACATTTCGTCCGGAGAGAGAGGCGACGTTGCCGCTTATTGCTGCCACGTGGAGAGCGCGATAGCACTACGCGTGCGAAGGTGATACAGTTGCGACTGCAATGGGTATTTTATTATTATTGTTATTATTAATTATTTACAATGTTGTACACAAAGACAATAGTGCAGTCGTGGATCTACATGCAAACGCTAGAGCATGCAAGAACATATAAATGTAAAGATAATCGTAACAAAAGAGGCATACCCGTGACATTTTGATGCTTATTTAAGTGGGAAAATGCCGCTCACATAATATAGTAAACATATAAGATTAACGGGTGATTGAATTATAATATTCTTTATGCCTGTAATTACGTTTCTGGCTTCTAATTGGTGGTGAAAGTCAAAGTGTATCTAAAAGTGCAAAGAAATTAATGTTTTATTCATTATTTCGAATAAAGTTAAATTTTTCTGAACATTCATGCAATAATGGGGTAAGTCATTTCTCACTATTTTTATATATCTTTCAATTTAGTTCAGGTACCATTAATATATCAGTAAATACATTCCCAAATGTTGCCAGATAAAGACCTGTGAGGGCTTGAAATATTATAGACATCTGTTATTGAAATATTTTCTTCTGAAATGTTTACTTGACTGTAACTCAATTACATGTTTTAAGATTTGCTCCATCATTGCATACGGGTGCTCAATTTTTGCTCTATTGATATTCCAAAAAAAGAAACCACCAAATTTTCAAAAATTTTCACGGATTTTCTTCTCTAGCTGTCCTTTTCTTCCAAACAGTTAAAGTAACGCATTTCAAACTTTTTAAAAACTTTACATAAATATAGCTGGTGAACCATTAAGACATTGCAATTTGAAAAATAACTAATAATGTACTCTTTATTTTTTAATTTTTATATATGAAAATATTTTTGAGGACCTTCATGAAAGTGTAACATATGAAGCTTTCAGCAGCTGTTTAGACCTGTATATTCTGCATATGCACAAAAAGTTCAAAGCTATATCCATTATAGTTTCTGTTACGATAAATGGCAAAAGAAGATAATGTTGTGTTTTCATGTAACATACCCAGAATTCAAAACATTCCTGGTCCATATTCCCCACCCCAGTTGTCTCAGCATCCTCTCCCCTCTTTTCACCTCTCATCCTAATTCTTGCCTCCTTAGACACTTGCTGGACTTGTTTTTCTGCTTCGTTTAGTCTTGATGCATCAATGTTAAACTTAAAACCTGGTTCCAGTGCAATTTTCCTAAATAATTCTTCCCTTTTAGTAGCACCATCATTAAAGCATATTACAGCATCCATCCATCTGCCAACATAAACAGATTTTGGAACTTTTTCCCAGGCTATGTGATTGAAGCTCTCGTTTCGGTTTTGCGTACGACCATGTACCCTTTCATATTATTTCTCTTTTCTCTAACTCTTCTAACCACTCTTTTTTGTAAGTGTCCAACACACTCTAACTTTTTCACTTACATCCCTTGTCCATCTACATTGGCTTCTTGCGCCCTTAGAAAACCTTTGGAGTCCCCATCCCCTAAATAATTCTGTTTGTTATAAACAGAAGAGAAACAGCAGAGTAACAAGGGGGCGTGATATCCTGGCCGCCATATTTAATACCCCATTTAAGTACACTTAATAGCCACAAACACACAAAACCTTATAATGGGCATATTCGCCAATCTATGTACATTCATTTTAGTTAATTGATGGAAATTAATAATTTCCTCACACTAGCCTTATATAGGCTAACGTTTTCGATAAATAGAGTCAACATGAAAAATTCAATGCCACGGCCGGGATTTGAATCACGGATCACCTGGTTTCCGTTCAGTGCTCTAACCCATTGAGCTGCCATGGCCAACCTGCAGTCAGTACATTAAATTCTCCATTTGACTCATATATGTCCCCGGTAGACCACTAGGGGCTCTCGCATTCGAGATACACCATTTTTGGCGACTTACTATCGTAAGTACTTGAGTCCCAGGCTTCATTATTTGACTCTTATTATTTTAGTTAATTGATGGAAAGTAATCATTTCTTCACACTAGCCGTTTATAGGCTAAGGTTTTTGATAGATAGAGTAAACACGAAAAATTCAATGCTATGGCAAATATATAATTATATAAATATACGAGTCAAATGGAGAATGTAATATCATGACGGCAAGTTGGCCATGGTAGCTCAATGGGTTAGAGCGACTGGACGGAAACCAGGAGATCCGTGGTTCAAATACCGACCATGGCATTGAATTTTTCATGATGACTCTATCTATGTAGATTCATATTAAGCAAAAAATAAAAACTTCATATTTTCATCCAAAATCACTACCAAGTTCCTTAAAAGGAAATACATGAGAGCTGTGAAGCAAGGGACGTGGAGGCTAAGAGGGGAAGGTCGTTGCTATGGTCACATTGGTCACATTGGTTATATCACCTATTCCTCAAGTCAGTTATGCGTAGTTGTGTGCGGGAAACAAACTTTACTTGAACGTTCAGTTGTGTTTTGTATTGTTAGCCATCTTTGTCAAAACACTATTAAAATACGTCGTTATGTAAGCGAAACTTAGTGACAGTAGGATTAGAGGTAGGCAGAGAATTCATGGCCCAAGACAAAGATTAGCTTACGGTCGGGGTGTTACATTGCACAGCCAAGCTAGAGAATTTGTCTGTTCTCTTAGAGAATTCTTCCAACAGGAAGACGAAAGTTTGCTCCTTATCAATGAACAGCTTATTCCTTTTATCCAAAAGTGACAGCCCCGTGTCAGTAGATATGCTTGCATGTACAATAATTCCTGTGGGTCACAATTACAGCAAATCGGCGGCGTTGATATGAACATGTCAATCAAGTCTTAGGGAAGTGTCAACAGTAGGAGTTTGCGTCTTCACAATGAACCGCTTACTCCTTTCAACCCAGTGAGAAAAAGGACTGCGTGTGCCCTTAAAATAAGTGAGGTGACTGTTTCTAAATTCTCTAAATCCTTAGTGGGTAACATGTGAGAAATTGGCGTTTACGTTAACATCCGTCTGTGAGACTAACATTATCAAATTTTGCATTTTAGGTGCATCTTAATGAGTATAAAAGATAAATAACTTTATGGAAGTATTAGTACTGATCTTTTTATTCAGTTTAAAAATATTTTGCTATAAAATATGCTAAAAATGCAAAATTAAATATTGGCCTTTCACATGAAATAGTTTGTGAACTTGATTATACTTACGAAAAAGTAAAAAAATTGTATATTACTGTTTCAAATAAAATAGCCTCTATAGCTGACATTTGTTTTGAGATATATTTTGACCTCTATGCAAATGAGGTAAACCATTACATACTTTCTACACACATTTTACGGGGGCTGTTCAATAAAGAATGATCATAATTCTTTACGGTTATAAGTTTTCGCACTAAAATTCAATCTTATTATATTCTTTTAATTTAGTGTGAAACAAACACGCCATAGTAGTTTCATTGTTGGTACTCCTGGTTCCCGCCTGTGACAACCAGGCAAGTTCAGACACGTTCAGAATGGCCTACCGCTGAAATGGAGGTAACACGCGAGGAACAATATGCGGCTTTGAAATTCTGCTTTCGTCTCAACAAATCAGGTCTGCATGCAGTTAAAGTTGATGTTAGAGGAAGATCTGAAGTTTCTTTCAAACGTAATCACTGCTGATGAAACTTGGCTACATCATTTTGATCATGAGAGAAAAGAGCAAAGCTCAGTGTGGAAATCTCGTTCATCACCAACCCCCCAAAAAGCAAAAGTGGTTGCTTCTGCTGGAAAAGTTATGGTCATCTCATTCTTTGATATTCATGGAATGGTTTATTAGCATGTTGTACCTGTACACACATCAGTAACTGGACAATACTACATGGATGACCTGAAAACATTGCAAGTCCATATCAGGCGCAAAACACCGCATTTCCATGAAGCAGGCTGGATGCTGCACCACGATAATGCGCGGCCGCATATTGCCAATGTTGTTGCTGAATATCTTGCAAAAATCAACGTGAAGTGCATCCCTCACCCTCCATATACTCCGGATTTAGCCCCATGTGACGTTTTTATATTCCCTGACTTGAAGAAAAGCCTTCGTGGTAGGCATTATCCATTAGCAGAAGCATTGGTGAAGGCTGCGGATGCGGTTTTGAAGGATCTCTCAACAATGGTTTCCAGCATGTCTTTGAAGGCTGGCAGAAACGCTGGAACAAGTGCAACGCATTCAGAGGAGACTATTTTGAGAAGGACCATCAAAATTATGAGGATGAGTAAAGGTACGTTGTCAAAAAAAATTGTGATCGTCTTTTATTGAACAGCCCTGGTACATATTTTTATGGAACACTGTAAGCAGTTGGGTTTATCATACTTCACGCACTTGTATATCTTCATTCTATTCAGCGTGTAGGGACAGTAACGACGTTTTTTCTCTTTTCTAACCTGTCATTTGTTACTCCTTTTGCTGGAGGATCACCTCAATGCTCTTCACCCAGAAGAATGTCCGAAATGATTTTCCTGAGATTATCCGATACATTTGGAATGTGGAACCTTCTCTGCATATGCCCTCTGACTAGATTTATTCCTATACTTTACATCTTACCTCTGTGGAGATATATAACACAGGCATTAGCACAGCTCAATGATATTAGAAAGTAAAATATTTCGAGTGGCCATCTCCTTGTTCTTCGGATAGCTGAGTAGTTGCTACACTTCATGTCTAGAGCATCTACTCCAGATTTTGTGGCATTATATGAAACAGTTCATCTTGCCATGATAAATTCTTTCAATTTCGGTGTCACTTTCCCTATTCCGATTAAAGTCAACACCGCCCTCTTCATTCTCTGATATGCTGAAAATCTATTTCCGAATCTCTAATGGTCTGAATCTAACACGTGATCTTCAGGAACATAAGAATCCTCTGAATGAGAGTCATCATCACTCTCATTGAACTGCCCTTAAGCCAACTGCACTATTTTTCTGCTTGTTTGTGACACGTGAGGTATGCCCCCACTAGTAGCCATCTATAAATAATTAAATATTTGAAAAGTAAGATATTTAACACCAAAAATCTTACTTGTTTAAAGTAATAACCAGAGCTAGGAAGTTCGTACCAATTTCCTTGAGCAGTGTAAGAGCGTCCAGGCATGGCTATACCACGTAGCGCTGCTAGCAAGGGCAAGGTTCACCGTAGTACGTAACTCATTACTGCAAAACAGATGTAACTGCATGACACAGAGCACGTTGTTAGGAAGGAAGAGATTCGAACAACATCTTTGTTGTGCTTCAAAGATGATCAACTAAATTTGCTGTACAACCATTGTATGTTTTCTAGAAGTGTACTTATTCATGTCCTTACTTACTTAATTATTTACATTTACTTTTCAGTGGGATACTTCAGCAAACATGGAAAAAAGAGAAGCCAGATCGAGAAACTAAATTAGCTGAAATCAGTAACGAATTATCAATCAACTAAATCTTGTTTTACGGGACATAGAATGAGTTTTTCATTTGAAACGCTTCAGAGGTACATTACTGTTTTTAGTGATACGGCCGCAGATGAGTAAATATGTAGTAAAATTCCTGCTTTGTCATTTTGTCTAGTAAGAGTCTTCAGATATTTAAGAAATTGATTATATTATTTGGATATTGTTTTACATTCGATCAGGAAATGTTACAATCCGCATTATATATAACTAGAAGAACCTCAGGCGTAACTTCTGAGCCCTTCCCGTCGGGGAGTTGTTCGGATTGGGTTGGACTTGGGCAGTGTGTTCCCGACACCCACGGGAAATTGGGTACCTCCGGCCAGGCTACGGCCGCCTGTAGGGGGTAGAGGGTTGCCTCACAAGTCCCGGGTACTAGCCTGCAGAGCTAGTAGAAGGTGTACTAGATCATCAGGCGGCCCCACCGAGGTTTTCGGTAGCCTTCCCTGCAGGGCTGACGCGCGTAAGTGGCGTATCCACTTCCATCCCGTCTTGACGTTGTTGTCAACGGGGGGGGGGTGCATTTTAAGAAATCGGGCATTGCCCTGTGGAAAGACCCCCGGAGTTATCCATCGCTCCCGGGATGAAGGAGCCCAGGGTCTTTGGACTTTTGGGTAGATCCTCTGCACTTAACTAATCCGCGTTATAATTGCTTGGGTGTTGCCACAATGTGCCTATTTAAATAATAAGATCAGCCTAGTAGATGTAGATAGTGTAGATAGTGTTCTAAACAGATGTACATTTACGAATGTCTTATAAGTCTCCTTTTTTTCTCTGGACAACCGGTTTCAATGCCTCTCCGCTGTGCGTTTATTATCTATGACTTGTTTGGATGCTGGGAGAGGGTCGGTCGCAACCTGCATAGGAAACGGCGAGCGGTACGAACTTCCTACCAGACGGAGACAGTAACCCTACCTTTACAGTAATATCCGTCAGTGAAACGATGTGGGTGACGCTTGAGCACGAGTAAAACAACACTTTCGTCGAAGTAAAACAATGATGTTCACGCAATACAAAGTTTAACTCACAAATGAAGTATAGCTGGAATAACAGATCAAATTAGCAATGCACGTGTGCCAACTATACGTTGAGAAATTTTTATGTCCGCTTCAGAGACGGATGTTACCAACTAAGGGTAAAGAGAAGCAGCTACAGCCAGGTCCTTTACGAATTGTAACTCCTGGGAAACAAAGACCAAGAGCATTTCCGTAGTTTTCAATTAGATGCCATAAGAAAGCATGTCTAATACCCGATTTCACCAACAAATGTTAAGTCTTAACACTAGTTTAGCAATAGTTAAAACAATAATTGCATTTCACGAACAAGTGTTAGCTTAACACTTGTGTTAAATCTCTTGTTAAACTATACTGGTCGCCAAACTAGAATGTCATTGACAGTAAGCACATGGAAAAACGCTGTAAATAAATGGGAGGGCATGCGTACGTCATAACGGTTGTCATAGTAACAATTAGAAGGACCAATTAGAGTCAAGACGTTTCCATGGCAACGTTAGACGCTAAATCTTGGTCGCCAAAATTCTAACACGTGCGGGTGAGCGAGTTACGCAAACGCTGCAGTAAACACAATACCTTGGTTTTTGTTTCTCTTCTGATAACGCTGAGTAAACAGAATGCCTTCACGTATACATATGTTGCTGTTATTTTATATAAGGTTAAAACACTTAGAGATCCTGTACTGGCAAGTTCCTCTGCATTTTGTGACAATTGCCCTTGGTTTACGTGCGTGTGAGTTCGTGTATCTGTGCGTGTGTTGTGATCATTTGCAATTGTGTTTTAATGAATGTTTAATTATGTCTAAGTATAGTGACAAGCGAAAACCTGAACGTGCTCGGGAACCAAATAAAACTATATTTGATAAATGTATTCCAATTAAAGAAGAGACACGGGACATAATATGCTCTGTGAGAGAAATTGAAAGGGGAGCCTATTATTCCATTCTCTAAGGTGCTTGATAGGACTTCACGTGCTGTAGGTATCAGTAAGGGCATTAAGGTTAAGATTGGGAAAGAAAAGTATTTTAGAGAAGAAAGTCAGGCATCGGTGTCTAAATTAGAAACCTCCGGAGAAAATTTACGTAGGCGGCATTTCCCCCACTTCAATAAGCATCCAAATGTCACAGGTATACCTCTTATGTTACGATGAGCTTTACATTGATGTGTTCTTGCATGTTCTAGCGTTTGTATGTAAATCCACAACTTTTCTATTGTCTTTGTGTACAGTATAAACAACAACAACAACAATAATAATAATAATAATAATAATAATAATAATAATAATAATAATAATAATAATAATAATAATAATAATAATAATAATAATAATAATAATAATAATAATAATAATAATAATAATAATAATAATAATAATAATAATAATAATAATAATAATAATAATAATAATAATAATAATAATAATAATAATAATAATAATAATAATAATAATAATAATAATAATAATAATAATAATAATAATAATAATAATAATAATAATAATAAATACCCATTGCAGTATCAACTGAATCACCTTTGCACGGTAATCCTATCGCGCTCTCCACGTGGCAGCAATAAGCGGCAACGTCGCCTCTCTCTCCCTACGAAATGTCAACAGTTTCTAGATTGGCGACCAGTATAACAAGCCAAATTTCTGTTGTTAAGTCCATAACAATTGTAAATAGTCAAGATGCCGGGCGTGAACTCAGCCGTTGATGTCGATTTGCTATATTTAAGACTGTCTAAATGGCATTCGTAATAGAGTACGTCCTATGAGGAGAAATGATTTTGAGGAGCAAATAGAAGAAAATTTTCTACAGAGGTATAGACTGTCCAAACAAGTTGTTATGAAGGTTACTGCGGAAGTACAAGAGCGGTTAGAACATGCAGCGAAAGTAATAGCCGATCCAGCATTCAAGTATTAATAACTGCGATTTTATAATTCACTGAATTATGTGCATAATACATTGTTCACCTGCCGTCTTGAAACTTCGAAGTCTCTCGTCACTTCTATCCTTCTTGGCACCTCGTTTTAAATTTACGTATCATTGACGAAGTTGTTTGGTGCTTGTAGTAGTGACACATGCATATGAGTTAATTTCGTTTCCAACATTTTAACACGTGGCATCTTTCTCTTTTATATTTACCGCATCCGTCCTCTTCCTTACACTTCGTCACCAATTCAATCAATAATTCTTTCACCATCGATGAGAAATTTGTCTGGCGGCTTTTGTTTACGATTTTGTTCACCCGTCATGTTTCAGCTGTGTGCAGACACAAATGAAAACAAAAGCGCGTCGCAGTACGGTCAGAAAGTAATACGACTCACCCATAGCCTTCTATAGCTGTAATATTTACAAGTCTCTTGGCGTTAACACAGGTGAAATGCAAGGAATTTAACAGTAGTGTTAGCGCTGTGACAATTGTTACGTTACATTTGTTAACGTCGCTTTTAACATCTGTTGGTGAAATCGAGCCTAAGACTATTACACTCTTAAGGAGTATCCTACAACACGTAATCTTCTTTCCTTTCTTAAAGAAACAGAGCTTTTTTTTAAGGAAGGTTTGGCTCTTTGAACAAAGTCCTCCACGATCTGAGATTTGTGTTCAAAAAAATAAATAACAGTAAACTAATATCCGAAAAATCAAGGGCTTTGTTTGTAAAAGAAATGCTGAATAAGAAGTTGCATGAAATAGTGTAGTTGGAAGAAATCTGGTTGAACGCTGTACATACTGTGTCAAAGGGCGTACTGACAGCACACTTGAAAGTACCACAAAAGACCTACAGGGAATGGTGGCCGCTGTATTATTAATCATGGCGGTACTGTCTACCCAAAGAAGGCATGATACGAAAGAAGGGGAGAGGGGATTGAACTGTTTATCTGCTCTTTTAGTGGTTCTTTTTACCAGGAAAAGAGTCAGAGTGCATATGAGTCACCAATACTGCCAGATTTTGTTGCAGTAACTGTAGTGATAGGCATTATTACGCAGCTGGATTGGTTACCATGGCTCTATCTTTGTTAATAGAAACCTCTCAGATAATGCAATGAATATTCCACGTGCACATAACATCCATCTGTCATTTGTGATTCCTGCGAATTGCATTGGCCGAAGTGATGCGTTCATTGTTGCTTAGAACAGGTCCGGGAATCGCGGAAGTTCCCCTCTAACTCTTACAACAATAATCAGTGCATTATCTGAAAGGTTTCTATTAACAAAGATAAATCCATGGTAACCGTTTGAGCAGCACGACTATATTATGCACTAAATTTAGTGTCATGACAACAAGTTGGCCATAGTAGCTCAATGGATTAGAGCGACTGGACGGAAACCAGGAGATCCGTGGTTCAAATGCCGGCCATGGCATTGAATTTTTTTTTCTCTTTCTATCAGAAAGCTTAGCCTATATATGGCCAGTGGCTATTTTTTTGTTTTTTGTTTTTTGTAATTTACGTCCTCCAACGTTAAGTCATCGGGCGATGAATGAAATGGGTGAAATGATGCTCAAATAAGTCCGGGGTCCACGGAGCTTAGAGTTACCTGACATTCGTCTCTCAGGATAAGGGAAACCCCGGAAAAAACCTTATCCAGGTAACTCACAATGACCGAGATTCGAGCTCGGGACCTCTTGAACGCGAGGCAGACACGCTACCGAGGCGGTGTGAAGCAATGATTAATTTCCATCAATTATCTAAAATAATAAGAGTTAAATGATGAAGCCTGGGACTCAAGTACTTACGATAGTAAGTCGCCACAAACGGTGTATCTCGGATGCGAGGGCCCCTAGTGGTCTACCGGGGAAATATACGAGTAATGTCAGGACGGCAAGTTGGCCATGGTAGCTCAAAGGGTTAGAGCGACTGGAAGGAAACCAGGCGATCCGTGGCATTGAATTTTTCACGTTGACTCTATCTATCAAAAACCTTAGCCTATATACGGCTAGTGTGAAGAAATTATTAATTTCCATCAATTAACTAAAACCTAATGCATTGTTAAAAAAGTATGGAAGTGTTTTCTCAAAGTATGTTATCCCTCTAAACAAAACAGTTCGGATAAAGTCACGAAGTTCACGAAGTATGCATAACTGTGCATTAAAGAATGAGAGTAAGGAGCGCTTTGCGATCTTTTACGAAGTTTGTAAGTCCTAAAAGCTAGGTTCTAATTTGTTTATTTATTTTTTTACTAGATGCTGTCACATTTCATTTAACAAAAACTGCAGTAGCATGATTTAAATCACCAGTATCATAGAAGGAGTCTTTACTTTTCTTGGTTCTGCAACATCTAAACCATTTAAGCCACCTCGGTAGCGAAAATGGTAGACGTTGAAGAGGTCCGGTCGTCGCGCAGAGGGTCGCGGGTTCGATTTCCGTCTCAGGCATGGGTGTATATCTGTATGTGTATATGTGCGCCACTAGAGAAAACAGACACCCCCCCCCCCCCGATTGCCAAACGGGTCCTTCCCGAAGGTAAAAGAAAAGAGGTCCGGAGTTCGAATCTCGGTCAGGTTGAGTTATCTGGATAAGGTTGTCTCTGATCCTGAAAGATGAATGTCGGGTAACTCTAAGCTCTGTAGACCCTGGACTCATTTGAGCAACATTTCACCTATTTATACATCGTTCGACATGACAACGTTGGCATTCCAATAATTTTTTTGTCATGAGAAGGGTAAACATGATAAACAAAATAATTTGGTTCTACTTTTATAACCTGTAAGCAACTGTACGCCATAAAATTAATCATTTCTTCACACTAGCCGTATATATTGTAACGGGAGCGCTGGAACACCCAGTGAAAGCAGCTGGCAGCGGGAGGTAGGGGAGGTTCGGTTAGCCACACCTCCTCCTCGTTTGTCTTGTGGTGGTGACAGACTGTGGTCAGGGAAAAAACATGACTGTGTCGCCTGTTTTCTCTACACCTGTTTCTCGATCTTTCTGTTACTAGAACAATCCTGTAAACACGAGAAACCGGCGATATTCCTATATAAAGAGAGTTACAGACAGACAGAGGGAGTTAGTTAGTGAGTTGAGTTGGTTTTGGTTTAGTCAGTCAGTGAGTTGGTTTTGTCAGTGAGTGAGGAGACAGTCGCAGTTCTTGGTGTAAGAGTTAGTCAGTGACGTGTTAATGAACGAAAGGATTGTGCAACGGAAGACTGTACGTAACTTTGAATGTGTACCGGAGCTTACGTAACCGCGAGTACAGTGAAATTGTAACGGACGGACTGGTGAATTGTAACTGTGTGCAGCAAGTAATTCTGTGTAATTGGCAAGTGTTAAACTGTAAGTCGGTGGAAATAAAGAACATTGTTGAGTGGTGTAATTGGACTTTTCATTCCACGAACCCACAAAGTCGCAATATGCTAAGGCTTTTGATAGAAAGAGTCAACATGAAAAATTCAATGCCACGGCCGGGATTTGAACCACGGATCTCCTGGTTTCCGTCCAGTCGTTCCTACCCATTGAGCTACCATAGCCAACTTGCCATCATGACATTACATTCTCCATTTGACTCGTATATTTCCCCTGTACACCACTAGGGGCACTGGCATCCGAGATACACCGTTTGTGGTGACTTATTATCGTAAGTACTTGAGTCCCATTGAATGCATTAGGTACTGATTTTATACTAGATAAGGAAAAGGAGGTTGCTCAGTCGGTAGAGCACTTGCCTGCCGTGCGAGGGATCCCAGGTTCGATTCCCGGAGGGGAGTGGGGATTTTTCTCCAACCAGGATGATTCCCCATCTTCACCAGAGTGTGGAATCACGAAGATGATTCTGTAAGATGGGGAAGTGTAACGAGTCATAGGAAAGGGAAGGAAAAGGGCAGTAAAGCTTAAATGCTTCAACAGTGGACCAGTGGAAACCCTACTCTTAGCATTCAGTCATACATTTTTCACTTGGACCAAATGAAGATCTAAACCCCACTTAACCAAATAGAACCCTTTCTATTGTCCCACAGTACAAGCCAATAAAACCAGAAATTCTCTAGACGCCTTACCCTGTGTACCTGTTCCCGTCATTAAAAAAAAAAAAAAAAAAAAAAAAAAACACTTAGGATGCACTTGTTCTGACTGGCTCCGTAGCTCAGTCGGTAGAGCACCTGTCTGCCGTGCTAAGGGTCCCGGGTTCGATTTCCGGGTGGGTGGGGATTTTTCTCCGACCAAGATAATTCCTCATCTTCCCCAGAGTCTGGAAGTATAAATGAGAGTGCAAATGTGTGAGTGATGTAATCATTAAAACCCAACTCCTTCGATATGTTCCAAAGGAGAACGACCAACGATATGACCATTGCAGTTAAAGGCGAGGTATAAATGAGAGTGTGAATGTGTACGTGATCTAATGATTAAAACCCAACGAACACGAGTTAACACCTTCGATATGTTCCAAAGGAGAACGGCCGCCGATATGACCATTGCAGTTAAAGGCGAGGTATAAATGAGAGTGTGAATGTGTACGTGATCTAATGATTAAAACACAACGAATACGAGTTAACACCTTCGATATGTTCCAAAGGATAACGGCCGCTGATATGACCATTGCAGTTAAAGGCGAGGTATAAATGAGAGTGTGAATGTGTACGTGATCTAATGATTAAAACCCAAAGAATACGAGTTAACACCTTCGATATGTTCCAAAGGAGAACGACCGCCGATATGACCATTGCAGTTAAAGGCGAGGTATAAATGAGAGCGTGAATGTGTACGTGATCTAATGATTAAAACCCAACGAATACGAGTTAACACCTTCGATATGTTCCAAAGGAGAACGACCGCCGATATGACCATTGTAGTTAAAGGCGAGGTATAAATGAGAGCGTGAATGTGTACGTGATCTAATGATTAAAACCCAAAGAATACGAGTTAACACCTTCGATATGTTCCAAAGGAGAACGGCCGCCGATATGACCATTGCAGTTAAAGGCGGGATATAAATGAGAGTGTGAATGTGTACGTGATCTAATGATTAAAACACAACGAATACGAGTTAACACCTTCGATATGTTCCAAAGGAGAATGGCCGCCGATATGACCATTGCAGTTAAAGGCGGGATATAAATGAGAGTGTGAATGTGTACGTGATCTAATGATTAAAACACAACGAATACGAGTTAACACCTTCGATATGTTCCAAAGGAGAATGGCCGCCGATATGACCATTGCAGTTAAAGGCGAGGTATAAATGAGAGTGTGAATGTGTACGTGATCTAATGATTAAAACACAACGAATACGAGTTAACACCTTCGATATGTTCCAAAGGATAACGACCGCCGATATGACCATTGCAGTTAAAGGCGGGATATAAATGAGAGTGTGAATGTGTACGTGATCTAATGATTAAAACCCAACGAATACGAGTTAACACCTTCGATATGTTCCAAAGGAGAACGGCCAAGGATATGACCATTGTAGTTAAAGGCGAGGTATAAATGAGAGCGTGAATGTGTACGTGATCTAATGATTAAAACACAACGAATACGAGTTAACACCTTCGATATGTTCCAAAGGAGAATGGCCGCCGATATGACCATTGCAGTTAAAGGCGAGGTATAAATGAGAGTGTGAATGTGTACGTGATCTAATGATTAAAACACAACGAATACGAGTTAACACCTTCGATATGTTCCAAAGGAGAACGGCCGCCGATATGACCATTGCAGTTAAAGGCGAGGTATAAATGAGAGTGTGAATGTGTACGTGATCTAATGATTAAAACACAACGAATACGAGTTAACACCTTCGATATGTTCCAAAGGAGAACGGCCGCCGATATGACCATTGTAGTTAAAGGCGGGGTATAAATGAGAGTGTGAATGTGTACGTGATCTAATGATTAAAACACAACGAATACGAGTTAACACCTTCGATATGTTCCAAAGGAGAACGGCCGCCGATATGACCATTGCAGTTAAAGGCGAGGTATAAATGAGAGTGTGAATGTGTACGTGATCTAATGATTAAAACACAACGAATACGAGTTAACACCTTCGATATGTTCCAAAGGAGAACGGCCGCCGATATGACCATTGCAGTTAAAGGCGAGGTATAAATGAGAGTGTGAATGTGTACGTGATCTAATGATTAAAACACAACGAATACGAGTTAACACCTTCGATATGTTCCAAAGGAGAACGGCCGCCGATATGACCATTGCAGTTAAAGGCGAGGTATAAATGAGAGTGTGAATGTGTACGTGATCTAATGATTAAAACCCAACGAATACGAGTTAACACCTTCGATATGTTCCAAAGGAGAACGGCCGCCGATATGACCATTGCAGTTAAAGGCGAGGTATAAATAGAACATGTCTCTGCTTAGAGACAATTAAAATGATTACTTAAGACACTTAAACAATGAGTTAAGTTTAAAAAACTGGAGGAAAAATATAATCTTGCAACTTCTGCAAACACCTGTTCAAAGAAATATAAAAGCATTCTAAACAACAGAAGAAAATCGATTCTTCCAGAAAATGGTGAAAAATATTCAGTTATTTATTGCAATAAATACGACTAATACTAAAGTAGGTTGAAAGAAACACTAATAAATATTTATTAATTAGCGTCTTTGTTTAATAATTTACGGTGTGATTACTTCAGGGTTAATAAATGTGAGAAAGTTGAAAAAATGTACTTCACTTTATTTGCATATTATAACTATTTGTAACAAAATACTTCACTTATCTTAAGAAATTTCAGTTTTTCTTATTAGTTGAAATAGTTGAAATCGATTTCACAAACCCTTGTTCGCGTCCTCAGTCAACACACATTCGTCGTTAAGGAAGTAATTATGCTACTTTGTTTTTCCAGTATTACCAAAATCTGAAAACGAAACAAACTAAAGCACAGAATAAATAAATTTTGGTATATCAAAATTCATTATGCGATGTTTATTTTTTTTAAATAAATATCTTTTCCCCAAACCATTAAATCTATCGGGATATTTAATTGTTTTAATAATTTAACTTCTGAATTTATTTCATGGTTAAATGACCAAAAATGATCTGCTACGGCCGATTTATCAGTTTGTTTATATTTAATGTTGCGAAAATGTTCTTTCATTGTTTCATCTTACCAATCTAAACCTGATCACAATCTAAACAATTAAATTATGAAAGGGCAGAGCCAGACTGAAAAATGCAATGCCATAGCCGAGATTTGAACCACGGATCTTCTGGTCTCCGTCCAGCCGCTCTAAACCATTGAGCTACTATGGCCAACGTGCCAACTGCAGCTGGACGGAGACCAGAAGATCGGTGGTTCAAATCCCGGCTATGGCATTGAATTTTTTCAGTCTGGCCCTACCCTTTCATAGTGCTCCCTACACTCGGTTAGTGTGAAAGAACAATTAATTTACATTTGTACATGTTTATCTAAAACTAGTAGTACATAGAGAAACCGTCCTCTGTTGTAGAGTGGTTTGAGAAAGTAGTGTGACTTTAATACATTAATTTACCGACATATATATATAATACAGCAAAGGTTCTTGTAACTGTACTCCTGCGCGCTAGGAGATACAACTGCTCACAGACTGTATACTGCTGTCCATAGATGGCTCCACCTGTAATATTTGATGCAGTGGTAGAGGATTGTAATTTGTAGTACGTTTCGTGGAACATTGTAACTGCAGTAAGTGAAGTGCGGTTTAGGCTTGTATTTAATTAGGAATAATTAATAGTTGCAGTAGTGTAAATTAACACAGATAGTCCTAGACAATCTCCTAGATAGTCCTAGATAAGCTCCTATATAGTCCTAGACAAGCTCCTAGATAGTCCTAGATAAGCTCCTAGATAGTTGAGAAAGGAAGTCCACTAAAATGAAAATATATTTGTACTTCTCGCGAATTCCTTTCATATTTTTATTCCAATTATGAATGTCCAGATATGTTATGTTGGAACTTATATCCGCTTATAGTGAACAAAACATTTGAAGGTGCTTCTTTCAAATGTCACACTCGCCATAGGACGTTTGTGAGAGTCCTCCACAACCATTTCCAAAAAAGTTCGAGGGAGGCAAGACTTGTATATAAAAGTCAGTTACTAATAATATAGTTTGAGATTTGGTCTGGAATCATATAGAATTCATTGCTTCCATATGTTGTCATACTCATGAATTTAGTTCACATCATTTTCTACACATATTCTTCAACAATTACTTACTACAAGTGTTTGCAAAAATTAGTTAACACCTTTGTTATTTTACTTATTTTATGTTTATTCCTTTTGTGTATTCTGAATTTTAAAAGTAGCTTATACTGACACTGGAAGTAGAACAATACAGTAGACTTAAGAGTTTAGTCAATTATTTTAGAGCCAGTCACTATGTGATGACCTTCACATTGCATTCCCTTTGTTTAGGCAGGACATAAAACCCTAACCACGTTGTGCATGAGAAAACCAGGACACCAATAATAATAATAATAATAATAATAATAATAATAATAATAATAATAATAATAATAATAATAATAATAATAATAATAATAATAATAATAATAATAATAATAATAATAATAATAATAATAATAATAATAATAATAATAATAATAATAATAATAATAATAATAATAATAATAATAATAATAATAATAATAATAATAATAATAATAATAGTGACAATATTCATAAATGATTAATGATAAGAAGCGTGAAGATAGATTTTGTAGATTTATGACAGCTGTAAATTTGTACAATTTAGATATTCAGGTGATAAATCCCAGACAGGCAACTTCCTGTCAGGTTACATGCAAGTCATTTCTCTAAATCTCGTGTTACATCTGTTTTTACATTAAGGCCCGATTTCACCAACAGATGTTAAGACTTAACACGAGTTTAGCAATAGTTAAAACAAAAATTGCATTTCACCAACAAGTGTTAGCGTAACACTCGTGTTAAATCTCTTGTTAAACTAACAAGGCAAATTTCTGCTGTAGTCTTTAACAATTGTAAATAGTCAAGATGGCGGGCGTGAACTCAGCTGTTGATGTCGATTTGCTATATTTAAGACTGTCTAAATGGCATTCGTAATAGAGTACGTCCTATGAGGAGAAATGATCTTGAGGAGCTGACAGAAGAAAATTTTCTACAGAGGTATAGACTGTCGAAACAAGTTGTTATGAAGGTTACTGCTAAAGTACAAGAGAGGTTAGAACATACATCGAAAGGAATTTGCCAATCTCGCCTTTGCTTCAAGTATTAATAACTTTGCGATTTTATAATTCACTGAATTATGTGGATAATACACTGTCCAGCTCCTGTCTTGAAACGTTCAAGTCACTTTTCCTTCGCTCCTCGTTTAAAATTTACGTAATACTGAGTTAGAACATGCATCGAAAGGAATCTGACTATCTTGCCTTTGCTTCAAGTATTAATATTAGTAATTTATTGCTGGGTAATTTATTTCAGTTACTGTCGGATTGTCGGATGCGTCAGGAAAACTCAACCCCACAACCAAGCATTGATCAGATTGAGATCTGCAGATTGCGGAGGCGACTTATTTGGAAAGTGTCTACTGATGAAACGATCGTCAAATATCTGGGCAATTAATAGATAGAGCCAACATGCAAAATTCAATGCCATGGCCGGGATTTGAACTATGGATCTCCTGGTTTCCGTCCAGACGCTCTAACCCAATGAGCTACCATGGCCAAATTGCCGTCCTGACATTACTCGTATATTTCCCCAGTAACGAGATACACCGTTTGTGGCGACTTACTATCGTAAGTACTTGAGTCCCATGCTTCATCATTTAACTCTTATTATTTTAGTTAATTGATGGAAAGTAATAATTTCTCCACACTAGCCGTATATAGGCTAAGGTTTTTGATAGATAGAGTAAACACGAAAAATTCAATGCCATGGCCGGGATTTAAACCATGGATCTCCTGGTTTCCGTCCAGTCGCTCTCACCCATTGAGCTACCATGGCCAACGTGCCGTCCTGACATTAAATTCTCCATTTGACTCGTATGTTTCCCTAGTAGACCACTAGGGGCTCTCGCATTCGAGATACACCGTTTGTGACGACTTACTACCGTAAGTACTTGAGTCCCAGGCTTCATCATTTAACTCTTATTATTTTAGTTAACTGATGGAAAGTAATAATTTCCTCATACTAGCCGTATATAGGCTACGGTTTTTGATAGATAGAGCCAACATGAAAAATTCAATGCCATGGCTGGCATTTGAACCACGGATCTCCTGGTTTGCGTCCAGTCGCTCTAATTCATTGAGCTACCATGGCCAACGTGCCGTCCTGACATTAAATTCTCCATTTGACTCGTATATTTCCCCGGTAGACCACTAGGGGATCTCGCATTCGAGATACACCATTTGTGGCGGCTTACTATTTTAAGTACTTAAGTCCCAGGCATCATCATTTAACTCTTATTATTTTAGTTAATTGATGTAAATTAATTGTTTCTTCTCCTAGCCATATATAGGCTAAGGTTTTTGATAGAATCAACATAAAAAACTCAATGCCATGGTCAGGATTTGAACCACGGATCTCGTGGTTTGCGTCTAATCGCTCTAACCCATTGACCTACCATCCCGGTCATGGCATTGAGTTTTTCATGTTGACTCTATCAATAACCTTAACCTATATACGGCTAGTGTGAAGAAATGATTGATTTCCATCAATTAACTAAAATAATATGGGAAATTAATTGTTTTGCAGGTGTAAGGATAAGGGGCGGAGTGCCATCTTGCATAAAAATATAAAATTTTCCCTGTCTGATTCCTCTGTCCAGCGTTTAGTCGCATGCCATATTAATGCTCACCATTTTCAGTAATAGTCTGTCGTATTTCACTGGCGCCTTCTTCAAAGAAATAGAAGACAGTGATGAATTGTGAATTAAAGCTACATGATAACAGTGACTTTTAAATCACATCTGCTCCGCTTGTCACTTTCTTTGACTGCAAACATTAGTTTTACTTTGTATGGATACAGGCAAAGATATTTGCTTAGAAATCTCCCAACTGTGGTGTTTATGACTCAGCGGAAGTTGTCTACGCTACATGCTGCCCGCCTCTGTGGCGTAGGTAGTACCGTGTCTACCTCAGGTTCAAGAAGTTCCGAATTGGTATCTCGGGCAGGGTGAGACATCTGGATAAGGCTTTTTTATGGTTTCTCCCTTATCCTGAAAGACGTATGTGGGGTAACTCCAAGCTCTATGGACCCTGGGCTCGTTTAAGCATCATTTCACCCTTTTCGTTTATTATACGATACGACTTAACGTTGGAGGACGTAAATTAAAAAGGATATAATTATTGTTTTACTCCATTATTTGCACAAAGCACATCAGAATCGGTGACGTCATTTATTTATTTATAGTGTACATTAATGATTTGGCAGATAATGTAGAAAACAGAACCAATATAAATGTTACACTTTTTGCAGATGATACAAATATTTTTATCAAAGGGGTGAATAAGGAAGGGGCAGATGTACATATTCAAAATAATCTAAAATATATTCAAAAATGGTTTAGTGCCAATATGTTAATATTGAGTAAGGAGAAAACAGCAGCCCTAAGCTTCTATAATAAAATGAGTGGAAGTCAATTGTATCCAAAATTAATGCTGGGACAAGACCAAATACATTACGTACAAACTATAAAATTTCTGGGACTAATACTAGATGAAAATTTAAATTGGGAAACTCACATAGAGGCATTGACGAAAAAGCTTAGTAAAATGTGTTTCCTAATGAGGGCGATTACAGGCATGTCAAGCTTGAAAGTTCAGAGAATAGTGTACTTTTCATATATACACAGTTTGTTGGCATATGGTATAATTTTTGGGGGAAATTCTAAAGACAGTATAAAAGTATTCAGATACCAAAAGAAAATAATTAGAATCATGGCAGATGTCTCAAGCACAACTAGTTGTAAGCCATACTTCAGTAAATTAGGTATCTTACTACTGCCAAGTATATACATATATGAAACTCTTGTACATATGAAAGCAAGCCTAAGTTTATTCAAAACAAATTCTGAAATTCATATACACAACACTAGAACAAAGAATAATTTATTTGTGAAGTCACACAAAACAAAGATGTATGAAAATGCTGGCTTACATCTTTACAATAAGCTACCTGAATCTATAAAAAAGATTGAATCACAACATCAATTTAAGAAATTGTTATTAAACTTCCTTAGAGCCAATAGCTTCTACAGCATGGATGAATTTTTAAATTTGTAAATATTTAGTTAGCTACCTTAATTATAAATATTGTACTTAGTCTTTAATTTGACGTGTCCTATAACATGTACATGTTTTAATGGATGAATCAATAAATCAAAATCAAAATCAAATTTAACTTTTTGTCTGGGGCGTTTATTTTAATGTAATTATCCCTAATTTGGATAAGCTGAATAAGAAAATAAACTTTTTCTCCATCATGTACCAATCCTTCACAATAGAAGAAATAGTAAAGTAAGAATGTTTATATTCTGCTCTATCAAATTAATGCTACATTATTAAATATAAGCTAATGAATCCACAAATGTCAACATAATCTAACATTTCACATCTGTTGTAAATAATCCATACATTCGAACATTATACCAGTCTTTGTTTATGAACACCTTTTAGAGTTCTTACTATCAAGGATAGAACTTGATTAATCTCTTATCAAAGACCAACATTAGTCAGCTACCATATCCAACTTCTCTTGTGCAATCACTCGATTTCGGCTTGCTGCTCGTTTACAAAGCCAACCTTTTCTGCGAAAAAAAAAATGAGTGTAGGAATTTTTTTTTCCATATTCACATTGTAATTCAGCTTTCGAAATTTCGCAAGGAAGGTCTTCTACAATATTTTTGTAGTGGTTCATACCAAATCAAGGGAACAGCAAAGGGCGTACTAGCTTTTTTCCCTTGACTCCATTTTCTTGGTTATTCTACGCGTGTCACATACATTTTGCGGTGCCCATTTTTTGTCAAAATCTCCAAGCTTCATACGAAAATAGGCCAATGGGTGAAATGATGCTCAAATTAGCCCAGGGCCCATAGAGCTTAGAGTTACCCGACATTTGCCTTTCAGGATAAGGGAAAAACCCCGACGAAAACCTTATCCAGGTAACTCACCCTGACCGACTACGTAGAAAAAACAGGGCCGAAGGTATAAGGAAAATGACTATGTAATATATTTTAAAACGAATGAGTACAGGAAGAAAACAATGAAACTGGTGAACAAGAGGAAGAAAATTTGCTGGGATACTGGAAGAGACGAGACTACTGGTTAACAGATGTACTGGAAGTAATAGAAGGTTCGGGGCAGAACGAATCACAGCCCGCCTCGGTAGCGTAGATTCTGGCGTGTCTGCCTCAGGTTCAAGAGTTCCCGAGTTCGAATCTCGGTCAGGGTGAGCTACCTGGATAAGGTTTTTCCCGGGTTTTTCCCTTATCCTTAAAGACGAAAGTCGGTTAGCTCTGAGCTCCATAGACCCTGGACACGTTTGAGCATCAATTCACCCATGTCATTCACCGTCCCATATGACTTAAGGTTGAGGGACGTAATTTTTTTAAAAGAAAAGAACATTTAAAAAGATACTTACATAATTACTGATTGTTTTTAGTAAAGACGAAAGCGGAAAATGGAAGAATGGAGGAGGCAAGAGTACAGTAAAAGGTTTGATTTACAGAAAACAACAATCACAGTTA
This sequence comes from Mantis religiosa, assembly GCA_030765055.1. Classification (NCBI taxonomy): domain Eukaryota; kingdom Metazoa; phylum Arthropoda; class Insecta; order Mantodea; family Mantidae; genus Mantis; species Mantis religiosa. Next base: position 213,455,889 of record CM060950.1, read on the forward strand.
TTATGGACCAAACATTTTATTACTATTTTCCTTCGAATGTTTTTCTCTTCTGAGGAAGTGTCAAACCCTCTTGGAAAGCTCCGATGCTCTTGGGGCACGCCCTTCTTTTTTTTTTTTTTTTTTTCGAACCACTTGCCTTGGACCAGTAAAAACAAAAGGTTGTGATTTGGACTCGTACCTTTAGCTACCATAGCTCGCGCAACCTATATGTATATGATAAGACATATATATATGTCATTTACATTTACATACTCGATTCCTAAGCTATATTGTTTTACGCGCAAATATGTTTTTCATTTGGAAAGGTAGAGTCAGACTGAAAAATTCAATGCCATAGCCGGGATTTGAACCTAGCATCCGTGGTCAAATCCCGGCTATGGCATTGAGTTTTTCAGTCTGATTCTATCTTTCCACACTTTAGCCTACACATAACTAGTGTGAAAGAACAATTAATTTCCATTAATTGACCTAATAGTGGCCCGAACTATAAAGCCCGGAGCTTAAAGTACTTACAGCATAGTAAGTCGTCATTAAGCTAGTTGTCTCATGTGTTTATGAGAACTCCTAGTGGTTTACCGGGAGAAAGACGAGTCAGTTGTACCTAATAGTGGTCCGAACTATAAAGCCCGGGCCTTAAAGTACTTACAGCATAGTAAGTCGTCATTAAGGTAGTTGTCTCATGTGTTTATGAGAACTCCTAGTGGTTTACCGGGAAAAACACGAGTCAGTTGTACCTAATAGTGGTCCGAACTATAAAGCCCGGGCCTTAAAGTACTTACAGCATAGTAAGTCGTCATTAAGGTTGTTGTCTCATGTGTTTATGAGAACTCCTAGTAGTTTACCGGGAAAAACACGAGTCAGTTGTACCTAATAGTGGTCCGAACTATAAAGCCCGGGCCTTAAAGTACTTACAGCATAGTAAGTCGTCATTAAGGTTGTTGTCTCATGTGTTTATGAGAACTCCTAGTAGTTTACCGGGAAAAACACGAGTCAGTTGTACCTAATAGTGGTCCGAACTATAAA
>CM060950.1:213461911-213649411 GCA_030765055.1 Mantis religiosa
AAGCCTGTATTGCTTTACACATTCTAAATGTGTGAGTAACAACAGGAAGAATACCTGTCATAATTTGCATGGTTGTTCAGTTTGAAATTGTGTCGTTGGATACCTCGAATTGCAACTTCATAAACAGGTAGCCATTTTTTAAATTGACCAATCAGCATGCACGGAGCGAGACTCCATGAAAGCATGTGTGCACCATAAGCAGCGCTGGGTTTGAGGCTATCTTTGCGCGTCGTTGTGTGACCCCCCTCACAACCGCGATCACGTTGACGTTGTCTGCCGCCATTTCGTAGACACGGTGCCTGTGAATTAAAATTTGAAGGTAAATGTTTCTTCGCTGTTAGTTTTAGTATATTGTGAAATGTGAATTTACAAACAATTGGCTTGCCAAGGAAAACAACGCTGAAGGAAACTTGTGTTTTATAGTTTCATGTGTGCTTTCAATGGAGTTCAGCATTTGGCATTTATTTTGGTATGAGGGTAAGCTTATGAAAGCGTTTGCCGGCCGGTACTGTTAAGTTAATAAATCTTCACTTGGAAATCGAGCTTTAGGTTTTAATGCAGTTCATTAAATTAGTTCATGATCAGTGAGTATGTTTAGCGAGTGATCGAATAACAGTGGTGATTCCAGTATTTCATGTTTTGATGTGATTTGAGGTTTTATTGCGTTGTTAATTTGGCGCGTTTGAGATGTTTACATTAAGCCGTAGCTAAATATTTCTAATAAGATTTCCTGGCAATTACTTAATAACTGAACGTATCTCGGAATGGTTAAGCGTATATTTATGTTCACGTTGCTTAGTTACAGCTTTCTCTATTTTGTTTTATGTATAGCGAACATTCTTAATAGTTCAAGAATGTGATGAGCACATACCTTAAGATTTCGTAAATACGTAGAAGTAAATGTAAGTAACGTATACAGTTAATAACTCATATACCTAACAAATTTACTGAAAATGTGCATGTGAAGATTGCGTCTAATTGAGTTCATGAGCTAACCAGAGCGCGTCAGGGTTGATACAGCCAGACTACAAAGGAAGTAATAGTTAAACTGACGAGGTTAATATTTGGAAATCTAATTTGATATACACACAATATTATGAATAACATATTTTATATTCAGTTGTCGGCAAGATTTGACGAATGTTTACACTCGAAATTTGTGTATGTATGTGTTCGCGCGCGTTCTTGTGGGAAACAAACAGTCTTTGTCTAATCTTGTAAGTACCTCATACTGAACTTGTCTACCGTAAAATTAAATAACAGTTTTGGAACGGTAGGAGCAGTTGCTTTAATAATTAAACTACATGCCTTAAATTTTAAACAAATCTGTATCATGCATTATTTACTCCAGGCAGGTGAATCATAGTGATCGTGTTAACCAGTGTCGCCCGTTGTCTTTATATTTTCTCCTCCACCCATGTGTAAATGGTGCATGGTAGAGTTTTGTAGACTTCAAATGTAGAACATGTTAAGCTGATTGCTTGATAGTCCATGGCAGGCCAAACATCAGCTTAAATGTCCTGTTTGAAAGTAATAGGGTACCATTCAAATCATATTGTGTTATTAAAGGCATAATTTGCATGTACAGATACTCCATGGCAGGCCAAACATCAGCTTATATGTCCTGTTTGAAAGTGATACGATACCACTCATAGATATTGTGTTTGAGTAAAGGCATTTGCATGAACAAAGCAAAGATCTCATCTGTTTGTTTCCTTCACGGAATCTTAGCATCAAAGAATAACTCCTAAATTTGTAGTTATTAATAGTTAAATTGTGTGTGCATTTGTTGGAAGTAGATTTTCATTCTGGCCAAACAATATCGCTCCGATAATGTTTAGGATGGAGTATAGACTATTTATCTGCATTATTTTTAGGTGGAAGAAAATTTGACTATTGCTGAATGTGCATTGTCAATTGGAGATCTATCTGTCCTGTTTCTTGTCTATAGGTTAGGTCTGGGTGAAATTGCCAATGCATCATATATAATAAATGCTTTCATTAAATATTCATCTTACTAAAATCTTAATTATGAGTATAGTGAATTGTGTAAAAGTTGTTTTCAGAGTGAATATACTAGGCTACCAGTTCTAATGAAACAAATATCAGGTTATGGTTACAGCTTTCATATGGTTTCCAGGTTTGCAATGATAGGCAACATTATATAAAACTAAGCTGATGAGTGCACATTAGGAATTGGTAATCACTTTGTTTTACTACCAGAAAATACAATTATAAAGTTACTTGTGCATAATATTAAAGGTACTGTTTCTTTATAATAAAAGAAAGTATACAAGCAGTTGTAAATGTGAGACGGAGAGCAGCTGGTTAAAATAGTGGTTCAGGGTAAATTATGACTTGCTGAGGATGATCGGCTCAGAATTTTGTTGCCGATGAAGTACAGTATGTCAACGTAGAAGGCAAGAATTATGAAATTAAGAAAGATATGGTTTAAAGGGTGATGTCATTCATTTAGGAAATCTTTTTGATCATAGGCAAAAAACTTAAACTTAATTCCTTCCATCGTGTAGAATAGAATGGGTTTAGATTTGTTTTAAATAATTGCATGCACAGGTTGTACTCACCTCACAATAATGATAATTATTGTTTTAAAGTGCCGAAAGATAGCAGTGATGCCTGATGGCAAAATCTCCCTCGCTCCCCACCTTTTCTGCCATCGCCGAATGGTTAGCTTAATAGCGAAAAAGGGCAATGGGTTGAAGCTGTGCCCTGTGTGAACCAAAACAGGGAAATTGTTTATGATGTACTGTATTTGACTCAGGAGCTTTGTGGTTGAACCTGAGATAGTGCTCCATAGCTTATTCCTCTCGCTCTAATGTTTTCCGCCATGTTTACTTTTCTGGGACATAAATAAAGTTTCAGTGATCTATCTGTAAATTGTGCATCTGGGTACTAGTATATGAGGCGACCACGAAATTGATGTAGCTTGTGAATTTGATCGTATATGGTAGATGATACTCCATAGAGTAACTGCTGTGACTTTCAAATGGGATGATTTCTGTTCTTCAACTCCTTAAGTGGTGTGTGACAGGTGCCAAGTGAGTCCAACTTTAATAAACAGTATTTGCACTAAGACAAATTTTAACAGCCTACAAACCCAGCAAATAGAAATGGTTTTTTTAGTCTAAAATGGCTTAATTATAATGGTGGTTTGCAAACTGAAAGAACACTTTAAATTGACTGACAAAACAACTTATTCATGACATTTAGAAGGTAACACAAGACTGGAAAAACTGTGTAAGACAATCAGAAAAACTACGTGATGGTGACTTTTGGAAAGAAATAACACGTGACATTTTGGAGCCCATCATAGATTTGCAAGACAATGAAGATAGGAACAATGGCGAATTCTCTCGACATAAGGGAGGTTGACAGGGATATCAATGAGCCACTGGCAGTTCTGTTGCGTTAAAAAAAAACCTGGTAATTCATAAAGTATAATTATAGCATTTAAAGACAAGTTTCGGGTAACTAAGCTGTATGGACCCTGGGCTCATTTGAGCATCATTTCACCCATTCCATTCATCGTCCAATATGGCTTAACGTAGGAGGGCATAAATTACCAAAAACAAAAAAAAATATATGTAGCACTTAAAGCATATGCAATATATGTTAATATCGTTCCAGTTTTGATTTTAACCCCTTCACCGATAAGGACGTCATATGACGTTCAAGTTAAAATGCCCCAAACCAATATGGACGTGTATAGACGTCCCGGGCATACATGCATTTAATGCTTATTTAATGACAACTACTTAAATCTTTCTATTTTACTATACATTTAAATTAGTTCTATAAGGGATGAAACTGTATCCTTAAAGGTTTCTTTTTGAATTGTACACCTCAAAACTTGGATAAACACACAAGGCACATCTTCAGATTCACACCAAATAATATTGATTTCCTTGCAAACTTCTTTTTTGCAACATACTAGACATTTTCAAAATCGTCGCAACGTTCATGGTTGTGGGTGGTATCCTTTTAGAAAGTGTTTTCTCTTAAGTATGAGGAGTGCTATAGTGGTGAATTTCTTACCCCCAATATAAAGAGATCTCTGAATATTATAGTACTCAATTAGGTTACGAGCTATTGATACATGCAAGTACAGGTAGGTGATTTGTCTTGAATGTATAGCTCTGCAAATTACTAAACAATTATGTATGGTTATATCCAATTTATTTTTTTTTACAGTAGGCTAACACAGATTAAATATGCATGATTTTGCTGAGGTGAGATAAACTTGGAACACTTTTTTTTATGTTTCAAGTATTGAGAGGGTAAAATGGGGGATATACATAACTTACTATCCACTTCTCGGCAACATTGCAGCTCTCCACATAGAGATGCAGCTGACATTCACGTATCTTTTACAAATCAGACCATAGATCATCTTGTGATAATACATTAGGATCAGATACTTTGGAGAGTCTGAAGGGAGTCTCGAAAATTGTCCCCCTTGGAATGAATTTGTATACCTATCTACTAATGGTGCTCTTATGGTAGGGATTAAAAGCTGGTATGTTAGGGCTTAAAAGTTTCACATGTTTTGCAATTGTACCTATCAATTGCATTTTACATTGACAGAAGTCTTACGATGTAATTGATTTTGCTAAAGCAAAATATACATTGAGATCTAAAGGACATCATCATAAATTTCAAAACATTCGGACAAAGGTTTAAACTGTGTAATGAAATATCATTTTTGAAAGACAATGTTTCATATTGGGTATCCTTGAAGATTTGATAGTGCATATAAATGTGCTGAACTCATTAGAAGAGTGATAATAGTGATAGATCATTTTTATTGAAGTTACTCTTATTTAAAAAAGTGGTAAATATCCCAGAGCTCTTAAAGTCCAGCAGTGTGTTCGAGACATGTATAAACTTGTGAATGTGTTTTACAATATCGCTAGAATTGAACTAAATCGGTTAAAAGATTTCAAGATATGGCACAGTTGGATACAATTTTTCCAAATATTAATTAAACTTTATTCTACAGTGTGCCATCATATCTGCAGCTGGGACTAATTGCTTTGCAGCAAAATCATTGGCTGAAAGAAGTTCCAGCATTCGTGAGTTTGTACTCATTTTTATTCCAACAACCATTGTCAAACTACTTGCTGCCTTTCACTATTGAATGGTATTGGTTGACAATTATGATAAATTTTGATTTAATTTTGGAAGTGTAGGCTTGCTACGTTAAACCAGCTGGTTTAAGCTTAGTCATTAATTTCTCATGATTCTCATGGATATGTTTTGATTTGAATAAGAGCCATCCTCTGGAAGCAAATGCATTTGCTCAACCAGCATGATGCAGAATAAATCTGCTTTCCTTCTTGATAGGTACCTTTATTGCCTCTTATCATCTGACCAAGTCTTTGATCTAGCATAGCATGCTTTCACCCAGGTTTTATCTAATAATTCATGTTCTGCGAAACCTACTATGCCATTTATATTACCACTTTCCATTACAGCTTTTCTCCCTGAAAAGCTTTTTAATTGTAATCCAAATTTCAGCACCGTGTTCAGATTTTATATATAACAATCAAATAATCTGCATTCATTCAAGGAAAGGATAATGTATGTAAATCAAGGTGATCAATGCTTCACAGAGAGGTACAGGCGATGTAAGTTACTGAATTATTGAAATGCATGCATACAAAGGTGATCTAGTTGTGCTTTTTAAAGAAATTAGTGCATTGTAAAGCATTATTGTTTGATGTTATAAAGTTTTTTAGGATGTTCATGAAGTTAGTAGAAAAATATGGTAATTAGTTGCAAATGATGGAAAAGAACGTGTGAATATGACCCTGAGATAGTATAGTATGTTACCGAGAGGTGTACTCGTGAAATATTGATGCCTGTTCCAAACAGAAAGTGCTCTTTATATCCAAACCATTTTTATCACTGTTACTACTACCAATATTAGCCACTTTCTATCGTTCTCTATATTGTAATAAAGACCTTAATTCTTTGAATTAAGGAAGGGTTTTGTTACTGTGGAAAAGCTCACCTTCCTTAAGGGCACTGGGAGGTTATTTTTACCAATATTAAAATTTGAATATGTAGAAAACTAAACATTATCAGAAATTGAAATTCGGTATGATTACTGTATAAGGATGTGTGCATTTAACTACTGTATAATATTTAAATTATGTTCACATAGGTGCATGCAAAAGGGACATAAATCACACTGTGGTCTTGAAAAAAATATTGCACCCTATATTTCAGGTGCACTTGTAGGAAGTTAAAGCTGCATGCACCAAGTTTTATCCTAAATAATCTAAGACACAGCTTTATAATATCGAATTGGGTGAAATGATGCTCAAATGAGTCCAGGGTCCATGAAGCTTAGTTACCCGACATTCACCTTGAAGAATAAGGGAAAACCCCGGAAAAACCCTTATCTAGGTACCTCACCCTGACCGAGATATACTATGCACATGAAAAATTAATTAGTTTTGAGTAAAAAAGATAAGATAATATTTTCAAAGACTGAATATTTGTTTTCATCCATTTTACAAATGACATGAATATAAATCTTAGCCGAATGTATCCAAGGAACATTGACAAATAACCACTACAAATTTTGTGTCAATATCTTTTATAGTTTTTTAGAAACATGCACCTAAAGTATGAAAAATCAAGGTTTTGGGAAGTCACGATCAAAGATTAAGCACCATTCTCAGGAAGTGGGGGAATCATGCTGCCATGATTTAATTGACGAATTAAAGGACTTTAATGCTAGCTGACAACCTATGTTATATATATCATTTTAAAGTTGAAGAATTATATAATTTTTAACATTAAAAAATGGATTTTTTAAACATATCGACCTCCCAGTCCCCTTAAGGACATTTATTTTAAAATATCAGTATGTTCCTTCTCTAAACATATATATGAGGCATACTGTTTGGAAAGTAACTAAACTTGTAACATGTGTACATCCTTTTCTCTCTGTTTCCAAAAGTTTCTTATATAGACAGCTGTGTCTGATTTTATCTTTCTTTTTATTTCCCTATATTAACTATATGATTGCCAGTTTTTACAGCATTCAAGATTCTCTCAGTATCTTGGGAATCTCTCTTTAGAGTTTTCTGTAGCAGCATATTTTCTGCATTTGTTCAGCAAATATTTGTTTCTTGAAAATGCCCTTTTTTACTGTGTAATTCTTGTTACTATTTGTGAATGTATGATTTTCATTTCTGTTAAATGAAGCCATTTATAGCAACAACAGTAAGCCATATTTATTAATCATTTACAAGAAATCAAATGTTGATAATTTATATTTTTTAAAAGTGTTGATAATTATTGTTTAAATTAAGTTACCTTGATTATCATGGAAATTAATAGCACTATGCTTGATAACTGTGGCAGTATTTGATGTGTACCTCACTCCTTCTCTAACCTTCATGAAACACAAAGGTTTAGAGATACTGTGGCAGTAAATATCTGGTATGTAAATTTTTCCCTCATTTTTCATGGGGAAGTAAAAGCATCACCAGAATGATTGAAGACTATTGCGCAGTTTAAGGCATAATGCATAAGACAGCAGTGTCCAGTATCAATGTATAAGCTAACATAAAAAAAAATTGAGTATTATGCCTGTCTTGGTAGCATAGGTGGTAGCGTGTCTGCCTCGTTCAAGAGGTCGCAGTTTGAATCTCGGTCAGGGGGAGTTATCTGGATAAGATTTTTTCTGAGGTTTTCCCTTATCCTGAAAGATGAATGGTAAATGAGCTCTAGGGACCCTGTGCTCATTTGGGCATTTCATTCATTGATATGACTTAATGTTGTAGGACATATGTTTAAGAAAATAGCATGTTACCATTTTCATCAGAAAATATAAATTAATTAGAAATTCAAATCTATTTGTCCTTGAATGCTACCAGGCCAGGAGCCAATCAGTTCTACAGTGTTATATTCAATTCCCCTTAAGTGGTGTGCGACAAGTGCCAAGTGAGTCGGTCTCAAACAGTATTTGTGCTAAGACAAAACTTCAAATTTTACAAAAAATGATCCATGAGGAAGGTAGAAATGTTTGTTAATGCAAATGTAACAAAGAAAAAAAAAAACATTTTTAGATCAGTTTTCATGGTAAAAATATGATACCAATGTATAATGACACATTCAATGTAAGCAGTGTATGTACATATATTTGTAACGACTCAGAACTGAAATGTGTACTATTGGCATGAAGTGCTAAAAGAATTAGTTGAACAAGCCAAGATATTTGTTAAATTTGAGAGAGCAAACAGTTCATTTACTGTTTAGCCAGAGTCATCTGCAGAATGCGAGGCATCACATGTTACCAGGAACCGTATTTGTTTACAATACAGCGTTAAGATCAATGTCATTCAGTTCTTCCATTTAAAAACAAGAAAATATGTATCAGCTGCAATGGAAATAGGACATGTAATCCACCTGCCACCTTTTCACTGCCAGTAAAGTCCAAATGAGTTAGTGTGGGCTCAAATAAAACGGCATTTCCAACCTGAAAAAACATTTTTAAAGTGACTGATGTTAAAACAACTTATTCACAAAGACATTTAAAAGATTACCACAAGACTGCACAAATTTGTGAGACATACAGAAAAACTACAATATGACAACATTTTGGAGCCTAGCATTGCAGATTTGCAAGACTCAGAGTCATAATAATGTAGGTGAATAAAATCTTTCAGCAAACCCTTACATATTGTGGGTGTTTTTTAAGGGCAACAGAATATTTTAGCTTGTCAACCTAAGAGTATAGTGTACAGTTGAAGTTTAACATCCAGGAACAAATTGCTTTCCATTATTATGCTCTAAATACTGCATATATTTTTAAATTATATTCAGTTCCACAACTGTTCTGAACAGTGTTTCATAAAAATAATATAGTATTGAGCAGTTACCTTGTTATTAATGTATAAAGGGATGATTTTCCTTAAATTTTTATGTTATTAATGGACGTGACTTATCAAAGAATGCTTAATGCATAGTGACTGCATTTATGTAATTATCTTACATATTCCATAAAATTTGCACATTCCAGTTGAAATTCTTACAAATCCTGAATTTTCTATATAAACAGATTGAACAAAAATGTTACCAAATACAAATTCAGTAAATCAAATTCATAAGGTTTTGAGTTACTTTCATGTGAGTGAATTATGCGAGTATGTTCTGTGTCGAAAGAGACAGTCAATGTATTAAAAGCCAAAATCACAAAACTGAATTATGAAACTGCAGACGATGGATCAAGTAATTAAAAATAAAATAGTGAAGTAAACTGTACTAAAAGCAAAGTCAAAATATCAGCAACAAAGCTTTTTTATTTTTAAGGCAGTATTGTAGCTAAAAATAAAAGCATGATGTAAGACATACATAACATCAGTTTTATTAAGTATGCATAACACATACGCACCCTTGTTACTGAGCCATCAATCCAGCAATAAGATAACATTTGGTAGAATGTGGAGAAAGATTAACTACAGAACCATTTGGATTAGATTAAACGTAATTGAAAACTACATGTAGGCCAGGTCAATAACCTATTCTTGGTACTGTTATGTGGAGAAATGAGATGCATAATGCCAAGAGAGAAGCAAGTCACCTAACATGCTCAGAGCTGATGGATTATGTAGCAGATGCATTAATATCTGCAAATGCGTAGTGAGAAAGTAGGTAGCATGGTCAGTTTCTCACTGTCTTGTGAATAATGTATAATAATGTATCTTTACCAGTTCAGCGGATCATGAAAGGTCTGAGCCATAATTAGGATTTTGCCCATGGCCATTTGTTCATTATATAAAATTCCAAAATCAAGATACTGATGGAAGAATTCTAGGTTTTAAATAATAATCACAAAAAGCAGTTAAATATGCTCGTGAATACATAACCATAAAAGCAAGATAGTTCACTGAGTTATTTGTCTTAATCTGGTTGCTTTACATTAAGTTGTGATTTTTCATCCTTGCGCTGTACATGCACAAATTGATAATGAAACCTTGTCTTTGCCCAGTTGGTCCACAACTGATTTAAAGCTTAGAATACTCCTGCTGAAAGCCAAGTTCCCCAGAGAGTACTAAGTAGTGTTGGTGGTAATGGAAAATTGGTGTTGTTGTTTCTGATTTGTCCACATTAGGATGTAGGGATCAAACACTTTTGTACACTCCATGTAGCATATGCGTAACAAGCCAGATGTACCATTTTCAGATAGTGTTCAGTGCTGATGCAAATATTTTGGAAGGATTTATGATGAGATGATCTACGAGTAAATTAACTTGAAGCCCCAGGTTGGGAAGCCATCTTGAAACAAAGATTTTGTGCTCATACAATGTTTGAGGATGCTATGATGATGCAGGATCGCGGTAACGGGGCTGAATAAAGATAGTATTACTATCTTTAAAGAATGAATAATAATTTTCTTGTTCAAAGATGGAAATTTAATTCCTCATAAACAATTTAAAATTCTTTGAAACAATTACAAATATTAATGTAGTCTTTTTACAATTAGCGGTAGATTCCATTCTATCTTTTCTTGTGCACACGCTACTTGTGCATCTTTGATGCATACACAAAATTGTTTCTGCACAAACTCGGATAGACAAATATACGTCTTACCCCTAAGAATTTCATATGTAGAACAAAATCTTCTGAAACATTTAACAATTTAACGTATTATGTTGTCATGGTTACACCATTACCTACTTTACATTACTTCTTTATCTTATTATATATACTAATCTCTTTGACTATTCTTAACAACATGAAGTATAAAAATAACTGCTACAGTGATTCTGCAGCTTTTATCAGGCAGGGTGTTGCATAGTCAGAAAAAGAAGCCCTTTATTGTATTCTACACCATTTGGCCATTAATATGTGCATACTTTGAATCCTGAGATTCATCAGCACATCCATATTTTCTCATTTTTGCATAATCCCTGATGTTCATTACGGTTTATTGATGGTGTTCCCGCCACCCATGGGAAACTGGGTACCTCCGGCCAGGCTACTGGCCGCCCGGAGGGGGTAGAGGGTTGCCTCATAAGTCCCGGGTGCTAGCCTTCAGAGCTAGTAGTTAATGTGCTAGACACCGGCGGCCCTACCAAGGTTATTTGGTAGCTGGTTCTTTAAGGACCGGCATGTAAGTGGCGTATCCACTTCCATCCCGTCTGCCGTGTGCAGGTGGGGGGGGGGGGCAGTTTATAAAATAGGTACTGTCTTACGGTAAATATACCCGAGAGGCCCGGGTTCTGGTCCTACGGGTCCAGGACTAATGGGAGTAGATCCTCGCACTTAATGTTTATTGATGGTACTTTGGAAGGTAGTGTTTTCAGAAAAGTAGATTATTCTGAAGGATTTAAGTTCGCTACTTCATAAGAAAAGCTTTAACCTCTGGATTCTTCACTTTCAATAGAGGAATACTTGTTGAAACAAAGCATAATCCATGACAGTAAGATGGTCCTGAATTTGAGCTGATTTCTGCTTCAGTTGAATGCACCTGCTTTATAGTAGTACAAGAAGCCACTAAGACATGTGATGCCGAATAAATGGTGCATTACTTGGAAGTGTTGATTGGTTGTTAGTTTCCATGCGGCTGGCAATTCAAAATTGTGCTAATGTACCTGAGAATTCTTTAAGTTCCTTCTGCGCTCGTCATTGACTGCTACTATTATAGGCACTAATGAACCTATACAGCATTTTAAGACTACTTAATGGCTTTACTAAAGTGGATATTGAACTTGAAAGGAGATGCAAAAACTGGCCACCCTCCATGCCTTTTTTGCGCCTCTGGGAAACTGTCACTAGCTGAGTTCATGTTGTGGAATGCTGACAATTTTCTGGCAGATATTTTGTTTTGATTCTTCTAGGGTGTATAGGTTTGTCTAAACACTAGTGCCCGATTTCACCAACAGATGGTAAGACTTGACGCAGGTTTAACGATAGTTATAATTAAAATTGCATTTCACCTACAAGTTTTGCATAACACTTGTGTTAAATCTCTTGTTCAACTAACAAGTCAAATTTCTGATGTTAAGTCCTTAACAATTGTAGATAGTCAAGATGGCAGGCGTGAATGCAGCTGTTGTCGATTAGCTATATTTAAGACAGTGTAAATGGCATTCTTAATAGAGTACGGCCTATGAGGAGAAATTATTTTGAGGAGCTATCAGAAAATTTTCTAGAGAGGTATAGGCCGTCCAAACAATTTACTATGAAGGTTACTGCGGAAGAACGAAGTAGGTTAGAACATGCATCGAAAGGAATATGCCGATCTCGCCTTTGCTTCAAGTATTAATAACTTTGCTATTTTATAATTCACTGAATGATGTGGATAATACACTGTCCACCTCCCGTCTTGAAACGTTCAAGTCACTTGTCACTTAATACAATTTTGAGTCGAACTAATGCTCAATGCTCCATTTATTGCTGGTATTTACCTAGAACGTGTTTCGTTAGGATCTTCCTAACATCATCAGCTGTTGTCGGCTAATGGATGCCGGTTCAGTGAACTCCTCAGAGGTGATAGGTGCATCTCTGTCGGTATCTTGATGAACTTGAAATTTGGATTTTCTTCAAAGGTAGTATCGAAACTAAACAATTTACTTTCATATTTCTTTATAAAGATTTTTTCCACGTGGTTAATGCAGCTGGACCTTGGACACTTTTTAGTAAGTAAATTTCACTCACTCATTCTATGTCATGATTTTCCTTCCAAAAATGGTACGCTACCGCCGATTTATCTATTTCTTTATTCCTGATGTTCCTAAAGTGCTCTTTAAACCTAATGTTCACGTTCCTTTTTGTTTTGCCAATGTAGAATTTGTCACAGTCCTTGCAATTTATCCAGTACACTCCTGATTTTTTGCCTGTGGGTATCTCCTTTGTATTATGTGATTCCAAAAGGTGTTGTACACTAAATTTGTTCTGTGGGGCCAAAGTAATATTGTGCTCTTTGAAGACTTTTTGGAAAAGGTGTGTAGTTCTGGGATGATACGTAAGTTTTCTGTATGAGGTTTCATTGCTAATTGGGGAGAGAGTAGTTACTTGTTTGCATCTTAGTTGTCTTTTGAATTTATCTATTTTCTTGTTGACCAATTCAGCACTGTATCCATTGTATTCTGCAATGTGAATGATATTATTGTACTCTTTGTTATATTCTATCTTGTTTAAAGGTACATTAACCAGCCTGTAAGTTAAACTGTTGATAACAGCATGCTTGTGTTGTCTTGGGTTATTTGGCATACACAGAAAGGAAACACAGAAAATTTCATAAAATCAGATGGATATAACCCAAGACAACACAAGCATGCTGTTATCAACAGTTTAACTTACAGGCTGGTTAATGTACCTTTAAACAAGATAGAATATAACAAACAGTACAATAATATCATTCACATTGCAGAATACAATGGATACAGTGCTGAATTGGTCAATAAGAAAATAGATAAATTCAAAACACAACTAAGATGCAAACGAGTAACTACTCTCTCCCCAATTAGCAATGAAACCTCATACAGAAAATTTACGTATCATCCCAGAGCTACACACCTTTCCCAAAAAGTCTTCAAAGAATGCAATATTACTTTGGCCCCACAGAACAAATTTAGTGTACAACACCTTTTGAAATCACATAATACAAAGGAGATACCACAGGCAAAAAATCAGGAGTGTACCGGATAAATTGCAAGGACTGTGACAAATTCTACATTGGAAAAACAAAAAGGAACGTGAACATTAGGTTTGAAGAGCACTTTAGGAACATCAGGAATAAAGAAATAGATAAATCGGTGGTAGCGTACCATTTTTGGAAGGAAAATCATGACATAGAACGAGAAATTCACTTACTAAAAAGTGTCCAAGGTCCAGCTGCATTAACCACGTGGAAAAAATCTTTATAAAGAGATATGAAAGTAAATTGTTTAATTTTGATACTACCTTTGAAGAAAATCCAAATTTCAAGTTCATCAAGATACCGACAGAGATGCACCTATCACCTCCGAGGAGTTCACTGAACCGGCATCCATTAGTCGACAACAGCTGATGATGTTAGGAAGATCCTAACGAAACGGGTTCTAGGTAAATACTAGCAATAAATGGAGCATTGAGTATTAGTTTGACTCAAAATTGTATTAATTTTGTGCTTCATTGTATCATAGTCCTTAAACAACGGAACACTTGTCACTTGTCCACTCTTCGTTTTATATTTACATAATATTGAGTTAGAACATGCATCGAAAGGAATATGCCGATCTCGCCTTTACTTTAAGTATTAATAACTTTGCTATTTTATAATTCACTGAATTATGTGGATAATACACTGTCCACCTCCCATCTTGAAACGTTCAAGTCGCTCGTCACTTGTCCACTCTTCGGTTTATATTTACATAATATTGAGTTAAAACATGCATCGAAAGGAATATGCCGATCTCGCCTTTGCTTCAAGTATTAATAACTTTGTGATTTTATAATTCACTGAATTATGTGGATAATGCACTGTCCACCTCCCGTCTTGAAACGTTCAAGTTACTAGTCACTTGTACTTCGCACCTCGTTTTAAATTTACGTAATACTGAAGATGTTTCGTGTTTCTAGTAATGATATGCATTTGAATTAAATTCGTTTCCAATTTTTTACTACTGCTTTTCTATGTAATGCTAGATTTTTTATTTTATTTCTAGGTTTGCATGGTCATTTCTTACTCTGAAACTTTCCTTTTGCCTCTCCGTTGCTCACATGACACTTCTTACTCAGCTGATGATGATAGGAAGATCCTAATGAAACGCGTTCTAGGTAAATACTAGCAATAAGTGGAGCATTGAGTATTAGTTCGACTCAAAATTATATAAATTTTGTGCTTCATTGTATCATAGTCCTTACACAATGGAATGAAATTGAAAGTTACATTTGAAAGCTGTAGCAATGAAGTTTGGCAGTGAATGCCCGCCCGAGCTGGGATATATTTAAATGACCCAGCGTTGAAAATGGACGATACTGTGAGGACAAAGGTGTCATTAAAATAAAAAGTATAAGCACAATAAAAATGAAATGTAAAGATCAAAATGTTCTGCAATTTCCTCTTAATTTCATCTACACATTGGCTTCAGGTGGGTGCAAGTTAGTGAACTGCATCCATACAGTGAGCTGTATCCATTGTCTTTTGTAATTTTGTATAGTGGAGTAATAATTGAGCCTCATATTACAACTTGCAAACAATGGAGAGTATAAAGACATGCTTGCCCTAATCTTTGACTGGTCAGTTTTCCTTCATACATTGTAAGGATAATCATGTTGGATTTCCGTGTGTTTGGATATGAACAAGCTTGATTAATACATGTATTTCCATGCTTCCCAGGCCCGTGCAACTGTAGGTATGGATTAGGTGCACCTGGTGTTCCGAGCCACATTGGTCATAGGCTTGTGACTTACTGGGCGATTAATCTGGCTGAGCTTTTCACACTGAACCAATATTGTTTTCAATACCGGTGAATCTACTTTTAGTTTTGATTCTGCCGGCACACACCCTCATTTGGGCATACCTGTTTTCTCAACAGAGCTTGCACATTTTCAGTGGAGTGTTGTCTCTGATATCTTCAGTGATTAGCTGTTACTCTACATCACATCGTTAATGCACCCACCTGGAATTTCAACATGACGGGCTTGAAACTTACTTTTAGTTTAGATGTTTTCAATGACCGCCTGTTCGTAAGTGGTGACCAGGTGGTTCAACTTGCATCATAATTTCGCTGCTGAAGGTGTTATTTTCCAGTCTTTCCATCTAAGATGTGTACTGGTCTGTAGGTGGATGGACGTAAGTTATGCGGCAGTCCGTGCGCGGAGGGAAAAAACTTATCCAGATAGCTTAACCTTACCGTGATGCCAACTCCGAACCTTTTGAATGTGAGACATGCTGCCATCTACACTAGTCTATGCTCAGTATCTCTTTTTCTATTCCTTTCAATCCTTATGTAGAGCGTGTTTTACCTGCTGTTTCGTATTCATTTTGCTTGGATGTTTTCACCATTTACTGTCGTTGGCACACTTGTCTTTTAGAACACCACCTTTAGCCGTGTCTTGACTGCTTGTTTTGTTGAAAATGGCTTTAAGTACTTCGCCGAGAAAACCGTGTTCATTAACCTTTGGCCTTCCTACCTCTTGGTCCAGATGCTTGTTAGATGACTTTTTTTTAACAGGAAGTCTAGTTGGTCTTTAATCTCCCGTTTGTTAGAGCTCCTGGTGATGATTTCATGGTATTGGGGCTGCTGATGCTTTTAATAAGGCAGCCCCTCCTAGTTTTAGCTTGTGTTCCTGGGGATAATTTTGCACGTTATACTTTTATGTCAGGAACTTGCTGTAATAGTTTTCAGGAGAAAAAACTGAAGGTTGGAAAGTCCGTCACTGTTATTCGGAATACTTTGTTGTGTGCCTGTCACTATGAGATCAGTTTAGCCAGTTTGCTTATTGAGCACAGCCATTTTAGTCGTGGTCACCCCTGCTTTGTGCATATTGCCATGAGCCTTTGAAGATGTAAAACTTAAGATTTATTGACTGCATGTTTTTGTTCTATGATCTTGTTTGGGTGCTATTGTCCACAGCAGTTCAGTACCCTAAAGCCCAACTAAAACCTTTGCTATCACCTCTAGCTCCTGAGTGGTAGATGCTCTGATGTGATTTTGACTTGGATTGTGAAAGTTAGCTTGAAAAGTGTGTCATTGCAAATCACTTGTTTTAAATAAGTTTAAGTTGGCTAACTAAAGTTTAAGAATTATTTCTGCTTTCCGAGTTCTTTCTGCTGACATGTTCCTGATTAATTATTACACCAGAAAGAGCATCATGGTGGAATCAAGTGCCATCTGTCCACGAGGCACTTGATATTGTGCCCTAGCACTAAACTGGGTAGAAAATGGTGTAGCTATGTAGTAGGTTAAGCATCAGAAGGTGATAATATGTTAACATATACATATCGAGAACAGTCACAAATGCTTGACTTAAAATATATTTGTTTCTCTTAGCATATACAGCATTTGTGTTGTCTTTGATGTTTAAACCTCTATGCTCCCTAGTTTTAATGGAACGCTTTTGCTTTTGGGTGTATTAATTCAGAATGCAATTAGTATTCTTTGTTCTAAGGGAAGAAATCATAGGATGATTAAGCTCAAAGTATTGAATTTATTGCACATATTACGTGATTTTCTTATATTCATATAATATATTCATTTTATTTGTACAACTATGACCATAATTTTTTACAGACTTCCATTTATCTAATACGTATCCTTGTATAGGATTTCATTTTGACCACATTATTTATTTCTGGGCTTCCTTCTTGTAGCATATTAAAACATCACAGCTTATAATAAATGTTCTCTAAATATGCAGTAAGCATTCACTTTAAATTAAATCTTTCATGAATTCATTCATCTTTGCAGTTTTGATTGTATTTAGGAAGCAAATAATATTGTATTTTAGTGTGTATAAATTCTGTATAGCTATTATCACCATAAATGTCTTATATTATACTATTTGTGATTCGTTGAACTCTTCAATGTTTGTTTTTGTAATGAACTGAAACGAAACTTTAAATGTGGTTTTTTTCAGTTGAGGGTTGACAGCTGAGGCAGACATAGCAGTGTAACTACCCACAGCAGAATTGATGTTGCTTTAGTGCTTCTAAAAGGTACATATCTCATGCCAATTAGTTGCATCATTGTTGTAGTGCATTTTGTTTCTTTAAGATAGCTAGAATCCAAAGTTGTGTTTACTCTAAAAGATGTCTTAAAACTAATTCATAAGCATTTAATTATACTCTTTAGTTTGATCATAAGGGTACGAAGCACTGAAAGTTAAAAAAGCACCTAAAATCTTCAGTGTTAGAATAAATACCTCATCAGAACCTTACTATCTTAAATTTAGCGAACATCGAAATCAACATTTTGATTCTTGTGCTCAAAAATTGATGATGGAGTAGATGTTTTCTTATCCTGATGTCAAAAATAAAATTGTATGCATTTAATTTAGATAATTATTGAGTTCACTTTAAACACTATATTCCTTATTTTGATGAACATTTTTTGAGAGCTAATTGCTCCCATTTGACATCGATTCCAGACACAGAAGTTACATAAGGTAAACAAAACCAAGAAAAGAAAGCATGTAAGAAGCCAGCAGTCATCCATAATTTAAAAAAAAGGAAGAATTTTAAGAAATTCACATACCACCCAACAGCTCCTTTGAAATATCAAACGATCTTCAAGAATCACATTTTGGCCCCAAAAATAGTTATTCCATCAAATAAACATTAAATTCTAAATTAAAAGATAACAGCATACAGGAAGACAAGTCAGCAACTTTACCAGATCGGCTGCAATGACTGCGAAAAAATTTACATTGGGAAAACAGTAACCTAAGAGTACAATTTTGCACATCGGGAATGTTAAGGAACACTGTATGTTTTAACATTGCAAGCATTAGTATAATTAGTGTTTGCAAACCGATTTGTAAATACATAGTTGAGATATGTTTTGTATGTTCATATTTTATTGCCATACTTGAATTATAAATAGTTGCTTGTTGCATTTTATTACCAATATCTACTGTTGTTTTAAAATCCATTTCATGAGGTTATGATGGAAAAGTTAAAATTTGATAACAAGCATCTGAAGTTCAATATTCACTTAAAGAAGCACATTGCTATCTGTATGCATGAAGGATATAGTGTTATGTTTAGAGCTCGGATTTATATGCACTATCAAGTATGAATATATGCATGCATCTATGCACTAAAATTCTGTTAAATATGCTCTAAAAACTATGCATTTAAAATAAAGTGCATTATTTCGACTTTCTCACATCTTGATGAATTAACCAAATTTGTAAATTATTTTTAAATTCAGGCATTAACAAAGTTAACACTTCTCTCTTTCAGCATATTTTAGTATTAGTAGATTTTATTGCAATTATAAAAGACATTTCATGTTTTCTGGTAGTACGGATTTTCTTCTGTCACCTGAAATGTTTTTATATGAAATGAAAGATAGCTCTGTGTCACAAAAAAATCTTAGGACATGTATCAAGAAAAGCCTTTGTCACAGAATAGGCATTCTTTTTCAGATTTTCCTTGTAGCATCTTATTCGCATCCAGAAGAAACATTAAATCTGGATTCCTTGATTCAATTTTCTCAATTTTGTTACAAAGACACTTTCGTTTTTCTCCTGGTATGTGATTGGCTCCAGGGATAGAATAGTATCTTGCATTGTAATTTTGCTCTTAATTGCACCTTCTCCAACACTTTCTCATAGACGAAATTAAGGCATTTGCTCCTGGAAAATTTGTGTATCCTCTGCCAACATGTGGCGAATGTACCCTAAACAAGTCACATGAACTGCCTTAAAATACAATGCATGCAAAGCTTTATATAGCCTCGAGCATCTATGCCGCCGCTGCATCTGTAACATCAATCCGATTTCTTTCTTATTTTCGCTGACAGCCTCTCTTGTCTCTTGTATTTATTAGTTAATTTATAGAAAATAATAAGGATCGCGGGATTTATTTGGGAAGTCGTTTTTGATGGGGAGTAAGTGCAAAAAGCATTTGTGATCATAAGCTAAATTAATTAAACTCTGTAGCATTACAGGCCATACTTAATTTTGCTTCCATTTGAAAATATTTTTGTATAATACTTTTAAAAGTTTTAAATAATTGACTAGTTTTTATAAAGCTCAAAATATCATGAGGGGGTTGGGTTAAAACTAATTTCATTAAATTACCTCATCGTAAACTTGTCAGACAATTGTTCCTTATTGTGATTCATGAGGAGCTTTTTGTCCAGAATATTTTTCCACGTAATTTTGAAATGCTACAATCTTTAGCTTATTCCAAGGGGTGCTTGCTGAAACTAATGCTTTGCACATAACTTTCAAAAAATTACCATTGCCAACATTTCTACATCTACTAGCAGTAAATGCTACTGGTAAGGTTGTTTGGATCTTGGAAACTAGCATTTCAATGTACAGCTCTTTGTACGAGTTGCGAAATCTATTCCTTTTTTGTCGCACGGCACCTCTAACAACGGTATATAAATAATATGGGTTAATTTTTGTTTTAATAAAGCCAGTAAGCACTAATTCGAAAATTACATTGATTTAAAATATTCTGAAAGTACAAAAATAGAACTTTGTTTTTCAAACAGTTGGTACATTACAATATTTCCTTTTGTTAGAGAGTAGGATTTACTGTTGAAGCAAATAAGGTTTATTGTCTTCTTTGGCATTGTAATATTCCCATTCCTACTGCTCACACGTTAGAAATTGTGATTAGCGGTACATTAGTACAGTTGAAATGTTAATTAAAAATGATACTTTTTAGTTCCTGGAAATGTTATTGTTGCGGCAGTTGTCATATAGAGTTTTATGATGCAGTGGCCATACCGATATTAAAATATTTACTGCATGATTGTTGAATGGCATTTATATATGGAAGTGCTCATTTTTATAGCTGTGTTCTCATTTTTCAGCGACCTCTTATGGATTTAGAAATAGAATAGCTAAAATAGTCCTGCATAAAGGAGAGATTTTCTCGTACCTGTCTCTTCCTGAGGTTCAGGGTGAAATAAATGTAGGAATAATTGCTGAAAAAGTAAAGTGTATGCATAAATATGCACTATACTGCTCGCAAGAGTTAAAAGGCATATGAATGCTGGCCAATGCTCAAACTGAGCGCTGTTGCCAAGTGTATTACGTGCACCTGCAGAGGTTCTGTGTACATAAGCAGTTTTACATGCCAGCAAAGGTTTTGGCTATTCTTCTGCTAATTAAACAACACATTAAATATTCCTAAAACATTAAGATCTTACCTTTACACACGTCATAGCAGTGGAACAGCAAGCACGGTTTCCAATTAACTCGCTTTCCGACTTCATGGATCATTCCTGGAGATTGAAACACAGGCACACTCCTGTTTTCTAAGCATGATGCTGCTTCACTACAAATTCCTGACATTGTGTGTACCCTACCTACACCACAAGGTTACGGAGTTAATTGCTGGGATTTTGAAAAATCTACAGTTGCCCTATATCCTTTATTGGAGGGCTTTTGTAATAACTTGTTCATATTAAATGTAATTTTTCTGCCCTGAGAATGAGTCACTTCATGTTTGTTGATCGAAAAATCACTTGTCCCAGATTCGACGTACATGTTCACGCACTCGGATCACAAACACTGGAAAAAAGATATGTGTATAATAATTTAATGTAATATTAACAATATTTCAGCTAGAGTTCAACACACGACTTATCAATGCCATTCACTTTAACCAAACACCTCTACTCTGAAAATGAACTGTTTTAAACTGTGTGACTTCCTGTTTTAATAGTAGCTGCATCATTTATTTATGCTTGAGATAAATGTTATGAGGAAAGAATGATGTTTTTCAGGTTTATATGTGTTGAATGGATGTTGGGTATAACCATAACCATGTGAAGATAAAAAGTGCATCGCTCATGTTACAAGTATCATAGAGACAGGATTTTTGTACGGACATGATCAGAAAATAAAATTGTTTCTTATTTTAAGATTGGCATCTGTCATTTTTCAAACATTTATCCAAGCGTAATTAATATAATGTTCTCAGTTCAGGCGTGCGAGATGCGTGTACCACATTCGGCAGTGCTGCTAGGCGGGGCAAGCTTAGTTTTGCTGGAGTCTGCAGTGTGGCCCACCTCCATATGCCTTTAATTTTTTTCAATGATTATAACCATACGTTTAATTATCTAGGAATAAAGCTTGCAAATGTGCAAAAATCCGAGCTCTAGTTAAGATAGGCCCAATATTATCTATGTGCATATCCTTTATCACCATCACTCTCTTCCTTTACTGCAGTACAATAAAGTTTATACCTGCAGGCTTCATTTTGTGGAAATTCAATTTTTATTGCATCACTAGCAATCACCAATGGTAATCAAGAAGCAGTAAGCAGGTGAAAGCTTTCAGTAATGCAAGTTGTGAATTATAACTTCTACTCCTATATGTAAATTATTTATCGTATTTGTGTTCTGTGGATGTGGGTTCCATTTTTGTGAGTTTCTTTGTAGTTTCTGTTTCAAAGGTTAACATGTGGACTAGTAATCTGTGTATAGTGGTGTTCTTTGTTGCCATTTAATAGAAGTTTAGCTGTAGTAGCAGGGTGAATTTTAAGTTTAAGGAATTTTTAATAGTTGGAATTCCCTTTTATATTAAAATTAGATAATGGGATTAAATTCGGATACCTGCACTGTAGGTTCCTTAGGTATACTTTATTTTCAACACATAGTTTGGCTTGTTGAAGCACAAGTTAATGGCAATCATTCTGTTAGCAAGGGCTGGACCGAGCATACGGTGGAAGGGAGAGAAGGACAAAGGTGCTTTTTTCCAAATTTTGTAAATGCAAAAGTACAATTGTTTATCATAAAGATATGAATCACAACCCTTCTATTAAGTGGTTGAAGAAAAATCTCCAAATTTATTGAGACTATCTGTAATAGTAAGGGACAATGTGAAATATTCTGTAATTTCTAATAGCGCACCAACATTGGGAGCAAGAACAAATGAAATAATTCAATGGCTTGCTCGCTTCAATATACCAATGAGAGAGGAACTGAAGAAAATTGACCTACTGAAACTTGTGAAAGTGATTGTACTGCACTTTGCAAGTTAGATACTCTATTGCATTGCTACAGGACATGCTCACAGAATATTAGGCTTTACTTCATTGATATTTTAACCTGTTCGAATTAATTTAGACCAAAGTAAAGGATTGTATTGTGCAAAACGAAGGTTTCACTGTGTTATCAGTAATAAACATGACGGAAGAGGCATTAACATCAGTAAAGGCTGAAAACTAGGAAAATTCAGTTAATCATACAAAGGTACAGATGGGAAAATGGAGTTTTGACAGAATGGATAGAACAGCTTGTTATTACTGTGGGGAATTCCAGCAGCTTTTCAGATGATGGTAATGATGTGATAGCAGCGGTGGCAGCATTGATTGAGGCAAGCAGTAGCAACAGCGATGCGAGCCATTTGGATATCAGCAGCATTTTTCCCCATTACAATAATCATCAATATTTCACAGGTTAATGAAAATCTTTATATTGATATTTACTTGCATGTTCTGTTGCATGTACATAGATTCATTATTTTATATTGTCTTCGTGCACGAATGCAACATAATACCTACTCTACATTTCAGGTGCAATCGAATTATCTTCATGCACATAATTCTAATGCCTTTTCCACTTGATCACGATAAGAGTTGTCACCTCTCTGTGCAAAGTGTTAAAACCCTTTCGTGATTGGTGTCAACGAGTAGACAGTTATTGCCAAAATGATACAAAATCATATCTGGTATTTGTAGTATTACTGTAAATGTAATGCAGCAGTTAAATAACTTTACATAAAAAGCAAATAGTTTAAGCAGTTTTATAAATTGGAATAGATAACTGTATTAGTACTGTTGAAAAACTAGGGCATTTGAGGTCACCGACCTAATGACACATATAGATGTCATTACCTACATTACTCATATTGCAAACATCAGTTGCAGATCGTTTATTGAATCTAAATCTGTTAACAGAGTGTATAAATATGGCAGTTGCTACAAGATTTGAAACAATCCTATGCAAAAAATATTGTGATTTTAGGCTGTATCAAAACTAGGAATTGAACTTAGTGCCTTTTATCAACAAACAATTCAGTTTTTCATCAGGCACTCCAATTTTTGCAGGCAAACTTTTACTGAGACCTGTTATCTTGTGAAGATACAGGCAAATCATGAAAAGATGGCATATGCAAAAAAAAAAAAAATTATCCTGCAGTCTTCGTGATTTGATAAAGCTTGGACGATCTAAATAAACCAGATTTATCTGTGTCACAAATGTTGAACAGCATCTCGCATGTAGATCAAATATAAAACTATTCAACTAGCAGTGAGCTCCACCCCCAGAGATAAACTACAGAGTAAATCTGCTAGCAAGATGAATCTCAAATTGTATGTTAATAAAAGCTGCTTCATCTCACTTGATATGTGTTCTATCTCTGTATTTTCCTTAGACTGCTCAGTAGAAGCCTTCAGCTGACAAGAGAGCAGGTTGAATACACACTAAGTTTAAGCTGGTTTACCAATACAAAAGAGACCATAACTGTATGGAGAAATTCATATTAGGACAGAATCTTATGTAGGGGATTTGGCACATCAAGCAGACTTGATCTATTGTGCCTATGTCCCAAGTGAGGCAGCCTCGAGAGGAAGGATGAGGTGAGAGGAGACATTGAGGCTGACCCATGGAGTCACGACAGTGCAGAGGGCATAATCCCTACTGTTGACCAGTTGGAGACTCTCCGTCAGGCCAGTACAACTGGCATCCCACCGACCATGGTACTGAAACAGCCCACTAGGCCAGACTGGAGACTGTCCTACTGGAGGAGGTGTTTCCCAACCGCATATCCTACCATCGAGTGCCAAGACTTTCGCTGACACTTCTGCCCTGAAAGAGACCACCAGATAAAAGATCATGTGAAATGATAATGGAGATGAAATTTAGGGGCAGAAAATATGGGCATTCGCCTGGCAATCCTGGAACATCTCAAAAAAAAAAAAAAAACAAGGTCAGGTATACTGGTCATAGGTATGGAACCTGGAACTCCCGAATGCGGGCCTCACGTGAAAGAGCCTGAGCCACCCCGCTTGATTAAATACAATTTAAGTAAAGGTGGGAAAATGGAGAATTTTTAGCACATATATATTTATTTAGGTTTTTAAATTTTCTTTAATTTATGATTAAATCCTTTGGTTATACATGTTATAAAATCTACAGAATTGTAGGTTTTATAAAACAACTGTACTTCAGTTAAATAATATGCTTTGCTATCTGGACGAGTGCTGTATCTGTTTTTCACATATTAGTACCTAATTTTGTTAATTTGCTTGTTTTTGAGATGTTTCGTATGTTTCTGTCAAGTTTAGTCTATTTAGATGATTATGTACCAGAGTTTTGAAAATCTGGTGTATTATGTACATTCATATGACTACCTGTTCTTTGGTAAATAATTTTGTAAAGCTTATTATTTTATTGGCATGTTAATTGTTAGTCATTTGCGGAAATGGTTTTATTATAGATCTCTTTGCCTGTAAAATGGAATTCCATGAATGTAGTAGACTTAGACGGTAGTCATATCACTTAAGACCTGGTTGTTGTGTGTTGGCATAATCACAAGAAGCAAGAAAGATGGTGGGGGTGGGAATAACAATGACTTGCTAAGTAAAAGAAATCAGATGTTACATTCACATTACTTTCTGAGCCCATTAACGCCCATTGAAAAAAAAAAGATGTGTAATGTATTAGTTCAGCATATGGAATGCCAGCAATATATTTTGTTTACCTTTCTATTCGCCTAGTGTCCCAAAATCATCTGATCTGTAAAGAGATCGCTTGACTTTCAGCTCATATTCTCAGCATTACAGCTGCAGAATCTTTGTGTGATGCCATAATACACTCTTTTATTGACAGTTTATGGTAATACAGAAATCTGGCCAGGAAACATAACAAGAAAATGCAATAGTTTTCTTTCACTGATCTGGGGAAGAATAGTTTGGTTCAAATGGTTAATGTACTCTTAAACAAAATGCAATATATCAAAGAGTACAATTATATAATTCACATTGCAGAATACGATGGATTCAGTGCTGGATTGGTCAAAAAGAAAATTGATGAATTCAAAAGACAACTGAGATGCAAACAAACAACTATTCTTTCCCTGATCGGTAATAAAACTTCATATAGAAGATTAACATACCATCCCAGAGCTACATACCTTATCCAAAAAGTCTTCAAACAATGCATTACTTTGTCCCCACAAGACAAATTCGGTGTACAACACCCTTTCAAATCATATAGTACAAAGGAGAAACCCACACAAAAATCAGGTGTGTACTGGATAAACAGCAAAGGCTGTGACAACTTTTACATTGGAAAAACAAAGGAATTTGCATATTAGACTTAAAGAGCATTTTAGGAACATCAGGAACAAAGAGATAGATAATTTGGAGGTAGCATACCATTTTTGGAATGATAATCATGATAAAGATTGAGAAATCCACTTATTAGAAAGGGTTCTGCATCCACCTGCATTAATCATGTGGGAAAACATATTCGTAAAGAAATAATGAAGGAAGGAAAACTGTTCAATTTCGACACCACCTTTGAAGATAATCCAAACTTCAAGTTCATCAAGATACCAACAGAGATGCCCCTATCACCTTCAAGGAGTTCACCAAATCAACATTCAATACTTGACATTAGCTGAGGATGTTAGGATGATCCTAACAAAATACGTTCTAGGTAAACACTAGCAATACATGGATCATTGAATACTAGTTCAGTTCAAAATTGTATTTTGTGCTCCATTGTATCATAGTCGTTATTCATAGGAATTTTGTCTGCTTGTTAATCATTTACCAATTACGCAAAATTGTATAAATCTTTCTCGACAAACGCTTCACAAGACAATGTTCAATATACACCTATTTGTCATTAAGTATCTTCAATGTGCTTTGTTTTAATGAAATTGTTAGCCATTTTTGAGAAAATGTTCAATGTAAAGGTAGGCTAGGGTTGGGGATATTCTTGACAATCATTCTGCAACTTTTGACTTAAACATGAATGTTGAAATTTGCTCTTTGATTGTGTGTGTGCATGTGCACACACTCTTATTTATAGTACTTTTTCTAAAAGTTTGGATTCCGGGGGGGGGGCAAAGGTATGTGTTTCTGGTGGAATCTGAATATTTAATATTTGAGTGGAATGCAATACTATCTCTACTTGCTTTGTATGTGGTAAAGTAGAAAGTATGAACATCTGAAAATTCAAATCAATAACAAGGAATATCTTGGAAAATGTTAACTCCAAGAAGAAACAGAAATACAAATTTGTATTTGACGTAATTAGGCTGGCTTTAACAGGATATTCTACATCTTTTATGGCCAAACTTTTTGTTTATAACATTAACAGTTTTCATCCAAATGAAGTCAATCTGGTGGTCAAGGCAAATTTCCTTAAGGCTTAATATTATTTGATTCAAAAGTTAAATCAATTTTACTATATGGTTGTAAACTTGGAAAGCAACCAAGCAAATTGGAAGGAAATTGCCATTGTTCGTAAACCATTGCCTGAGAAATGTCATGGGTATCTGGTGGCCAGAGATTATAATCAACAAAGAACAATGGGAAGGCACAGATAAGCACAAATCTCTTAAGAAATTAAATTTAGAAAGTGTAAGTGTATTGGGCATGTATTGAAGAGTAAATCACATAAAAAATTGCATTTGATTGGAACCCCGAGGGACTGAGTAGGTGTGGAGGAAGACCAAGGGCAAAATGTTATGACACTCACAGAGATGATGCAAATCAGGTGAGGTAAAGTGGGTATGAGATTAAATTATTGGCAAGCAGCAGTTAAATTGCATGCTTTTATCAAGGCTCAATGCTTCGCTGCAGAGTGGCCAGGATTACTACTACTTCACCAGTTGTGCTGGTCATTCAGAAAGCAAAGTACTTCAAAGGCTATGAAAATTAAACTATATTTTGTTTTAAATATTAAAAGCAGAAGCATTATTAACAGTGAAGTATTGTTCATTTTTGAGTTTGATTTATGAGTCACTATGTTTACACTCAAACTTCACTTACTTGTTGTATAACTGAAATGTTCTCAAGATCATTCGATCTCATCCTCAGCTGTTTGGTGACTAAATGAACATTCCTCTTGTTCCACTACTATGGGGCTCTGCCATCTGGTGTTGGGGGCTCTAAGTTTTAATACTTCATTTAATGCCGGGATTTCAAAATTTATAACTTTATCACGGTTTTTTGTTATGAAATTTTTTTCCCAAATATCCATTTCTATGGGTGTACTTAAACTGTTAAAATCTTTAAGTACACCCATAGAATTGGATATTTGGGAGAATATATTCATAACCAAAAACCGTGATAAAGTTATAAATTTTGAAATCCCGGCATTAAATGAAGTATTAAAACTTAGTGCCCCTAATACCAGATGGCAGAGTGATCGGAACTCCGTAGTAGTGGGAGCAGAGAAATGTTCATTTAGTCACCAAACAGATGAGGATGAGATCGAATGTCTTGAAAACATTTCAATTATACAAGTAAGTAAAGTTTGAGTGTAAACATAGTGACTCATAAATCAAACTCAAAAATATATTTCATTTGTTATAAAAAAATGTCTTTAACGTGGTGCTATAATTAAAATCATTTGAGCAAAATTGAGGAATTATACATAAATATTTTTTTACTACTTTCCCTGTAGTGGGTGGATGGTCTTGAAAATATTTCTGTTACATCTTTGGATAATACTGATCTTAAAGTTTGGTATTTATCGGGACCCTTGGATTTTGACTCAGCCAGTTGACAGCCACATGCACAGACCTTTTTAAAAAATGTGATATATTACATTAGCATGACTCTTGCTACACACTGTCTTTATTATCCCTTGTTTCAAATAAGCTTGCCTCGTATCTCGTAACGCTCATGTGAACTAATCACCTTTCATTGGCTTCTGTAGTGGTCTAGACTGTTCTGCAGTAAAAATGATTTAGCTATTTAACATGTCTTAATATGATCAAAGAGAATTTTCATATTTAAGAGTCAATTGATCTGGAATGCATGCTAATTCTTAATACAAAATTGCTTCAAACTTGCCTCTCGGGATGAGTGACAATAGCACATGCATTTATCGGTAGTCGTAACTTAGTTGTTCATATTACTTTTATCACTGACCTTGCTTTGAACTGGATTTGTCATACATTACTATTCAATGTATCAGTTGAGTTTCATTATAAACTTGTATATTTGCATGCCTTCACATCTTTATTTGCATGATTTTTATCTTCCTGGCAATAATTATGACATTTACTGCAGGTTTCGATGTGGTGTGAAAGCCGAAAGCATTAGCCAATTAGGTGAAAGGGGAAGGCAATATATGCAGAGGGATACATGTCAGTTGGTCAAGGTTATTTGAAACAAAGCTTAGAGAATATGCAAACTATTCTTAGGAAAATTTATTTTTCCATCTGCATTTGTGAAATTTACATTACCCATTTTGTTATTTTATTATTCACAACAAAGGGAATAGCATCAGTCAGTTGTTTCAAGACCTGGACATTTTATATATACCAGGTGAGTCAGCTGCCCCTATTTATTATTTATGCAACCCTCCGTTTAGCTTTTTATTTGAAACATTGACCATTTTAGCACAAGACATTGCAGCCCTGTCCTTCTATTCGGTACCATATGCATGAAGCATTAATACTTACAGCCCTGAATGAGGACCAAGAAGCTGCAAAAAGCTTTTTTTTTTTTTAGCAAAGTGATGAATGAATGCTTTCCCAAATAGCAACGAACACATGGCAGATGGTCTGATTGGGTTAGTTGCTGGAATATTGTGGATAAAGCTTAGGTTCGATGTCATATTGTTTTAGTTTTTCTACTTTCTCCTAGTCTTTATTGTCTGTATTTTAGTTAATTTATTGTTGCTATTGGTTCTCTTGTGAGCCAAAGACTCAAGAGCCACAATCAGTAATTAGGGATCATGCTTAGCTTTGTGACCCTTTATAATCTGTACCATAACTGGTATTGTAGACCATGTTAGGCAGTTAGCCTATATGTTTAGGAACATGTCGGCAACATTAAATCTAATAGTTTTTGTTTCATGCTTAAATCTTATGTTTCACCTCTACTGTCAAAGGAGTTGTGAACACGTTAAGTTCTCGGTTTAACAGAAAAATAAATTGACAAAAGAGAGTGGATTTCATCAATGCAGTAAATGTTCAAAATGACGACCCCCAAAGTATTCAGTATTTGAATGGTTTCAAATACTGAATACCTAGATAAGGGAGCTTTCATTTACGCCAAGCATTGACGCAGGCGCAAATAGCTAAAGTTTTTTTGCAAGTCTGCATTTGTGAAGTGTTGGATCAATCACAATACAATAAAATTACTTTATATCTATCTGCCAGTGGAAAACATGGCGATTAGTGCATTGTATAAGCACGTGTAATAGTATATGATATTATTTGTATCATATCAAATTATAGGTCACTAGAGGTAAAATAAAGGGCAATAAAATATCCGAGCTAAACATAAAGGATTTGAACCCCATCTTGCAATAATGTAGGGAAGTAACCCATATAACATAACCTAGCGAATAGCGAATGCTAGCTACCTGTGAGGGAAGGTTTCTATACCAATAAGTAATCGCAGACTGCAGAACCCACCTTGGAACTTCACAAGCTTTTTACAGCTTCATTCATTGTGTAGAGCTTGTTCTGGTAGTTTTAGCGCAAATAAAAATCCTGCATGTGCTATTACAATTATTGTATGCGCTAAAAACTGCCATAATTTGTGACAGGAGCGAAAACCATGTACCTAACTCTTAGCATTTTTTGGCATAGCTGTACGACTAAAACACGTGTTGGCTGCAGATTTAAATCCAATTGGTCCCACTGTGTAGATCTGCCATTTTGTGTTCTAATGTTATTGTCAATTGAGGCATGTGATAAGTTCCTTCAGGGTCTGTTTGAAAGTACATTAGTGATAAAAAGTTGGCTTCTAAAATTGGTACTGCAGCTCTGTGTTTGGGTAGAATCTTTTTGTAATCAACATACATAGTGATTGCTTTCTGTCCTATACAACACTTACGCACTGAGTTATCTATCCCTGCTCTGTAAACTGTTCTGCAAATCATCCCTTAGAAGGTATTTCAGAAAGGCGTAAGTCACATGTGTAGCTTAGCACGTTGCATAAATTAAAAAATAAATAGGGGCAGGTGACTCACCTGGTGTGTTTAAAAAAGCAAATGATCACACTAGGCTACAAATTTGAACTTTAAAAAATGTGCAGAAATGAAAGAAGCTGAATCTAATGAATTCAATATGCCGAATTTGACACTGCAATAAGTTTTTCTGTGTCACCTACAGTTCGTTTGCAATTCCTGTTATAAATTGTAAATCAAAATTAACTCGGTAGTTCCAAGATCGTGTATTCTAATAAAGAGATCGAGAAAAGTTCTCAAATTATGTTAATATTGCTATTTAATTTAGTGGAAAATATTTTAATTAAAATAAAATGGCTACTCACATGTGGTTGAAGGATGATCGCTTCAGACTTTTCCTTTTGTGTTGTCATATCCTCTCTTATTAGAAACCAGCAGTAGTCACTCATCACTGATGCATCCCATCTGCCTTTATAACGTTCCATTTGCAAGATATCTTGGTGAAAATGTTCACCTTGTTCATTACTTATTGCACCTAAATTTTCCGGAAAAAATCCAAATGGGGAACTTAGGAAGTGAATTTTGAGAGACATTACCTACACTCCAATTTCTGATGTGTTTGAAGAATATTATGTACCAGCTGTTTATTGTTTGCATCTTTTTTGCTTCCAAAGAAGCCGTGAACAACACCTTTAAATGATCTCCATGCTGTAAGTTCCTTTACATTTAACTTTTATCAAAATTTCTGTCACTGATCACTTTTCTGATTTAAGGTCCAATGAATATTCCTACTTTTGGCATCACTCATACCAGGGGAAACATCTCTAAGATTATGTAGAAAATGAAGCTAGCTACAGTGAAGCAATGAATATTATACAAATATAACAATTTGTAACAAAAGCCTCACTTAAGAAAATGGTGTTAATTCTTCTTTCTAATTGATATCGATTTCGCGAACTCTTGTCCGCATCTTCAGTCAAGAAAACCACAGGAGAGTTCAGCTCAAAATGTATTGTTTCCAGTAAAATAACAGAATCAATTACTTGGGTGGAATGCAGTACTTTCTGTACTTAAAATAAAGACTAAAGGTTATTAAAAATGTTTTTTGGGCTCAGGGCATCTGAAAAATACAATTCTAGTTTGATATCACTATTGGATCTTTTAGTGCAATAAGTAACTTCCACTGCTTACTATCAAGTACATAGTAAGGAATGAAATTTGTTCAAATTGGCATTTCTAATTAATTTTTAATATCTTCATATTTTGATGTCTCCCATTTTCCAAACAGGATTCAAGATAAAAATGAATCTTGGAACTGTTTTAATGACCCTTTAAAAATGTACTGCATTGTGTGTGGTACTCCACTAATGAACACTGTATTAAACAATTATACAGGATGTTTCAAAATGACACCGAATGAACATATAGAAGTAGTTGCTCAGTTTCTATGTGACATATAGTTTTTACTGCCATTAGAGCCCCATAAAAAATGCTCCAGAATGAGTGAGGATTAGGCAGTGACAGGAACGATGCGTGCCTTACGCTGTCGGATTTCACAGGTATAGGTCACATGCCATGTCGCGTGCTGTAGCTGTTTGTAAACATACCTGCATACTCCACAGTAGCTTGCTACTATTAAGAATTTCTTTGACTTATGAAACCGCAATAAGGAAGCTATTGCTTAAGTATTGCTTATGAGTGATTAACGTGTTCCAAAATTCCGTTTCTGCGCACATTTTGGGGAAGAAATGCTTTCAAAGACCTGCGTGTATGAGTGGGCTAAAAAAGAGAAGCTGTGCAAAATGAACCTCATAGCAGGAGACTGTGGACAAGCATTACTGAAGACATAACTGTTGCCATTCGTGACATTATTGAAGGGGATCGGCACATAAAAATATCCGAAATTGATTTTGCCCTAAGAATAAGTTATGGAAGTGTTCAATCATCCGAGATTAGCTCCATTACAGAAAATTTTCGGCTGGGTGGATTCCTTGTCTCTTAAACAAGGAACAGAATTTCTGCCGAGAAGTTTGTCAGAAACACATGCATCGCTACGAAGAGGAGGAAGAAGATTTCTTGAATCACATTGTGGCTTGTGATGAAACATGGGTGCATTATTACATCCTGTAGTCAAGGCAAGCATGGGGTGGCAGCGAGGAGACGAAACAGGTCCAGTCATAGTCAGAACATGCCCATTTGTTGGAACGGTGCTTTTTTCTGGGACTCTGCAGGCGTTTTCCTGGTGGATTATCATCACAAAGGACAATTAATGCAGCCTATTACTGTTACATTTTTGATAAAGCAAAAGCTGCATATCGAAACAAGTGCCGCTGCCAATTGATCCGAAACGTCATTCTTCTCCATGACAATGCGAGGCCATACTGCCACTTTAATGCGGGCAAAACTGGAGAAAATGCATTGGACATCTCTGGAATGTACTCCTTACAGTCCAGATTTATCGCCCTGCGACTACCATTTGTGTGAACCACTCAAACAAGACCTAGGACAGCAGTTTGTGATGACGTAAGTGATATAAGAATTCTTGCACAACTGGCTCCACACCTGCCCTTCTTTTTATAAGGATGGCATCGAAAAATTGCCAATATGATGGAGAAAATGTGTATCGAAGGCAGGACACTAGAAAAGTAATCTGTATATCAGTAATTTTGTTTGTTGATGCAATAAATTTAAAAAGGTGATTCCAGTTTATTTTTGATCTGCCGTAGTTTATTTTGAATACAGCTTCAGTAGGTAAAGCTTTCACATGTTTTGTTACCTTTTTTAGCGTTTGGCTCTCTGCTAACACTAATGTGTGTTATAAATAGTAACATTTGTTATGTATGTGACTTACTGTGGTGGATTTCTTCCTTTGCACTTCAAAGCTATGACAATACAAGAATTTGTTGAAGTCATATTTTATTATAAAAGTAAGAAATTATCAGTCTCGGTTTGATTTACCGTCGCTTGAACGTGCGGGTGTACTGCCACATATAAAGACAAAGGAGCTGGATTAATATTGTAACGCGAGCGTTGGAACACCCTGTGAAGCAGCTGAGAGCGGAAGACAGGGAAGGTTCGGTTAGCCACGCCCTCGCCTCGTTTGTCCTATAGTGGTGACAGGCTGTGGTCGGGGGAAAAAACATGACTGTGTCGTCTGTTTCTCTACACCTGTTTCTCGAAATTACGGAATCTGGAACATTCCCCTGGTCACTAGAAGCCGGCGATATTCCTATATAAAGAGGGTTACAGACAGACAGACAGAGTGGAGTTGAGTTGGTTTTGTCAGTTAGTGAGTGAGGAGACAGTCGCAGTTCTTGGTGTAAGAGTCAGTGACGTGTTAATGTACGAGAAGATTGTGCAACTGAAGTCTGTACGTAACCGTGTATGAGTATCGGAGTTGATGTAATCGCGAGTACAAGGAAATTGTAACGGACGAACTGGTGAATTGTAATTGTGTGCATTAGGAGTAATTCTGTGTAATTGGCAAGAGTTTAACTGTAAGTCGGTGGAAATAAAGAACGTTTTTGAGTGGTGAAATTGGACTTTTCATTTCACGAACCCACAAAGTCACAATATGTATGCATTTGGAAAAATAAGATCCCCTTCCTAAGGAAAAAATTGCCATGACCTAGCAAAATTCATGACTATTTAAGCTCAAAATTATAATTTTGAAGGTATGAGGCAAAATTTAAAATGCTAGTTTTCCAGAGTGTATGCAAACATAACTTGTTCCTGTGACACAATATACAGGGTTACTTAAGGGCACACAAGCACCTACATATTTCCCGTGGCCTATCTACAAAATACTGCCTGCTCAGTTGCTGTTATGGCACTGCATATCCCCCATGAGTGTTTTATAATTTTATATTGTAATTTAATTAAATTAACCTTGTGCTTTTAACAACTGATCAAAATGTTGCTCTGACAACTCTGAACCCTGTATCTGATATTTGAAAATTTTGGCTACCAAAATTGTTGAAGTCGTGCACTGCATACTTTATTCTAGTTAAAGAATTGTTTGTATATACCTCTTAACTTTTCCCAAGTTTAAAAATAAAATCTCAAGAATGAGGAGACCGATAAAGCAGCCTTGCATCGAAAATCCATCACAATTCTCTTGTAGATGCATTGGCAGTTCTGTTGTGTTGTGCTGCTGAAATAACCAGAGTTGTTGCTTTTTTGTCTCAATTTGAGAAAGGGCAAGCTGCATTTATTCACAAAGTTGTAGTTTGCTGGGGTGGGGGGGTGAACCAATCAAATAATTGCAGATCACACTTGTTCACATCATGCTGTTGATGTAAAAAGTACAGAGGTTTGGAACTCCAATATCATTTGTTTTGTGAATTCAGTAAAACAGCCTAGCTTCATCGAAAGAAAAGAGAAGCGGCTGGCCTTGTAGCTCAGTCGGTACATCACCTGCCTGCCGTGCTAGGGATCCCGGGTTCGATTACCTGCGGTGGGGCTGGGGAGTTTTCTCCGACCAAGATAATCCCCCATCTTCCCCAGAGTGTGGAAGTATGAATGAGTGTGAATGTGTGCGTGATGTAATGATTAAAACCCAACGAATTCGAGTTAACACCTTCGGTATGTTCCAAAGGAGAACGGCCGCCGATATGACCATTGGAGTTAAAGGCAGGGTATAAATGGAACAAGTAAAAAAAAAAAAAAAAAGCATTTTATGTTAAACTTGCCATCATTTGTAGACTGTAATAGTTGGTCGCAATATTTACATTAAACAACAGTATCTAAATTGGTTGGGATTGTTGGGAACATGCATATGGGTAATTTCCATATGCAGAAGACAAGCAGGCATTTTGTATAGACTGCTTTTATAGTTTAATGCAAACACTTGTTGATTCTTGATGTATAACATAGTGGATGAAAATTATACACAGGAAGAATGAATAAATGTGTTCTCAGTTTAACTGCAAATGAAACATACACTCACTGCTTTCATTGTCTGCCAGACTGATTGTCCAAGAAATTATAAGGCTGCTCAGTAATGAGTGCTTCTTCCACACAAATATTGCTTCCTCTGCAATGCTGGAGACCAGAAATCATGCTGTACATGAGAAACTAGTAACCATAGAGCTTTATAAAGTTTTCTTCTTTGCGAGCCAAGGAATGTTGTCACAGTGTTGCATTTGTGAGAAAGTTTAAGGAAGAAAGGACATTGTATCTCTTAAGTTATTCTCTTAAATAAATTATTTTGGGAATATGATATATGAAATAATTGTTACAGCTTTAAAATACAAATAAACTTTTTGGTATCTATATAGTCAACATGAAAAATTCAATACCATAGTCAGGCTTTGAACCACTTATCTCCTGGTTTCCGTCCAGTCGCTCTAACCCATTGAGCTGCCATGGTACCATGGCATTGAATTTTTCATGTTGACTATCAAAAACCTTAGCCTATATACAGCCTATATACGACTAGTGGGAAGAAATGATTAATTTCCATCAATTAACTAAAATTTTTGGTATCTGTTCAAGGATTGTTCTGAAACAAGAAGAGCTCAACTATGAGCATTGTAGAAACATTTGATTATGTAGCTTGTGAAACAGACTATGGCAAGCAATAGAACTTATATATCCATCTGAAGATGAGGGGGTTTTGTTTTCCTATTTGAGAATTAATATCATAAGTGTTGCTTAATGCAATGAAATACAAATAAATTGTTTAATCTTTTTGCAGTAAATGGCTGAAGGCAACGGGGAAGTTAGAATGGAGGAAAAAAATGTAAAAGAAGATTCAAAGGAAACTAAAACTGAAAGAACAGAGGATTATGTAAAACTTGTTGATTATGGTCTTGATGAGAAAGTAGCAGCAAAATTGGATGAGATCTACAAAACAGGTAACAGGATAGAGAAAAAAGCTTATCAGAATTGTCAAGTTTTGAATTGTTCGTGAGTCTTGTTTTCTCTTACAGGCTTGCCATATGTGCAGTTTTTGGGATCATAACTATTTTGTTCTGCATACAGTGCAAGCCCTGAACTAAATGCCAACTGTTAGGATTTCCAAAATAACTGTTGCGACATGGTATTTCTGAGTATATGTAGCAGAAAGCTGTTGCATTGACAGCATGGTTTTGTTAATAAAACATCAGGTTATGTGATGTCAACTATGTTGTCGTAGGTAACGTATATGGTTTCACTTATGCACCATGCACAGTTTTATTCAACCATATAACAGATCGTTGTGCAGGGTATAGGTACCTTGCATATTCATGAGAACAGAAGAGTAAAAGAAACCCATATAAAAGATGTGATTAAAAAGTGATGGTTGAAAGCAGAAGAAAGGTAAAGAAATGTGTCAGTATGTGGAGGGAATAGGCTTATCAGATTTGCAGCAAATCACAGGAAATGCTTAGTTAGCACTGTTCACAGGTACATATGTAAATTATAAAAGTGCTCTTCCTGAATTAAGGGTGCCTTGAAGCTTTTAATTTTAGTGAAACCTTGATATGAAATTTTTGGATGGAATGCTGTATCAGCACCTACTGGCTACATGGTAGAGAAGGTAAAAATGAAGCAAGACACAGAAAAAAAAGAGAATGTAATAGTGCTAAAAGGTAATGTAAAATTAACAGCACTTCAAATATGAGCCACAATACGCACATTTTAGCAATATAAGGAAGAGATGACAACTAAATTCAATGATAATAGCTGTGAAAACACCGTCTCTCAGAGAGGTACATATTTGGAGAGAAAAGACGTCTTTGGGCCATGCAATGCAAACATAGGATTGGTGACTGGAGAAACATAACGTGGAGTGTTGAATTTCAGTAATGAAGATTCTTTGAAATAAAATATAATCTATACCACGGAACAGGTGGTCGCTGACTGTGAAACAGCAAAAGTAAAAACGGAGGAAATGAGACTATTTTATTTTGGTGTCAGAGAAAAATGGGTATAATACCATTTAAATTTGATATAAATTGGATATGCACAATCAAATAAACATTTAAAATTATAGGATGTGATGGGATTCATCATACAGGTGCTAGTTCGGTGATTGACCAATTTGGGCTAAGATATTTCCATAACACTTCTAATGTATCTTTAATCATAGTAACAGCCAAAACAAAATTTCAATATTCTTGAAAACGGAATTAAAATTTATTTGGTTAATGTTTCAGTTATAGGGCATGTGGGAAATAATGTGCATTTAAAATATTTTTAAGAGAAGATAAATGGGATTGCTCTTATTCTGACTTTCAAGTTTCTGGTAATTTTAGATTCATACTTTTCAACTTCTACAATTTTCCCTCATATTTTATGGGGGAGGAGGCCGTTTTAGATCTTTCCAACAATGTATTACTCTATTTTGTACACATGTACACCTATGGTTGGCCACATAGCTTAGTGCCCAAATGACCTAGCTGTAGATGGGACTTAAACTCCACTTATGCTACATATCTTTATGTGCCTCTTTTAATCTTGATCATGATCCCGATCCCCCTTAATTTGGCTGCAAAAAAATTGTATAACAAAGGCTTGTTTTGTAGAATTTAAAAGTGATTGCACCACTACTGACCTCTAGAGGTAGTCTGCAGCGAGTAGTAAATGGGAATGAACATTGAATAATGAATGCTGTGAATCATGAAGTCAGTTCCCACATGTATATTATTTATGTCATATGTTTCAGAATATAAATTTCCCACATGTAGCAGTGTTACTTATAGTTCATTTTATAAAGCGTAAGTTATAGTCTAGAAATCTGTGTAAAGCTTAGGAACTGTTTTTTTGCTATTTAATATCTGTTTTATCTCTTGGTACCAGGAAAATTTTAGCATGTATTACAGAATGATCTGTACTATCAGGTGTTCAAAGATTGTTTTAAATTGCAACTACCTTTTATTTTAAAATTACATAAGGGGTTAAAATGTATGTTCTGATCAATTCATTGGAAGTAGGTAAAGCCTCCACTACAGTACAAATGTCAGCACAGTGATACAATCATTTCCTGATAAGAGGAGCACCCATCTGAAAGTTACATGTTGTGGAAGAAACAGATATCCCCTTGAAGCATATCCACTGCATGCCAATTAACCATTGTTCCTGGACCTGCAACCCCTGAAAGGAAATGAAGTATTTTACAGAAACAGAAAATTATAGTATAAAATTCACTAGCAGTTGCTTATCAATCTGGAAAAGGCACATTAAACCCCAAAGTCAGTGTGCTTGGTCCAATAGGAATGAAACCGTGCACCTCCTGAACAGATGCTAACAGCTGAGCCATTCCACTTGGTGCAGAAGATTAGCGAGAATAGCTTGTAATTGTGTTTACGATTAAATGCTAACATACCATAAAGTAGTATCAGTTATGGTGCAATTTTATCTTCTGCTGCAGTCTGAAAGAAACTTACCTATATGCCATGAGATAGAATGACTTCTGCAGACACTATCTTCAGATTAATAGTTAAGTGTCTGAAAATACTGCCTTAAACTTGGACTCAAACAATTGGTCAAGATTATTAGGCAGAAACTCATGAATGAGAGGTCTACAGTTTAGATTCTACCAGAAGTGAGTATTTTACCAGGTTTTCCTCATTTATTACTGGTAAATGCCAGGGAGGTACTCTTACACTTAAGCATGGGAGATTTCCTTCTTAAATTTCCTTTCACAATTATCATTTGAATTCATCTATCATTACTGCAGCATCTGTGGTGCTATATGTCCTGAGAACTACTGAAAATTAACAGACTTGCTATCTACAATCTGCAGTACTAGTCAGTGCCAATCAAGAAGAAAATTGACAGTTGCTAACCACATGATGCAAAAGTTAAAATTAATGGTAGGGAGTGGATATGTCCTATCAACAAAAGGATGACCCATTATTCGGCATACAGTTTTAGAAGGCATATGAGCTGAACCAATGCGTCCATACAGTGGCTGCCCTGTTATCAAATGAGCCAGAGAACAGAAGATAGGGAGAGGGAATGAGGAAAGTAACATATGTCATCTGACAAATTTGTCACAACATAAACTTATGCAGCAAAGGATAATTATGGCGACATTTTAAACTGTAACATTCAATTAAGTTAATTAGGAGTCGATTAATAACACAAAACAACACTCACTTTTAAATTTTCCCGGAACCGGTTTCTGAGGTCTTCCCTCTATCTTCAGCCGGACATCGACTAGTTCTCATCCGGCTGAAGATAGAGGGAAGACCTCAGAAACCGGTTCCGGGAAAATTTAAAAGTGAGTGTTGTTTTGTGTTATTAATCGACTCCTAATTAACTTAATTTATACAACAACACTGTTTTCAACACTTCCATAAAAGGATTTGTAACATTCAATATTAACATGCTTATTTACTGAAAATAACGTAGCTGGATTTCTGAAAATGACATATGGTAGAGGGGTTGCTAGCTTATATAAAATAAAGGTTCGCTAATTTCTGTGCCAGATGTTTTGCACTGTTTTACAATAAATGACACAGTATGCACACTCACATTACACTCTCTGGTCGTGAAAAATTGATGTGGTCACACACTTTCTCAGTATACTTCAAAAATAATATTTCTGTCCTGGGAGTGGAATACTGTACCCTTAGTACGTGCACCACTGTTACCACGCCCGCCTCAGTAGTGTGTCTGCCTCACGTTCAAGAGGTCCCGAGTTTGAATCTCGGTCAGGGTGAGTTACCTGGATAAAGTTTTTCCGGAGTTTTCCCTAATCCTGAAGGACGAATGTCGAGTAACTAAGTTCTATGGACCCTGGATTCATTTGAGCATTTC
Source organism: Mantis religiosa (assembly GCA_030765055.1). Lineage (NCBI taxonomy): Eukaryota > Metazoa > Arthropoda > Insecta > Mantodea > Mantidae > Mantis > Mantis religiosa. Next base: position 213,502,486 of record CM060950.1, read on the forward strand.
ACCCATCCCTTTCATCGTCCAATATGACTTAACGTTGGAGGACGTAAATTACACAAAAAAAAAAAAAAACTTACCAGGCTTTGAAAGTGACATTGTTCACAAAACAATGCAAACATGCGAATTATCTGCTTATTGCCATAGTTACACAAAGCACCTTACACTCAATTTGCATTACGCACTGGTTTCGAACCGAACTTCAAAGAATATGCGCCTGTGCTCCTGGACTGCAGTGATTTGTGGTCAGTTAATTTATGCAGTTCCTAATGGCACTTTGTAATGTCTTACTCAGTACCGCGGAATGAAAAGGATTAACAAACAGGCAAGAGTGGAATTTGAAGCATATAAGCATAAACACGGGAGTCAGGTGTTTATTCTCTAAACGATAACTTGAAAACCATGTCATAGAAAAATGGCCTTTGTACAGGCTGGCTCGAAAATTCTTGCCGTTATACCAAGGTATATTACAATGTTGAATTTCCAATAGCAATTTTGGGCGCATTAAAAAGAAATCTTTATTGCTCATGCTTCTATTGTGCATTCTGAACTGGGCATTGCTGCACGTCTATGATAGAACAGTTGCTCTAGGTGAGCCTTCCTTATCTCCACCTCATATGCTTTTATATACTGTATGCCTTAGTGCTAAGACATTTACATAGCAATGGTAGACCCAGAAATCTCTTTGTCAGTATACGTAATTCTGAATTTGATTATTACATGCCTGGTGTAGAAACTGGCAGTAACGTGAATTGCATATCTTATCTGCTGCAGTCTAAAGATAGCATAATTCTATTCAGCTGGATATTCATTTGCCTTGTGTTTACATGTGCTTGAGCTGTGTAAATCTGCGGGTGTTATGAATATTAGTAATTTTGCTAACATTGTTAATTAATGTTTAACTATGTCTAAAAATTGTTACAAAGATAGTACAGGCAGATGAAAAACTGAGCATACTCAGGAACCAAATAAAACTGTAAGCAACAACAGTGATGCTAGCCATTCGGATTTCAACAGCACTTTCGCATTAAACTAAACATCAATACTTCACAGGTATGTCTGGTTTGTTAATTGAAATCTTTATGGTAATATTTATTTTGTGTCCTTTGCATGTAGTCACTACTGTCTTTGTATACAAATATAAATAGTACCTACTGTGCACTCCAGGCATAATCTAATCATATTAAGACAGTCCTATGTACTTTCCACATGATCGCAGTAAGCAGCAATTACCCTCTGTCCACAGAATGTCAATTGCATTCTTGATTGGCACGGATTATATCTGTATTCTGCTTAAGAAAAATGTACATACCTTAATTTTCAATCCCTTATATTGCATTTAATTTAATCTTCTTTGAATTAAGATACTGACATGATTGCATTAAAAAAATTAATAATAATAAGTGCTGCAGTAAAACATTATTTCATTTATAGGTACAGCATATTGGTTTTGTACAAATGTAATACTAGGTCTCGTGTGCCCTCAGTAAGCGACAACAGAGGAGAAAGAATGCTGACAAAAGAAAGAAAATAGGACTGATAACAGAATCAATATAACACAATGTGAAGGTTAAGTAGAGATATGACAAAAATTCTGGTAATGAAGATAATGCAAAGATCCATATACGAACGAACAATTTGAATGGGTGGATAAAATACTGGGGGGGGGGGGGAATTCATTTTTTGGGCATGGAAGTAAAGAGATGAGAAAAATAAGAAGATAGATTGGTCAACAGAAGAGATATATTATACTTATCAGGAACCACAATGAGCAGCAAGACAAAGCTAGTGGGGTAAGAGAATGTGTTGAAAATAGAAAGGAAAAGGGTGGTATATGAAGTGCTGAAGTGTAGTAATGAAATGAATAACAGTTTATCTTGATCAAGAAGAAAATTGGGAAAGAAAGACAATGAAATATTAAGAGTAAGTTTAGAAATAGTTCAAAACAGTTGAGGAAAAAAATGAAATAGAAATTAGTAAACAGTTGATTTATATATATATATATATCAGATGAATGAAATGGCTGAAATGATACACAAATGAGCGTAAGTTCCATGGAGCTTGGGACTACCCGACATTTGCTTTCAGCAAAAACCCTTATCCAGATAACTCACCCTGACCGACATTCGAAGTGGGGACCTTTTGAATGAGAGGCAGACATGCTATGAAGGCGGGCGGTTAGAAATAACTATAATATATAAGTTAATTGATGGAAATTATTCATTTCTTCACACTAGCCATATAGCTACCCATGGTAGCTCAATGGTAAGAGCGACTGGACGGAAACCAGTAGATCCGTGGTTCAAATCCTGTTTTCATGTCAACTCTATCAACTGTATAATATTGTTGTAACTCCCGTGGAAGCTCAATCTAATTCATTTAACTCATGACTGGGCTAATATAACTCACTTGGCATGCCTAGCTCACAAGAGTACCAAACATCTAAAAAGTAGTGAAAAAGGAATAAACCTGAACCAAGCATAAAAAGAAGAGCAATTCAAATTGTTAATTTTAACATTTTAATAATAATCAGAGGAAGCAGGAATACCTTTACATAGTAGTGGCCCCAGGAGATGTAGCAACTAGAAGCAGTCCTCCGTTACACTCCGTCCAGCATATACAACCAGTCTATCACAAACCCATTCTGCTATTGACTTCTTACTTCAGGTCACTTCAACAAGACAAAACTACCCTCCCACCCTCTCCACCTCTGCTGACTCATTTTCTAGGAAATTCTTCTGTGATCGCTGGATAACCATGTGACTCAACCCCGTGCATTCCACAGATAAACAATTCCCATCGGTTATAAGAACCCTGGTGCCAGCAAGGCACGTTATCTAAACCCTACAATGTTGCAACAATCTAAATTCCCTTTCTATGCAGCTACAAAATACAATAATGAATTTAATAAGACTTCCATTTGCCACAGTATCAGGTACTAAACTTTATTCAGGGAAAGATGAAATGTTGATAATTAGAGAAAAACTGATGTATTATAGACAAAGTGAGAAAATAAGCATAGAATTGAGTCTAATGAAATGAGCTGGAGAAGATTAAGGAGGTGTACAATGGAAATTGAGTAATAGGACTGAAGCGGCAGAAATAAGTTGTGAAGGAGGGAAAGTGAATAAAGCAGGTTGACAAAATACAAACCATAGGGTTCACCAGGGGCAGGATAGATAATGAACACGCTCAAATGGAAAGTAGAAAGGGGGAAGGGTTACTGTGCACAGTATAACCAGAATGTTCTGTTGTAAGAAACCTTAAGCTACTCAATTAAAGGAAAATTGTAATGTGTAAATAAAACCAAATGTATGCAATTATCACATTTTGCCTCCTGTTTTTTTTTTTAATTTCATTTCCAAAATTAAACTTACCACCGAGTTAAGTTATAATGGCCTTCCTAAAGTGGTTCCCTTCATTTAAACATGAACTTTGATTAAATTCTAGACTGAAGTAATTTTTGGATTGCTGGTCTGTAAACATATAAGGTGCTTTGTTATAATATTGCTTGTGTCTTTCACTTTTTTGTATTTGCTTTGTGATATGGATCTCTCTGTTTCATCTCATAACGCTGTAAATTAACACCAATCTTTCCTGTTCATCTGCTGATGAAGTCTCAGCCAACTGAACCATGTTCACCAGTCACCTCACAAACTGTGTCCAGGTATATGCTGCTTATTTTTCCTGTGTTGCATTGTCCCCTCTGTGTTGTCACGCTTTGTACTGTCCTATCCTGTTCTGTCCTGTCTTGTTTTGTCTGTTTCCCATTATAGCCTCAGGTTGAATTTTGGCTTCCTCATTTGTTTTCCTGAGCTCAATGTTCATAGAAAATATTGGAAAATGAGCAGCTCAGGTTTAAGAGTGAGCCAGTTCAGTTTTTCAGTTACATTGTCTTATAGTTTGGAGTGAAAATATCCCTTCCTTTATTGCTTCTCAATTCAGGCTACAGATCTCTTCATACTTCATTCTGTATAAGTGAATTTAATCTGATGGCGGCAACTCTTGGAAATTCAATTACAGTAAAACCTTGTTAACTCAGATGTCTGTATAATCCTGACCACTTTTGGTATTAAAAAGTGTATGTTGTTTAGCTTAGTGAATGAAGACTTGTTTTACAGATGATAAATAGCTATTCTCAGTAGGTGCGCTACTCAAATTCCTTTGCCAGCAGGTGAGTTCATTAACTCACCCCACCTGTTGTTGCTACGCAGCAGACTGGCTACTCAGCCCTGTCCTTCCCCTACTCATGTCTCGCACTTGACATTAACTAAGAAACTTCGGTTGTGAAATACTCTTCAGTGGTGCATATAGATACTGACAGAGAGGTTTCTTTCTAAGAAGTGTATGTATGTGATACTACATATACAAGAATCATCACGTTTTAGCATAAGCTGAACCATAAAACCTTGAACTGGAGAACCTTAGGTTACGCGGTTAATATGTACTTATTAAATACGTAAAATATGAAGCTATTAAGAGTGAAGCAAACAAATATATACAAAGATAACAGTTTGTATCTAAAAACTTCACTTACCTTATAAAAGTTATGATAATAATTTTCTTATAAATTGTCCAGTAGATCGCGATTTCATGTAAAACTTATACACATCTTCAGCCGGAAACAAAGCTGTCGCCATCGTTACAAACGCTAGATGTTGATATGTTCTTGTTGGTACTACCAAAATCTGAAAATAAAACAAATTTAAAAACAGAATCGACTGCTGGTATTTCAAAATTCGTTACGCGATGTTTTAAAATAAATATATTTTCCCAAACCATTAAATCTATCGGACCATTTAATTGTTTTAATAATTTAACTTCTGGATTTATTTCATGGTTAAATGACCAAAAATGATCTGCTATGACTTATTTATCAGTCTGTTTATACTTCTAAATTACGTTTTGTCTTTCCAATATAAACTTTATCACAATCGAAACAATTAAACTGATAAATGCCATATTTTTCTATTATTAGGAATTTTATCTTTTTTAGAGAAATGCAATAAGTTATTAATACTATATTTATTTTGAGGAACTAAAGTGATACCAAACTCTTTAAAAAAAATTTGAAAATGTTTATTAACCCAACAATGATTAAAATTATAATCGTCTTCTATATTTCTAAGGGTAGAAAATTGTCATTTCTTATAAGATAAGTGAAGTTTTAAGTTACAAATTGTTATTATTGGTTAATGAATGGAAATGGATCATTTCTCCATACTAGCCCTATATAGGCTAAGGTTTTTGATAGCTAGAGTCAACATGAAAAATTCAATGCCATGGTCGGGATTTGAACCACGGATCTCCTGGTTTCCATCCAGTTGCTCTTACCCTTTGAGCTACTATGGCCAACATGCCGTCCTGACATTAAATTCTCCATTTGACTCATATGTCCCTGGCAGACCACTAGGGGAAATTTTTTGAATTATCTTATTTTTTTTTTTTTTTTGTTGAATTTTTTTGAATATTTTGATAGATGTATTTCCGAATATCATCTAGTTTAATGATAACTTATATACAGCCTTTTAATGTGCTATAAACCAGTTTCATTTATTATATGCACTTTTATCGTTTTTCAATCATTCTCTGGATAACCAGATTTTCTTTAACTTGTATCTGCCCTAATCCCAGTTGATCTTGGTAAACAAGGTTCTACTGTATTTAAATTTGTATATATTTCTTAAGAGATTTGAAATACCGTTGCTTGAATCCTATTGAGAAGCAGGGCAGTGAATTAAATAAATTAAGGAACAAATTTAGTTCAGTATCTTTGCACACTGTACTGAAAATTACTTTTGGGGTAGTAACATTTGAAGTCACAAGCGGGTGATAATTCACATTTAGTTATTAAAGAATCCAGTTGTGGTACAGAGAGTATCTGCAAATTTTTTCTTTAATGGTACTCATGTTGTCTGTAATTGATCCACATATGCAATTATCCCAAATTTTGAAAAATTTGATTTATTTTCTGGTGACAATACCATTTTCTACAAAAACCATGAGCCATGTGGAAATAAAATAGGGAGTAATTGTCTAGTAAAAGTAATTATACTAGAAGAAACAACTTTTCAGATCACAAGTTCTCTGGGCAAACTCTGAATTGCTGTGCCTTTTATTCGTTTGACATGCACATATTTGTTCCACAGATGCAAAACCTGAACTGGTTCATTCTAGAGCTGACAAAGAAGCTTTTTATGTGAGACAAATGTAACATATAAAATTTGTATTGTCAGAAGTTAAATTTTTGCTTAAAAGTGTACTAGTCTCTTGTGATAATCCGGAAACAATTATATGCTTGTATTTTGGTGATGAATGTTACGTATGAATTTTAGTAGTTTAACATTTCAGACTTGTTTGTGTATTAGAAGACAGTTACTACAGAAAAACTACTGTTGTTGCTATTACTGCACATTGTAAAATAAATACTATTTTATATATTCTTTAAGCACCACTGTGAAGGATGTTAATTGGCTACAGATTAAGAAGACTAATGTAAATATGGGATTCAGGTTAAATTATTTTTGGTAAAAATAACTTGCATTTAATCTAATTTTCGTTATAAATGAATTTCTCTCTTTATACTACAGGGTCTTTGCACATTTGGCCAGCCTAAAAGGAATTTTCTTCTCACCCAGAAGCATGCAGATATTTATAACCTCTTAAGTTTCAAGCTTGCCAGAATTGTTTTACCACATAAAATTATTTTATTCTGAGAATTTTATTTATTTCAACAGGTCAAAGGTTCAGCATGTATAGCATGTTGAAAATTATGACATAATTAGTTTCATATAACATGTATCCAAGAAACAAGTGAATTGACCGCATGCCATTAACTGAGACCTTTTTATTTCAGCAGAATATGCATGGAAAGGGAATAAAATATGGAGTAGAAGGTGTTAGCTGTGAGAAGAAGTCTTTCACAGATGTTGTGAATTATTTCCCCTGTTTAGCTCTGAGGTGTAACTGGCAAACCAGATGTGCATATCAGTAAATCCTTTTGCTTTTATTTTTCCTTTCTGTTTTTATTTAATTCAATAACTCAGAAAAAGGAATTTCATTTTTTAAAAATACTTTCATATAATGTACAATCATCAAAATCCATTTCATGTGTGTTTTAAAATATTTTGCATTTGAAAAAGGAGTAACTTTTGTCTGGTACACCTATGGTTCTGATTTCCATGGGTTATTTTACTTTTTGGGGTTGCGATTTCATATTTATGTAATGGCATCTATTGTCTTTTGCACACATACAAATTTCTTAGTTGTTTAAATAGCTTTAAAAAGGTCCCCATAGAGGAACAAATGTGCAAAGAACGTACACTGAGCAGTTGGGTGAACTTGCAATGACTTCTCAAACAAGACTCAAACATTACTTTGCATACAAGGGCTACATCATCATTATCCTCACTGGTCTTAATTTTTAGTTGTATACAAGAATCAGCCTAAAAATCAGTTCGACTTCAATATTTTAAGAATTTTGAGTTTCGTATATCTGGCGCACTAAGTTTAAGTAATAGTGAAGTGTAAACTTAAATGCAGTTGGATTGAACATCTGAGTGGCATGCACAATCAGCATCTTTTTGAGGGACCTCCCTTCACTCCCTGCCCCAAGCTGAAAATGTCTCATTGGACATTTAGTAATAGTGCTAGCTTGATGGGGAGCTGTTGTGTTTTCATGTAAGTAGCCTGTAAAAGTAACACATTTAATTTAATCAGCTTATACTGTCTGTTATCCGCATTAACTGGTACAGCCGTAGCAAGCATGTAGCATTACTTGGGTTAACTTGGATAAGAATGGGAATGTGATTTAATTTAATTGATGTTAACTTGGATAAGAATGGGAATGTGATTTAATTTAATTTGTGCAAATTATTCATTTCTTCACACTAGTCGTATACAGGCTAAGGTATTGGATTGATAGAATCGACATGAAAAATTCAGTGCCCGTGGCATTGAATTTTGTATGTCGACACTATCAAACCATTACTTAAACCTGTATACGGCTAGTGTGAAGAAATGAATAATTTCCATCAAATAACTTAATGAGTTAAATAATGAAGCCTGGGACTCAAATACTTACAATAGTAAGTCGCCACAAAGGTGTATCTTTAATGCGAGAGCCCATAGTGGTTTACGAGGGAAATATGAGTCAATTGGAGAATTTAATGTCATGACAGCAAATTGACCATGGTAGCTCAATGGGTAAGAGCGACTGGATGGAAACCAGTAGATCCGTGGTTGAAACCCTGGCCATGGCATTGAATTTTTCATGTCGACTCTATCAATGGGAATGTGAGGTTACCCCAAAATATTGTGACACTATACTGCTGCTTGCATATCCTTGTGGACACATGCCTTTAAAGTTACATTTCATTAACCTTGAGACTGTGCAACATACAATTAGGTAGTAGAAAAATACCTACTCCTTACCATTGCTTGATAACCTCAGTTACCTTGATCACAACATTTTGTCTTCCTGTTAATAAGTATACTTGATCGTGTATCACTGCATTCTTCTAATGGTGGTGTTGTACGACAACTGCAATCTTTTGTGCTAAATACATTATCAAGCCCATGAGGAGTTATTCCAGAACACTGCCAGTTTAGCTAAGATGGCATCACTCCAAGCCAAGCATGTGCTCACTGACCCGTAACTGGATATTTTTTGACTCGGAAGAGTTTAGTATTTCTTCTAGTGAATCCAAAAGTGAAATTCAACAAGAAATATTTAGCAATATTGAGGATCGATTGATCATAGATTGTATAAAGTAATAGGTGCAAGCTCTTTTGTGTTTCTGGAAGGATGATTTATGGTGTATATCCAACCATTTGATGCTAGTATTGGATGAATAGTGCTGGTACGTTCACCAATACTTTACAGACATGAGACTAATTTTTGTCTGTCTTTAGTGTGGTATAATGCAGAAAATATGGAGTAAACAAGCGGTTTTTATTCATTTGTATCGAAAATGATGTCCTTCAGTATGAGGGTTTAGGTATGAAAACTGAAAGATTACTTCTACATGCTTTTAATATATTTTGCAAGAAACTGCAGTTCAGCTTAATTATTCATCACATTTTCTGCAGAATGTTGTACATAAAAAACTAGAAAGAATGGAAGATTACAGCATGAAATGTTATCACCTAGAAATTAAGAAGGGCATTTAAAATGTTGGCAAAAAATTACAGCAACTCTGTAATTTGTAGGTAATGAGGTAGCAGTGAAACTGTTTGTTTTCTTGTTAGTCCAGAAGAAAAGAACATTTGCTTTTCCCTATTTTTCTAAGACCTAAATTTGTTAGTTATATGTGGAATCAGAAAGTGATGATGTATGTTTCGTTGGTCCCATACTATTGGTTTTGAAGTTTGGATGTCAAACCTTAGTGTGTTAAAGGAAGCAAGATCAAAATTTTAAAATTCAATCCAGCAGTTTCCGGGCTTACTGGCCGTGGTCTAGTTTGAAAAACTGAAGTTTCTGACGTTTACATGTGTCAAGCATTCTCAGAGGACTCATAGCAAAACTAGAGTGGCTCCGGCATAGGGCACCAAAATTCAAGTTTTGTTTAGGAAACCTAGTTTTCCATTAAATACTGCAGCTGTTTAATCACAGCCCTTTTACTGGCTCTATGATACATGATAAAATCTGTCACCTTTCCTTCTCTTTCTTTACCTTCATTAATTTTGGGTTTTCCGTCAGTTTGGATCACTTTTAATATAAAAGTATTTTGCTTCCCTTGTATGACTTGAAAATCTGAAGTTAAAAATGGATGCAACAGCTTCAAAACTAGTCCGTGATGAAGTGTTAAAAACACTACAAATAGTTTTTTCAATTAATTTTGACATTACTAAACTCCTCCAATCATGCATTATAATCTATTTTGTACCTGTTACAAGAAATTAGCTTGTGTGGTGTATGTTTGGATCACTTGTCTGTTTTGACAGTTCTTCAGGGCCCTGAGCTAAGCAAAAATTTGTTTTGTTAAACACCATTAACAGATAGCTAAGCCATGAAGGAAAACTCAGGTTCAGCTCAACTCAAGTTGAGCATGTGAAAGTAAGTCAGATAGTGATTACCCTTCATGTATATACCAATGCTTCAGAAGGTTCTGAATTCAAGGAGGTCTGAACCTTGGAATGGTTTGTGAGAGTAGTTATCACATGGTTGCAGCCATTATTTCTTCACAGAAAACTATCTTCATAGGTTTACGAATGCAGCATTAACAACTTAAGTCTGACATGGAGTGCCAGCTGGGGTATTGTTACTTGGATTTCCACACATGCAAATGTAGAACCCACAATGCAAACAAAAGAAGTCTAATTACTACTGCAACATCACAACTTTGTAATAACTTAACCTTGTTAATGCTAAGATATGACATTTCTGCAAGGGGATGGAGGGTAGAAATCCTTGGAAGGAAAAGTCCATTTTGTGAAAAATGGAAGTTACAGTGAAGTAATCCAAATATTATAAATAAACTACACTCTTATTAATCAACTTCCATTATCTGTCAAAAACACTTTTTAAACCAATTCTCGAACTGTAAAAACACTTAAGCTCCACTTACTTTTTAAATTAGGACATGTTTCAAGGACACTGCGTCCCCATTCTCAGCTGATGTTCTACTGGTTCTTCAGGTGACCGCCTCCCTCTCCTGGCGCTGTTCAATGAGTTGAATGACGTCATCTACTATTGGAATTTCGTAGTTCATTGCTCTCTTTTTGTTCTTCAAAATGTGTATATTTTCCCAAACTGTTAATTCCCAATACTTTTTTGCCGGTACCAAAAGTTTTATGTCTTTGGAAATGTTGTGATTTTTTGACCAGAAGTGATGGGTTATGGCCGATTTATCTGTCTGTTTGTATTTAATACATCGCATGTGTTCTTTCATCCTTGTTTCTAGGTTTCTCTTTGTTTTTCTGATATAAATTTCGTCGCAGTCCTCACATCTTACGCTATAAATTCCGGATAGTTTGTTAATTGGACTTGTGTTTTTTAGCGGGTGATTCAGCATGTTTCTCATGTTATATTTGTTGTGTGGTACTAGTTGTATCTGAAATTGACGGAAAATGTTTTTGAATTTATTAAATGCCTTAGGGTGATACGTAAATTTGCAATATACTTTCTTTAGGTCGTCAGCTTTTAAAGTGCTAACGTCCTTGATGGTTTTCCGTCTTTTATGCTTATCATTTTTTTAATAAATTTTGGATCAAAGCCATTCACAACTGCAACATAATTAATGTGATCTACTTCTTTGGTATATTCTTCTATAGTCAATGGGATGTTCACTAGCCTATGGATTAAACTGTGAAATACTGCATATTGGTGTTCTTTTGGGTTGGAGTTGTTTTTAATGTAGTTATCCACATGTGTTGATTTTCTATATATGCCAAACTCTAATTTGTCTCCTTTTTTTATAATTTTTAAATCTAAAAACGGTAACCATCCATCTTGTTCTGTTTCAATGGTGAACTTTATGGATTGGTCTTGCAGGTTCAATAATTTTAGCGCATCCTGTGCTAACTTCTTTGGTATTATGGCAAATATGTCATCCACATAACGAAACCACACTTTAAAAATATGTGGAAATGCTGCTGTCACCCGTGTTTCCAAATAACTCATATACAAATCCGCTAATAACGGTGAGATGGGGTTGCCCATGGCTAAACCTGAAGTTTGTTGGTAATAGAAATTTTACTTCACCAAAAGGTTGCAGCCAATAGGAAAGCACATTTGCCTTCACAAAAAAAGAAACCGTTGCATATGTTCCAAAAAGGGTAAAACAGCAGTTTTGATCTCAAGACTACGTGTTTCATCGGAACAACTGCCAGTAGGTGCAGAAAAAAAAGCCTTAAATAATCATGCATTACTATACTAAATCTGGAATTGATGCAATAGATAAATTGTGTGCTACTTACAATGTAGCCAGAACAACATAAAGGGGGCAAATGGTAATTTTTAACCATAAATCAAACTCAACCCCCCCCCCCCAAATGTAGTTTGCCCGCCTCAGTAGCGTAGATGGTAGTGTTTGCCTCACGTTCAAGAGGTCCCGAGTTCGAATCTTGGTTAGGGTGAGCTACCTGGATAAGGTTTTTCCAGGGTTTTGCCTAATCCTGAAGTAATGTAGGGTAACTTTTAAGCTCGTTGGACCCTGGACTCATTTGAGCATCATTTCACCCTTTTCATTCATCTTCCAATATGACTTAATGTTGGAGGATGTAAATTACCCCCCAAAAAAAATGTTGAATAATCAAAACTACAGAGAAGAGCAACAGCATCAAAGCTACCCAATGATCTGAAAGAGCTTCTAAAGATATAAAGCTGAAAAACCAACAGCATATGGGTTGCCGAATGCATCAGAATCATTCAAAAAGGAACAATATGAACCCTGCAGTAAAGACAAAAAGAACAGCAAAACTAAATATGCAAGTGGGAAGTGCAGCGCTCCTCTCTGTTTGTGGCCGCGCCGTGGCTCAGTGGTTAGACCGCTTGGCTCTTACCAAGGCGGCCCGGGTTCGATCCCAGGCGACCGCAAAGTGAGATTTGTGGTGGACAACACGGCGCTGGGGCTGGTTTTCTCCGAGATCTCCAGTTTCCCCCGCCATCTCATTCCAGCGGTGCTCCATCTTCATCTCATGTATCATCAGTGTCATCGCCTGCGGTGCCGTATGTAGTAAAAGCGGGCGTTAAATACTACACATTTCATTTCTCTGTTTGAGAAAACATGCCTAAATTATTTGCGATAACTACTTAGTTGGGGAAAAAGAAGAAATGGCTGATGACTCTGAGTAACTGGACATTTCCAATGACACAAATTTTAAAAGAATAGGTTATTCTCTTTACGTATACGTGATACAAATTATAATTTACACTGTATTAAATTTCAGCTGATATATTTAATATGACTAATAAAAATCATGTATATTTAACCTAAATAAAGCCAAAAATTGGGGGAAAAAAAGGAAACTGAAAATAAGAAATGCAGGCATATAATTGCATAAACATAGTGCAGGCCTCCCAGGCCCCATGCGACCAACTGTGTTCTGCCAAGGTACATGCCTAACGGAGGGTTAATAACTATTTTTATGCAGTAAATGCATTCATAGGGTATTATAACCTTTTATCGCAAGGTATAAATTATTTTTTTAGCTTTCTTATATTTTATATTTTGATATAGCCCTGTATTGTGTCTTGTGGTAGCCTTTTCTCATTCTGGTTCAAGTTCTTTATACCAATATTTGTTTGCAGGAAAATTGGCTCATGCAGACCTGGATGAGCGTGCCCTTGATGCACTTAAAGAATTTCCAGTTGATGGCGCTTTAAATGTTCTTACACAATTTTTAGATTCAAATCTGGAACACGTTTCAAACAAATCAGCATATTTGTGTGGAGTAATGAAAACTTACAGACAGAAAAGTAGGGCAGGGCAAGGCCCTGCAGCAGGAACCGTAGCCAAAGCTCCAGATGAAGATAAAATAAAGGTAATTCAAGAAAAATAATTTAATTTGTGTGTTTATATTTAAGATGCATGATATTACAAAGCTCATGCTAAGTGCATACACCTAATGGGAGAACTTTTGACAGCTCATTTATCATTACAGTTGTTCTTTAACTGTGGTTATACATCTGTAAATTGGTAAACTTCATTTGTACTCTGTAGTTATATGCATAGGCAATATGCCATGCAAAGTGCAATAAAATAAAATCTTTGTAAACAACTTCTGTTATAAATATTAAAAGCAGAAGCATTATTAACAGTGAAGTATTCTTCATATTTAAATTTGAATTTATGAGTCACTATGTTTACACTCAGTCTTCACTTATACAACTTCTGTTACCCTAGAAATTTTGAGCTGTTAAATAGTGCTATGATTATAATTTAAATAAATGGCATTCCATTGTTTAAGGACTATGATACAATGAAGCACAAAATTAATACAATTTTGAGTCGAACTAATACTCAATGCTCCATTTATTGCTAGTATTTACCTAGAACGTGCTTCGTTATGATGTTAGATAGATACTAACGAAACACGTTCTAGGTAAATACTAGCAATAAATGGAGCATTGAGTATTAGTTCGACTCAAAATTGTATTAATAAATGGCAGTTGGAAACTGAAATGCAGAAGCCCACCAGGCTGGAAATGTTGTGAAGAGCACAAGTAGTTCTTCATAACAAAGATTTTGTTCTGTTGATAAAAATTAACCATGTCTGTAGAATTAAGACAGCTTTTCCTTAGAAGAACAAAATTTATTCCAAAGAGGGAGAAAAATGTAAAAGAATCAAGATGTAAATTGAGTTAATATGCTGCGAACATCTCATAAGAAAAATGTATTTTTGGACTGTACAAGGTCAACTTGAACATTTTTAGACAATCAAGGATTACAATTCCTTTCTTGGAAGTGTTGAAAACAGTGTTGTTATAAATTAAATTTAAAAGAAGTCGATTAATGACATTAAACAACACTTTTAAATTTTTCCGGAACATGTTTTATAGACTTTGCCTCTATCCTCAACTGGCCATCGACTGGATTACATAGAAAATGAAGCTAGTTTCAGTGAAGCAATAAATATTACACAAATACAAATATTTGTTACTAAATCTCCACTTATCTTAAGAAGTTGATGTTAATACTTCTTTCTAATGATCGATTTCGAAGGCAAATCGCATTCGTCCTCAGTTCATCAGAAACAAACTCCGTTGTCAAGGAAATCCTGGTTCCATGTTTTTTCTTTTGTTATGTTTTCAGCATTACCAACATCTGAAGACGAAACAAACCTAAAAGCAGAATCAACTGCTGGTGTGTCAAAATTCATTACGCGATGTTTATTTTTTAAAATAAATATATTTTCCCAAACTATTAAATCTATGGGACCATTTAATTGTTTTAATGATTTAACTTTGGGATTTATTTCATGGTTAAATGACCAGAAATGATCTGCTATGGCCGATTTATCAATTTGTTTATATTTAATGTTAAGAAAATGTTCTCTCTGGTTTCCAGATTAGGTTTCGTCTTTCCAATCTAAACTTAATCACAATCTAAACAATATAAACAACGGAGTTTGTTTCTGATGAACTGAGGACGAATGCGATTTTCCTTCAAAATCAATCTTCATTAGAAAGAAGAAAGAAGTATTAACATCAACTTAAGATAATTGGAGATTTAGTAACAAATATTTATATTTGTGTAATCAAGGATTAGTTTAAAAATAAGTCTTGCATTTACTTGAGATGAGTTGGTACTAGTAAAGCTACACCACTTAAGACTGGTCGGTTTGATTTATGCAACAAAGTTAGACACATGGGAAAATACCTTCATTTTGAAACACAACAGTTAATGAACTTTTATTTACTTCCACCAAGTACCTTCTGGAAGTACATTTCACTACCACATGATACTGCCATTATAGTAAACCACCACAACAAAAACATGGATCTGTTGGACACATTCTGAAAATGGGAACACATGTTCCCAAAACATGTTAACAGAGATTAAAATAAATGATGTAGCTCTACTATACAGACCTAAGTATATATGTCTTAACACATCAATGTTTCTAGCTTCTTCCATATGTAAATGTTTTGTTTTTTCAAAATACTATGCTTTTACCATCAAATGTATTTTTCTATTCAATGAAAATGATCCTTAAAAAAGTAATGCCACTCAAAAGTAGTTTTAATAATGTTCTATTGCTTCATTTGGTGACAAAGCATTTCATGTATTTTTTTCTTTAATCTTTTGAAGAAAAAAATGTTTTCAAGTTGTTAGGTCAGGGGTGGCAGAGGATCCATTGTGTTGAACTTTAGGGCATCCAAATACTCAGTTTTTAGTTGTGCTGTATACATTATGATGTAAAATTATTTTTTCTTTTGGAATTTTTCACCAACTTTTTCAGACATTTGTGTGCCAAATACGTCTCATGCTGTGGTACCAATATGGTCCATTTTACAAAAAACTAGAAACCCTCTTCTTACCAGCACTTATAATTTGTCAGGACTTTTGTAGGCTTAGGTTCTGTTGAGCTAATTGACTTTTCTTTTCAGGATCATAATAAATCCAAGAGTATCACTAGTAATTATATCAAAAACCAAATTTGAATTGGTGTTTTAGAATTTTTCCAGAATTTTTGAACTAGTCTGTGCATTGTCATTTTGATCGGGAGTCAGTTTATGTGGAATCCTAACAAAGTGATCTTACATCTTAACTTGATGGAAAATGTTTTGAATTTGACACATCTATGTCCAGTGTTGCCCAGATAAATTTTTATGATGTCCATGTATCTTCAAGCATTGCTTCAAATAGTGGCAATATTTTCAGCAGTTCTTGGGCATCCATCACAAAATTTATTTAGGAAGAACAGCCAAACTCTTTTAAGTTTGTTTTGGCCATTTTAAATTTTTGCCTTAATAGAGCTTCTTCACCAAATACATTGATAGGAAACTTAAAGAAGTAACTTTGAAATACAAGCAAATTTAATTTGTTTTTGGAAACAAGGCATTCTAAATATCTTGAGTGTTTTCCTCTACACACTCATCTGCATTATTTCTATGTGTTTATGGAAATTAGTTATCCTGTCATTAGATATTAGTTCATTTATTCCCCCCCTCCCCAATTTTGTTTTTTGTTAAGAATGTTTCTTGTATGTTAAGTTTCATGGAACAAGATAAAAATTTGTAATGAAGTTCGTAAATGAAGGTACAAATGGAACAAATGACTCAGTAGATTCTCTTTGAAATGTAAATTCATTTGGGTAAAGTGTATAAACCAGTAATGAAAATTAATGTTTCAGGAAGATAAACATTTATATTTTTATACTATGTGCATACCACTTGTAAGATCAGAAGGCATATATGATAAACAAATGGCTTGGTATTTGTTTCAGTCTATTCTTGAGCGCACAGGTTATACTTTGGATGTTACTACTGGGCAGCGTAAATATGGTGGACCACCACCAGATTGGGAAGGTGCAACCCCTGGGAACGGATGTGAGGTATGAGACTAAAACTGCAGTATACAACATTTAAGATCTCATGCATGTTGGGAGAATTAATGTATGCACCATGATAGATTTACTAGAATTGATTATGGAAATGAAAGAAGGAACTATACTTATTCTCTCCCTCTCTTCTCTCATTTGGTCCCATCACTGAGCAGGCTCTAGGACATTGAACATGTAGAAAACAACCTCACCTTATCAACATAAGTCATTTTAACTACCACCACCTGCATCGAAACATGCTTTGTTTTATTTTTTTTTATCATCACCGAACAGAACATCTGTGACATTCAACTGAAATAAAAACATTTTAAGAACCACTACTATTACAATATTATACAGTTACTCATCACCATTATACCTGAACACAGTTCCTAATCGACATACAAGATTAAATAAGGAAAGGAAATTAGGTTTAAAAGTTAACCAATGCAATGATACATTACATTCAGTTTATAGCATAGGACACTTTAACAATTATCCGTAAATTCCTGTACCACCTAATATGCCTTTCTGCATAGGTATACTCTCTTACCAAAACTGCCAACTTAAAGGTTCTTATTTGTTCAATATATTAATTCTTCATATTTGAGTTTGATTTATGAGTCACTATGTGTAAGTAATGCCACATACAAGTAAGTGAAGTTTGAGTGTAAACATAGTGACTCATAAATCAAACTCAAATATGAAGAATACTTCACTGTTAATGCTTCTGCTTTTAATATTTATATTAATTCTTGTTTATTTCTTGAAAAGAAGTGAGGAGAGACAATTTTGGCCTTCAGGGACCTTAAATTCTTGAAACACTATAATCATGTTAAATGAAATTACGTTCTTTATTTCTTGGGCTTCTGTCAATGTGAGCTGTCATAAAACTGTGTTTCAGAATTGGTTCCTTCTTGCTGTAACTACACTCAGCTGAAGCTTAGTGTAACAGTTGCACTTTTTGGAGGAATTGTCACAGTAAACTTACTGTTAGAGAACACATGAAATTAGTTTCCCCACATATAGAACAGGCACTCATCAGTGGAAAGCTTCCATACTTCATAATGAAATATATAGGCCTTAGTAACCTAGTAATGACCTAAAATTTCTTTAATGTTGCATTTTTAGGTGTTTTGTGGCAAAATACCTAAGGACATGTATGAAGATGAACTTATCCCATTATTTGAAAAATGTGGCACTATTTGGGATTTAAGACTTATGATGGATCCAATGACAGGCCTAAATAGAGGCTATGCATTCATTACATTTACAACACGAGAAGCAGCACAACAAGCAGTGCGAGAGGTAAATATCAGTAGTTGTTTTTTCACTATCAGTATTTAAGCAGTGAAGCCTCTTTCACTGAAATGTTGTGTAGTAGCTATTAAGCTACATATGTAGATGTCTATCCCTAAGATGAATTTCTGTGAAAGTGGTTTGCTGTCACCAGTGAATTACAGTGTTGAGTCTCTGGTACCAAACTCACTTTTTGATGTTCAATTAAAACTTATAAAATTTGTTCTATAAAGAGATGTAGAATCATGTATTTTAATATTTAAATGTTGCTGTAAAGTTGTTGTTTCAATGTTACAATCTTAGTGATGTTTGTTAATGATGCTTTTAGCTGCAGAGCTGAGTGAGTTTGAAATCTTTAAACAACCAGAGCAGTTCTCTTTTAAAGTTCTCTAATGTAATAGATACTTGCAGAAATGGCCACATATATTATTAATGTGTTAATATATAAATGTAAATATTAATAAACATGAATATTGCATAAAATAGTACATGTAAATATTTTATTACCCAAGTTGTAGGTTAATTGTTGTTTCCAGGTCTCCTCTTTGCTCTTGGGCAAAATTGGGACTGGAGAGACCGAGTTAAGTACTAGAGGTGTTCAAAATTCAAACTCATGTAATGGCTCTGTCGCAGAAGCTGGAAAGACTGTACTAGCATTTGGCATACTTTTTGGAGTGTTGGAATGCGTATGGTAGCAGTAGAGTATTGGTACTACAGTCTGTATTATTTGAACATTGCTTTGGAATTTAAATTATTAGGTGTAAGAAAATTTTTTCCAGGAGTTACTGATTTTACACCTGCTGCAGTTTGTAAAACAGTGAAGCATCGAGCAAAGGAAGTAAAAAGCATGCCTGTTTCAGTAGTTGTTGGTGCAAAATTGTCCTTTTTTTCCTAAATTTACATACTTTTTTTCAATTGTTGAATGTGGTTCACTCATCCAAATTTGGCATGTGTGTGTTTTTCTCTTGATCCCACAGCTCGATAATCACGAAATCAAACCTGGCAAGAGTCTGAAAGTTAACAT
This sequence comes from Mantis religiosa, assembly GCA_030765055.1. NCBI lineage: Eukaryota > Metazoa > Arthropoda > Insecta > Mantodea > Mantidae > Mantis > Mantis religiosa. Next base: position 213,521,792 of record CM060950.1, read on the forward strand.
TAGTGTTCCCAATCTGCGACTTTTTGTGGGCAACATTCCAAAGTCTAAAGGCAAAGAGGAGATACTGGACGAGTTTGGTAAATTAACAGGTAATGTGTATTCTGAAGGAGAAAGTAATTTCCAGTAGTGTAGAGACCTACAGCTGGCCGGAGGGTTGGATGGGGCTCGCACTCAGGTTCTGCCTTTCAGTTTGTTAGTGGGTTACCCAAAATATTCAAGAGCAACCTTTCCTAAATTGGATGAGTCATGTGATTTTTCACAGATGCAGACGTTCCACATCATTTCATTCCATTAACTCATGGCTGATGCTAAACAGGTAAGGTATGGTTCTGAATATATAATTATGAAGGGTAGCTTGCTAACGATCAGGTAGGCAGGGCTGTTTCACATGACCTCCCATTCCCACCCTGACTAGCACTGCAGGCATCCACCCTCCAGGCAAGCTTAATTGGCTATCTTCCTTCCGCATTGTTCTTACAGCTGAATGATTATGAAATTCGAAAAGGCAAAAAGATTGGCGTAACAGTTTCTTATAACAATCACCGCTTATTTGTGGGAAATATACCCAAGAATCGAGATCGAGATGAATTGTTTGAAGAATTTTCCAAACATGCACGTAAGTTGAGACTCTCCCTTACGTCCATAATTACAGTTTGAAAAATTTTTGCAAAACTTAAATGTTAAATGAAAGCACATGTGTTTGGCTCTATCTAAAGTAAATTGTGCTTATTGAAAATAGTTTGAAATTTGTATTCCATAGTAAATGACTGATTAGTAAATAAAATGAACAGTAAATGCAGCTCAAATAAAGCATAAGAAAATTGAGCATGTGGGGTGGGAATGTTGGATGGAGAAGGGAAAATATCCATCAAAGTCTTAAAGCTTAATTTTTGTTTCTAGTGCTTTTGCTGAATTTAAAAATATGTAGCTGAGATATTGCACACATGTATTTAACATACTTTATTCCATATATTTCTTAACTGAAGTGATATAAGCTTTGACGTTAAATAGAACTTGCTATTAATAAAAATGGATAGATATTTTCCATGCTCCACATTATTAAGTGAGAAAATTTTAATGACTTTTCATTCTGGAAGTGATATTGCATTGTATTTGGTTTACCAGTTTATTTTCCTGATATGGCCTTTACTTTTTTTCCCCCTTTAGCTGGTCTTACAGAAGTTATAATCTACAGCTCACCTGATGACAAGAAAAAGAATCGAGGTTTCTGTTTCCTCGAATATGAGTCACATAAAGCGGCCTCGCTTGCCAAAAGGCGGCTTGGTACTGGTCGAATTAAAGTTTGGGGATGTGATATCATCGTAGACTGGGCAGATCCCCAAGAAGAGCCTGATGAAGCAACCATGTCTAAAGTATGATGCAAATAATTTGTTTCATTTGTACATTCCTTCCTTCCTTATTTTTCTTCCTTCTCTCATACATTATCCTCAAGCTTGCTCTTTTGTAGTGGTCTCTAGAAATGCTAATGCATGTTAATGAACGCCAGATGAGTTTGGTAAGTACAGTGATGGAATAGAAATGAGTAAGCATGTACTTCTCAAATTGCATCAATACTGTTTGTGCTAGCAAGAGCTCTGAGTAAGTATGAAAGTAAACGCAAGTGCATATTGTTTTGATATTGTTTATATTTGATTAGTTTTTTAGCTTTTTTGTATATTTAAACACAAAATCTTTATTTAATGGACCCCTATTCAGTAGACTTTGAATTTTATGGATATTACCTTGAAATAAAGATTAAAAAAGTAATAAATGATATAAAGTTTAGTTAGAATATTGTAATGTGAGTAATTTGAAGCAAATGTAATGTATTCTGCAGATATTTTGTGCACAATTTTAGTTTGATAGAACAGCATGAAAGTGTCGCAATTCTAATCAGTACCATATTTAGGATTGCTATGTGAAGCATGTAGTGCAAGTAGAACTTCAGCATATTATCAGTTACCATATTTTTAGAAGTTAAGAAAGAAAATCAGTAAACTTAACAATTGTTTAAAAGCTAAATATGAAAGTGGCACATCTTTACTCATGTTTGTGAAACCTATGTGAACTCATTGATTTGACTTAAGGCTTCAAAAGTGAAGAGTTTGGAAATTAGGCACAACAAGAATTCAAAATGATCAGACAAATGAACACATGTTTTGAATATAGGAACTTCTTTTTAAATTCAGTGCAGTGCCATTTAAGGGATTACTTTGCAATGCAGGCCTACCAGATAGAATATGTATTGAACATAAGACACTACTCGCTGTGGAATTGACATTAATTTTAAATCTTGCTTCATTTAATGAGTCAACATACCTGGATATTATATCAGTGTTCCTTTTGAGTCACCTGCTTTTGTCACTGGAGATTTATGATTCAGGGTTGTGCACATTTAGTACTTTGACACTTTAGCACAGTTCGTAGACATTTCCTGGACTTAACAAAATATTATTGACTCATCTGTTGAAAGTACCTAAGCATCCCTCTATCCTTTCTGCAGCCCAGCATTCACACATGTCTACAGTTACACTACAGGCCAGCATTAACATGTGTTTACAGTTACACTTAAGCTTAAAGTGATGGTTACGTTAATAGCCTTGCTTTCTTTTAAGTTTAATTAAAGGTGGTAAATGACCAGTTCTGGACCATATTCTCTTCCCGCCATTTTCAGTCAGTCAGTCAGCCAGCAAGCCAGCCTTCCACATCCATCAACTTCTTTCCAGAAAACAATTTTATATTGTCAAAAGCAGCTAGGGAAAGTGTGTAATGGAATTTTGATGATACAGAGTGAAAGTAAGGCGTAATGCACTCGGAAAATAATGGCTTACAGTCTTAGATACCTATATTTTCATTTTTTTAATTTAATGCAAACTTATTTTTGAGAATTAGACAACTAGCCAAAATTATATTTACAGTACACAGCCCTATTTTTATGATGAAGCCATTATGCCAAATAGATAGTCCCTAGTGATAAAAGGGTGATGGAAAATGAAACAAGTGAGGTTGGAAAGCATTTAAATTTAGACAAAGCTGTGTTTAAGTGGTTTGGTCAGTATTGGTCAGCAATGTTCTACTGCTGAAGTATTGGCATAATACATGGTATCCAATGTAAGGCATTTGCAGGTGTGTATTTCCCTTTCAATACTATTATTGTGCGACTAAGAAGTTACACTATTTGACTTAATTTCATAAATAACTCTAAACAACTCTGTGTATTGGCTAAAGCCATGATTTTTAGCCACCTAACTGTATGGGGGATGTTCTGTCCAGTGCTGATGGCTGGAGTGCTGTTTCCGGCCAGTGCACTCATGACATAACTGAAATTCATAAATATGATGCTTTTCTAAAAAGTTAAACTTTAGTAATGGTATTTTAAAACTTGCAATTAACTTGGTGAGTATATTTTATTATTATACTTCACTAATAAACTTCAAGAATGTTAGGTTTTGTTCGGTACTACTAGAATGAGTACATGAGCCACATTTGTTATGACACATCACCACGCTTGGTGCCTGTTTAGATTAATGGGTTATATCTCTGTTGTGTTTTATTTCTCTTGAAATGCGTTCACTTTATTGGATGAATTGCTCGTTAGCTTTGATTCATCTAGGAGATTCTTTGAAATTTCTGTTTCATACTTTCCACAACTTCTGACTATGGGACTGATTTGAAGACCATGGGTTTCCCTTGCAGACAAAGACCATATTTGATAGACTCACTGGAGAGAAGAATTAACAAAGTTTCTGAGCATGAAGGAGTATTGGACTAGGTTTTCAGCATATTGATTTTTATACTATTTTTGTTTATTTTAATGATTATTAGAGACAGATGTTCACCTCAAGTATAAATAATTATTATTAGGCCAACGAGAAAAGATCTCAAGACAGCAATAATGTGAATTTTAAAACTAAAATAGTTTAGACTTCCTCTCCATCTTGCTGTTAAGTTATGCAAACAATGAAAACTTTTAAAGGTAAACACAGTGTTGATATTCAAACCTGTGGAATCTGCTACTATGATCCATGTCTTCACTCTAGAACTGATCGGATATTTTGAGGCGATGGTTACTTCTGTTTATAATATACTTTCCATCAGGAAAAACAATATTTTTAATATTGCGCTTTTCTGTGACACTGAGAGCCAGAGCAGTTAAAGAGCATCCATAAATAAGACTCGCTTTCAGTTCTTGATTTTATAAGGTTATGTTTGATTGTTCAGTGCTGTGGCTTGTATTTCATGAAATTTTAATACCTTTAAAGCACTGAACATTTTATGTTTTCTAAATTCCATGTCACAAAATTCTTACACTTCTGCTTGACAAAAAGTTCTGTTGCTTTCAATTTGAGGAAGTTGGCAAACTTGTGATAAAACATGTGTGAAGCCGCATTAAAACATTCTGTACATATCTGTTAATTACAAATGTGCAATAGACTGGTGGTGGCTTCTATGTAGAATCATTTTGAAGACTTGTTGGGAACTTTTTACATGCTTATTGTAATATTCACCCCTTTACACAGTGAAAGACACTGTTCATTTTCATGCCCCTACATATGGGGCATTGGTTCGGTACAATGCTGTACCTTGACCTCCATACTGCGTTTACTCAAGCAATAGCTGATTCTTTATTTGTCTTATTTACATACTTCTCTTCTCCAATTGCTTTTTATTTGAATATAGAAAGATAAAAGGCCCTAGTTAGCTGCAGTACTATTGTTGTATGAGACTTAACTTGTCTGTTGTCTAAATTCTATATACACTCTGCAAATGTTGATCACAAGACATTCACTTTTGTGGTGGTTAATTCCTTCTAAAGCAAGGAAGTGCAGGAACCAAATAATTGCGATGGAGTTGTTTTGTGTGTGTTGTACTTTCAAGAACTTAGCTTTAGTTTGAATTTTCTGTTCGGATTTGTACTTGGTTTTGATAGTTCAAAGTAGTGTTGGTGGACAGAGAAAAGCTGTGAAAGCAGTTGGCAGGGAAGTGATATTTAATGTTCACAAGTATTTTAGTGATGAATATTAGGGGCTGAAATGTGGTAGGCCAACTATATCTGTGTCCAGTATGAGTTAAGAACAACGGCAGCCACAGGCGATTCTTCTCACACTGTTAGCAGAATCTTAAGGGAGCAGAAAAAGGCTCAAGAAAATGGAGTTAGTTCAGGTAAGGAACACCCAAATGGAACTTGCACAAGAACTACATGGATTCATATACTGCTGCCATACAGCGTACTTTTATTCATTGTATCACCATTCTTTTCTGCCTAGTTTAAAATATATTAATGGTGTATTAAGAGATGATGGCTTATTGGATGTCAGCATTTGGAGGCATATTCCAAAAGTATATCAGATTTGTCAAAAATAAGGCTAAAAATACTTGGCCTGATCTCACCAAGAGACTCAAGACTTTAAGAAGAACAAAAGTTAAATTTTCCATGAAGGACTCTTATTTGGAAAAGAACCTTTTCATACTTTACATGCAAGATGTTTCAATGGGTTTGTTCTCAATGCATTTTTGAGATTTAAATTGAGACCAACAAAAGGCTATATTGAAGAAATGGACAGCATTTTCTTTGAGGATTGGCTTGTAAATAAATTGTAAACCTAATATTTGTCATAGTATTATTGTAATAGACATAGCTTCTTCTGTTCTGTTCAGCTCAATAAAGCTCCTAGTGCTGTAGGTAGTAAAGTAACCATGGTTCCAAAAATGATATATAATTTGACCATAACTAAACCATTATAATATAACCTTACAAAGTTGAAACATTGCTATCTTAAGCAGTGCGAAACTACTGCTGAAATGTATGGACATAGTGTAATAAGGCTCCCTCTATACCATTGTGATTTCAATGCCACAGAGAATTTCTCTGGACACAGATAAAAACAGAGGTGCAGAGCATTATATATATATTTTTTGCAATGTAAATGAATTATTTGATGGAGCTATTAGAAAAGTTACAGCAGAAAACGGGGAAAATGTTTGAGTAGGCTAGAAAGCTCAGTTTTATTGGGAAGAAGACACTTTGGTGTGCAATGGTTGTGATTACTTAATTTGGAAGACTCAGGGGAAGAAAATTAAGACTGGAATAATTTTGTGGCATCCATGGAGAAAATGAAGCCAAGATTGCAGACGAAGATAAAGGATGTACCACCACTAAACTACCCGGCTGAATGGAAGGAGTTCAGCCCTGACCCCGTTATTGTAAAGAGAGAGAGAGACAACAAGAGGGTAAGTGTTTGTGTTTGTTTTTGGACCTGACAGGTTACATCTCTCAGACTTGAACAATTTTGTATTTCTGCCATCTTTTCCTTTTTGGAAGCTGTTAGTATTTTTCTTTCTCCTCAGTATTTCAATTCTTTTTCCATAACTATTTCTTTCCTTGCCATTCTACCTATATCGATTTGAGCTGCCTATTTTACAGTTGCCCTTGTTAAGCATAAAAATTCCCTATGGGTCATTCTGCATTCTCATTAATGATTACCATCCTTCTATCCTGTAGTACTTCATTTTAGCCTCTATTTCAATGTTTTATATTTTCTGTAGCCTATTAAATGTATGTCTCAGGCCCTATAACTTTTAACTGCTGACAATGCTCTTTTACTTTCTGCTAGTGCAAACCTTTTATCAGTTTCTCACATTTACTTGTCTATTTTCAAAAGGAACAAGCACAATTGAAAAGCCAATAGCTCACATAAGGAAAACATTGATTTTCTTTGTCAAGCATAATGAAATTTAGATGTGTAAAGAACTCGTGCGGAGGAAAATTTCTGATGAATGGCCAGACGTGAAAATGATTCGCCCCTATTATTTACTCAGATGAAACGTGTATTCATATAAATTATACAAACACAAAGTGTGGAAAAGTGAAGAGGACGATTTTGAATTTCCACTACGCATCCCAATAGGCAAAGGCCAGCGTGGGGAGTTGAATGGGTTTTATTCCAATGCTCTTCCGAGTTTTAAATCAAAATCAAGCAAAGAGTATGAAGAAATGTATAGTGAAACTTTTAAAATTTGGATTATTAATCATATGTTAAACAACATACCCTCCAATAGTGCACAAGCATCTTATCATTCTATTCAAATCAACAAGGCTCCGATGTAATCACTTAAATCAGTAATGCAGTCACGGCTCCATGGCAGTAATATTGCATTTGATCCGCAGTGCACCAAAGCTATGCTATACGAACTAATAAAGCTGTAAAAATGTGGTCTCAAAATTTATGAAATGGATTGCATAGTACAAATATGCGACCATGCTGTAAACAACTACCTCTGTCTCATTGTTCCTTAATGTTGTAGAGCTTATATGGGTGCAGATAAATAATGATGTCCCAAAACAACGTATCATTTAAGCATAGTGGCATAGAGGTGTTGTTTGATAGTGTAGTAGGTAAAGTGTCCAAACAAATCTAGTGGGGAGCTTGTGAACATTTTGAAAAGATGGACCAGTTTTATTGGGAGAGAGATGGATTAAGAGATGAAATTAGTGATTGGTTCATAATTAATTTAGAAGATGATTCAGATAGGAAATATGAGGAAAATTTTGAAATTTCCGATGATGTAAAAGGGAACAGGAACCAAATTTGGAGGACGGAAGAAGGATGATCCACCACTGATGTGTCTGCTCTGCTTGGCGGGCCTTAAAAGGGATGGGTTAGAAAGAGATCGTGAGTACATTCTTACTAAAAACCAGGGGCCAAGTTAAATCTCCTGCCCTATAACAAAAACCTAGAGTAATGAAAGTTTGTAGGCACCTCAATTGTGAGAACTTTCTTGTAATTCTGCTGTATAGTTCTATCAGTGAATGGCATTGTTTTAGCATTTGTAAGGTTGTGATATGATAAACACATTTCTCAATGTGGAAAGAAGTTTGTCAATGAGGTGTGCTTGCACTGTGTCGGTTCTTTCAAAATATTGGATAGTTGGGGCAGCACTATAGTATACATGCCTCAGGTATTTGCTAAAATCTGCCATTTTACAAAGCTTCTAGGCAGATCATAGGTTGGAATGTTGTGAAAACAATTCTGTACTGAAACTAACCCCCTTACATTTTGCTATAGCGTATCAAAATTACAATCACAAGCTTTTGTGATTTTTTAAGTAGCATATTTATATCTTCATATTTTGAGTCCTAATAGAAACCTCCCTCGTAAAAGTAATTATGGTGCCAGTCAGTCTATTTTTAATTTGGAAGTATATGTTATACATCACATTTAATGCCATTATGTATGGTTATTCTTGGGTTAAATACACACACCAGTTTAAACTTGATTTATAGCTTCCCTGTAACCTTTGTAGCTGTTAACCAAAGTGATTTAATCAAAATTGAAAACCATTAGATGTTCTTCATTTCTTCTGTTTCTCTCTCGTCTTTTTGTGCATATAAGAGATAAATATTGGCCTTCTACATAAAGAATGCCACATAGAGAAATATGTTTTCTAAATATTAGCATTAGAAATAGGCATTTCTGAAGTTACTCTGGGCTACAGTAATTTCAGCAATATACCAAACTTACGAAAGTCAAATTATAGATGGAATGGTGCACTGGAGAAATAGATGTTCCACCTCTTATGTGACAAGATATAAATGCAGTTCATTGCCCTGAAGTTTCCTACATCTGGTAAACGATCACCTGTAACATGTTCTTAAATCTGAAAATGTCAATCTGTTCCCGAGGTACCCTAGAATGTTTAAAGACCTCCCCATAGATTAGTATTTCTATTTGTTGCATTGACAAAATACAATCAGAATAGCTGCACTTGGAGATTTCCACTCAACAGCTGCTATGGTAACCTGGATGGATGTATTCAAGGCCACACACACACACACACACACACACACACACACACACACACACACACACATACATACATATACACATTAGTATGGTTTAAGTATATATTTCATGGGATTACTCTTGGACTTACTGATTCTGGGTTTTGTAAATAAGTATTGCATATGTGACAATTTTACGTCTCGTTAGGTAAATGAGAATATGAGCTTAGCTAGTTTCATCAATAAGCCTAAGACTTCTAGCATAAAATATTTTCAAACAAGTGATACTAGTATACTTTGATAGTTGTATTGCATCACCTGCCTGAGAACTGTTTTGATACATACATTACACTATGTAAAAGACTAGCAAGAGTAACCAATTTTGTATCACAGCAAAACGTTTCTTTGGTCTTAGTTTGCCTTCTAGTGCTTCTGTTAATTCTGTCTATGGCATTATTTCATTGCGACACGAAATGTTCTTGCCTTTATTGTGCTGTAGGAGCATGCATAAAATGGTGTTATGCAGCATATTTTAAGAATTACGGTTATCATTTCTATAGTTAGCACAATTCAGTACCTGTTTCTTTCATTAGCCTAAATTTATAGCTAAGTGTTCATTGGGCATTGTGCATTTTTCTGTCTGATGTGCTTTAAGTTCCTCAGTACTTTAGGTGGGATGAAGAAATATTAAGCTATTGCAAAGAAATATGTTTTCAGATTTAACAGGTTCAGAAAACTAGTGGGAGATATTTGGTGCAGGGCAGGGCAGGGGGGATGTATTTAAATTCTTGGCTGTGTTCCCAGTATAAGGTTACACTAACTTTTAAATTAACAGTTCCTGTTTATCATATGTTTAGCAAATCAAAGTTATTAATACAACACAGGATTAAATTTATTACAGATACAGTGGAAGAAAATACCTCAAGCAAAGTTAGTGCAATGTATAATGCACTTAAGGAAAATAATGGTTTGCAGTTTCATATATGACAATGGATTGGCATTCATAACTATAATTGACTGTGGTACCAAATTCTTTTCAGGTTAAAGTCCTTTATGTGAGAAATTTGACACAGGACTGTTCAGAAGAGAAACTAAAAGAATCATTCGAAGCTTATGGCAAAGTAGAAAGAGTTAAAAAGATAAAGGATTATGCCTTCATACACTTTGAAGATCGGGAAAATGCAATAACAGTAAGTAGTTTCTACTCTATTTGTAGTTTTTTTTTTTTTTTTTCCAGAGCTGGAAGGTAATAAACTTTAAAAAATTATTTCAAGGTACTTCCTAACATTTTTATCTATCTGTTCTAAAAATCTTTTTATGGCTATAATTATGATTTCATAAGCATGTGGTATTGCATTAGTTTGGCCAAATTCATTTTAGCACGTGAAGTGTGTGTGTGCGTGTGCGCATGCATAATAATGTCTCATTTTCAGTTGCTCAGATTGCTGCTTGCATACAGTATATTTTTCAGTGTTGACTAAGCAGCAGATTACAATATTTTTGTAAAAAAAAGGCATAGGTATTGCCGAGCTATACAAACTGCAATTAATCAAATCCTTGCTTCAACAATTTGGTTATACTTTACTCTTCATTTATTATGATGTTCTTTGCTATATCATTTACAATATCAGTTTTGATGATTTTAAAGTCAAACACCATGTTTACTTAAAGGATAATAATGGTTACAACCATCTTGGATGTAACTTGATTCACCATTCTTGTCCTTGAGCTCACCATTCTGAGAGAATGCCTATCTGTTCAGCATATCTGAATAGACCACTCAAAACTGAGCTGCATTTGATGTTGACAGTACCAGTTAGTGTAGTGTCCAGGTAAAAGTTAGCAGAAAATTATTTTTTTACATCACATTCATCATTCAATTATGCTTTTGAAAATTCCTCTTGTCTTAGCATCGGTCCTTGTACATTACATTTGTGGTTCATCGAAATGAACATCAAGATTTCGTTCTATATGAATTTGGCCAAATTTAGAGCTAAATTTCTCGCATTGTAATTCTGTAAGAAATGCTTAATTTTGTTAAGGCTATTATGCAACAAAATATCTCTTAATACTGCTGCACATTCTGAATTGAAGTATTAATGGTAAATTAGAATTGAAAGAGCAATCAAGTGAATCAGAACTGTAACTTACTGTAAATGTTAACTAGCAGAATTCATCTAGCATGAAGTTAAAGCTTGTGATCCTGATTTAATGTATTGTGCAGAATTCTCTTTTAATACCAATCATCTTAAAGAGGATTAAATATTACCTGCAAACTGATCCGCTGTGTGAATTTATGAAGCTGAAACTGTTGGCCATGTATTCTGAAGGAGAAAACAAAGATTGTTTTATCTTGCCAAGACTGATCCTTCATGAAGCTGTAATCAGTATGCATTTCTGTGAAGGTTTCAAATATTGAAGTGTTGAGTGAAATGTGCAATAGTACAGCAATTATGGGAGTATTGTCCATGCTTTTTAGGCTATGAATGAACTCAATGGCAAAGAAATGGGTGGGTCAGCCATTGAAGTTTCTTTGGCAAAACCCCCATCAGATAAGAAAAAGAAAGAAGAAATTCTTCGTGCTAGAGAAAGAAGAATGATGCAGATGATGCAGGTTAGGGGAGGATGTTCTCCCTCACATCCAAGCATGTTGCAAAGTGCAATGCCTTTGAGGGGTCCTGGTGGTCCAGGACCTAGGGGTGCCAGCGCAGGAACTATGAGAGGGCCAATGGGACGTGGAGATTATGGTAAGTGTGCAATAAATCAACTGTATGCAAAAGTGGGGCCATTATGTATGGCATGTTGAGTTTTGCAGTCTTTATACTAACATCTCTCATTTCAGTTATGTGAAGCTCTAAATTATACTTGAGTGCTGCTCCTTGATCTTGATATACTAAGCTAAACCATGTGTATGCATAATTCAGGAGCCTGTTTATCTACTTGGTTTGTGAACTTAACCTTGATATATGAGCTCATGTTATTAATTTAATACAGATTAGTAGTAAAACTCTGAATGGAATTTGTTTTAGAATAATTTATCATGAATTAAGCTTTGTAAGACGTTATTCTGGGCACAGTGTATTTGAAGGCCTCAGTTTTTGGAGTAAGAGTTGGATTTCTGAGCTGTTTATAAAATTTTGCTATGTTTAAACCATAATGGTAGAGCATGAAATGTAGTTTGGGTGATAGGAGATTAAAAGAATGTGTGTGCATCTTAAGGAAAAGAGTGGGGTGGATTTTTCGTAGGGAAGAGGATTGTAATTATATGTTCTGGTTGGATACCAAGGAATGCAAGCATGTAACCAGTCTGTGTACCTTTATCGCCTTTTTATGAAATGCTTGTTGGACAGGTGTCATTCATAGCGTACAAAGCTTCACAAAGTGAAGTGACTTATAACTTAATTTTTTTCTTCAACGAATCATCAGGGAGCACCGAAGATAACGAAGGTAAATCACCAGTATTTAAATAAAAGGAATTACTTGAAATGGATTGTTCAGTTCCACTTCCTATTACCCAAGTTTCAGAAATGATATGAAATAGTGTCACAGTCTTGTCATTTGGCAAGGAAATGTGACATCTTTACGTTTAAGAAAATTTTTGAGTTTTGAAACCGTTTTCTGAAGAAGAAAAAAATTTTATGGTTACTATCATCCACGTGGACAGTTAAACTTGTACTTCGTTTGATTCATTCTTAGTTTTACAACAGAATTATATTGATTTATCCATATGCATACACAGGGTACATCAATAAGAAAACGTAACATTTTTAAAATTAAATATTTTGTGTGTTAGTACTTCATGCATCACTGATTATATACAAGCTTTCAGATAACTTTCAATTCTTAAAATGGTTGCCACTGCGTGTACATGCACCAATTATAATGGTGTAAGATTCCTTGAACAATATTGGTCATTGTGTTTCCTAGTGTTTCTGCACATGCTGCATATCATCTTGATGTGCACCTCCAACATATCATAGTTAAAACAAAAATGTTTGCCATGTTTTTTAATTGCTGATGAAAAAGTTTTTTTAATACTGAAGAAACTGAAAACCACAGGGGTGGAATGAGAATTTATGCAAATTACTACAAAAAAGAAGTAGAACTATGCTAATCGTAAAATATGCAGAACATTTCCAGTGCTTATCATATGAGCATTTAAGAACAGAGTAAATCAATACAGCATATGAATAGTTCCGGCAAATTTGATAGTAATTGCATAAACAGTAATACATGTATCTGCTAATACAATTTTGAGTCGAACTAATACTCAATGCTCCATTTATTGCTAGCATTTACCTAGAACGCGTTTCGTTAGGATCTTCCTAACATCATCAGCTGTTGTCGACTAATGGATGCCGGTTCAGTGAACTCCTCGGAGGTGATAGGTGCGTCTCTGTTGGTATCTTGATGAACTTGAAATTTGGGTTGTCTTCAAAGGTAGTATCGAAATTAAACAATTTACTTTCATATTTCTTTATAAAGATTTTTTCCCACGTGGTTAATGCAGCTGGACCTTGGACACATTTTAGTAAGTGAATTTCTCGTTCTATGTCATGATTTTCCTTCCAAAAATGGTACGCTACCGCCGATTTATCTATTTCTTTATTCCTGATGTTCCTAAAGTGCTCTTTAAATGGAGCATTGAGTATTAGTTCGACTCAAAATTGTATTAATTTTGTGCTTCATTGTATCATAATCCTTAAACAACGGAATAATGTATCTGCTATTTTACTCTACTGCTTTAATCAGAAGAAATCTGTTGATTAGCAGAATCATCGGGGCTTTTGTAGTCCCATAAGACAACCTCTGAGCCATACATCACATTACACTCAACTTTAAGTTACTTTAGGATGCTGACAGTTTCTTCGAAGGTTAAGAGAGGGAGAGTTCCTGTGGCAAGGACAGTGACTTGCACTTCTTTTAAACCGTAACACGTGACTTGAACCAATTAGGCGAGCCATTCCCTTCACCCCCTTGTCTTGAGTTCTGCTAAAAATGTCACTGTGTTGTCATGTGAACTGCAGATATTGCTTCTTTTATTCTCTTCACCATGTATAATCTAAACATACCTAATTGTTTGGTTATTATTTAGTTAACTTTTTTAAAAGCTGATCCCTTCTGTGTATTAATATTTCATAGGTAATCAGTGTTTTAGTGTTATTAGTGTAAGGACACAATGTCCCAAACTACCAGCACCACTAAAAAACAAGGTACACCAAGAACTCACTCCCCCAAAAAAAAGATATTCAAAAGTAACACAGATCTGCACTACACAGACAAGCAAGGGAATTGTGTGCACTGCGTGAATATTTTGGGGGGGGGGGGGGGGGGGAGGAAAGGGAACAATTATTTACTGCCAGCATTTCCTAAGGTAATGCACAGCTGAACATTCTAAGCTTTTAGAAATGTAACTTGTTTGTTAAACCTTCAGTAAATACACTTAAAGTTAAAATGCACTTTCTGTATTCATTAGTTTTGAAAAGTGTTAGTTTTGTCATGCTAATCTAATATGGTATACAGAGAGTAGATATTCTAACAGTTATTCTGTTATTTTGCCGAGATGCTGATCACATTTCCTCCCCATATCGGTTGGATGATGTCCACCTCTACCTTGCATATGTGGATGTGGGGCCAGCAGTCGGGTTGGCAGGCCTTGGCCCTACATGGGCTGTTGCACCATGGGTTATTATTCTGTTCATGAAATTTGTTTAGTGAACTACTATGTTTTAATGCCAAAAAGTATATTAGGTTTTTTTGTGCTTATTCTTAATTCTGGTTTTCTAAGAAACACTCCAGGGCAAAAGCATTACGAAAAACAAATTTAAAGTCTGCTGAATATTTTCAGCAGTGCCAGAATTTCATCTGTACATTGCCTTAGCAGAGTGTCAAAACTGTTCCCATATGTTAGAAATATAAATATCGTTAAGTATCATGCCCTTCTAACTATTGTGTGTGCCAAGGCGTTCATAAGCAGCATCACTTTCCCCTCAACATGTTTCATGGCAGCTGTCAGGATCCTAAAATAATTTTAATTCTATCATAGATATATCGGTTTTCTTTAAGTTCTTAATGACTGTGTGGGTGGGTGTGCGTGCATGCATGTATGTGTGTAAAAGCCGACATTTGGTTGTCTTATCACAACAGTGCTGGAATACACGTCCATTGACTGTGCCGTACCCTGTGTTACCCTTCCAAAGATGCCAGGGGTTTCCCTGATTTCAGCTGCTGCGCTGGCAATTCGCGCTATAAGGATTTCCACCGTGTCAACAGCAGTTTCATAAACCATTGCCTTCATGTGGCCCCACAAAAAGAAATCCATTGGTGTCAAATCAGCCAGACAGTGGTTCCACCTCGACCCATCCGATTGCCGAATGTAGCTGTCAGATGGTTGTGTACTTGATTCCCAAAATGAGCTGGTACCCCACCATGCTGAAACCAAATGCTCATTCTGATGTTGAGAGGCAGCGGATGCAGCAATTCAGGCAGAACATGTAGATGAAATACTAAATAATTATTGGCATTCAGTCGATTGGGTAAAATGTATGGTCCACAAGGAGCCTCCGCCTTTGCCCATCTGCTTGTCTGTGTAATAACAACCATTCGCTTAGTCAATACTGGCAAATGTATGGTGAGGACACTGGTAGTTTGGAAATCTTTCCCGGTAAAGCCTCTGCGCCAAATGACCACATGTTAATCCTTAACCAAATGATGTCAGCCAATTCATGCCATGTGTAACTTTCCATATCTGCCATACCTCCCAAACATCTCTGTTCTGTTCACAGTGAAAGACACATTAAAATAAAGCAGTACGTAGAGTAACAGTTAGAAGGGACAGATTGGGAAGTAAACATTCTGTAAACAATACCGAATGCTAGTGAGCTTTGGATGTATACCAACCTAGTGATAGTAATAACAAATGCCTCTTGGACTGATACTAGTGACCTCTGTTTTCTCCAGTTTCTTCTTATTAATATCCATCTTGTACTAAAATGAAGCATTGTAGGCCACAGGTTACTAGACAAAATATGATTCACATATGGTTATCTACTGCCAAGTTTTGTTGGTCTAATTTAGAAACTATATATATAAAATGTTTGTGTGGGTGTGTCTGCCAAGCCATGGGAAGAATGAAGTATTGAGCTCACTGTAACTGTGGCTATTGTTATTGCTACACATTGTAGTTTACTTGGAAGCTTATTGTGACTAATATCTGTTTATAGAATGCACACCTAGGTATTGCAAAATGCCTTATTCAGGTTGACTGCATGTTGTGTGCTTATGTACAGTCCAATGCATCTGCTGCCATTGTATGGAAAAAAATGTAATGTTATGCATTATACAAAATCACTGCAAAATCATACACCCACAGTCATTGTTGAGCAGAATTCTGTAATTATGTCTTCCTGGCTCAAACAGCATTTTCAGTTAACTATTGTCAAATATACGGTGGTAGTGAACACAACCTAACCACCATGCTACAGGATTTGTAACTAATAAACTAGTGAAGTAATGAGTTGGTATTCAAACACAACATCACTTAAAATATCCTTACTTGAACAATTGTTTCGGAGACCGGCTCGTCCCCATCATCAGCAACTATCCAACTGGTTGGATCCGTGGTTTCTTGAAGTGAGCTGGTTGTTTGAGGTGACATCTGTTGATTGTGAGATGAACTTCCAAAGAGAGTTTTCAGGCGGCAATTCGAAATTTAACGTATACTGTTTGTTTTTTATAATTAGCAACTTCTCCCAAACATCGAGCTCAGCTGCATTATTGGCTGGCTTTAATAGTTTTATATTTGGTACAATTTCATGATTGGTAGACCAAAAATGGTGGGCTATTGCTGATTTTTCTATTTGTTTGTATTTCACACATCTCATATGTTCCTGTAATCTAATTTGTAAACTTCAATTGTTATATACATCACTGTTTCTAACCTTTTGCTTCAAATAATAATAAACTAGTATTAATTTTGATGGTTCTTCTAACCTTATAATTCTTATTTTGCTTTAGCAGAATATAATTTCTTCAGTGAGCTTGAAAAGTCTAACTACATAATTATTTGTAACAAAAACTTTACTTATCTGTAAAGAAATTGATGGAAACTTCAATAAATTGTGAGATCGCGATGTCGTAAAACAGTTGTTTACATCTTCAATCCCATTCAATCTCGTCAATGTTACGGTCACAAGAGGTCTCTACATTCCTGCCAGTACTACCAAACTCTGAAAATGAAATAAATTTAAATACAGAATCGATTGTCGGTATTTCAAATTTCATTGTGCAATTTCTGTTTTTTAAAACAATTATTTTTTCCCAAACCATTAAATCTATCAGACCATTTAATTGTTTTAATAATTCAACTTCTGGATTTATTTCATGGTTAAATGACCAAAAATTATCTGCTACGGCCAATTCATCAGTCTGTTTATACCCAATATTTTGAAAATGTTCATTCATTCTGGTTTCTAAATTTACAAACGTGAGAGATTGAATGTGATTGAAGATGTAAACAACTTTATGAAATCGTGATCTCACAGTTTATTGAAGTTTCCATCAATTTCTTTAAAGATAAATGAAGTTTTTGTTACAAATAATATTTGTGCAGTATTTGTTGCTTCACTGTTGCTAGCTTCATTTTTTACATAATTGAAAACTTTTGTCATAATTTTGTACGAATATTTCTGAAATTAATTAAATAAGAGTTTGGGTGTTTCAAACATATAAATCATTTACATAAGAAAGCTGTCAGAATTCCCAGGTTCAGCCATTGTATGATGTAGCATAGGTCTCAAAATGCAATTGTCAAATGTGAAGTGGTGCCTGGTAAAATTAATCCAATATATATATGAGCTATTTGGTTCATTCTCCTCATTGCTGTCCAGTACTTTGTACACAAATACAGCGTTAATGAATTCCGCTGTGGGAAGTTTATTTGCAGTAATTGTTTGTTTTTAAAAATGTGCTAAGCACAAACAAGCTGTTCACGTTTTGTTACAGGAGTGTAGAACCAAGATTAAATGTTAATCTGTAATTACACACGCCTGTTTCTATACCACATTTTGCATAGTTGTGCTCCTAAATCTTGAAATCTCATTACTTTATGTTTATCCCAAAGGGCAAAAACTTTTTAATCTACCTAATGAATTACCTTTACATATTTTCTTGGCTTCCGGTGTGAGCCATGTCTTGTTTGCTTAAAATCTTGCTGGCGTTTCGCTCTAAACTACTGTGTTAAGCTTTTTCACCAGGTGACTGCAGATGTTTCAAATGGGCACTGCTTTTATACTTTGATTTGCCTCTCTGCCACCTGCAATCCTTATGGTTCCTTCTCCACTGGAAGGTCATTGTGCTAATAGGGTCTTCCATATTGTGCTGAGTGGTTTGACTGTGTCTCAGTTCAGATTGCAAACCACTTGGCACAATATGGAAGACCCTATTAGCATGACAATCTCCCATTAGAGGAGAAGGAACCAATGGGATTACAGATGGGTGGAAACCGAGAAGTAAATCAGAGTATAAAGGCAGTCACAGTTTGAAACATTTGCAGTTGCCCAGTGAAAAAGCCTAACATAGTAATTTACAGCAAAACGTCGGCAAGATTTTAAGCAAACAGGACATGGCCCACACCGGAAACCAAGAGAAGTAATGAACAAAGACCATGGAAGTCTTAAGTAACCATGAATCACCTTTGTTTCCACAATACTTGATGTATGAAAAGGTGATACACTTATTGTATTTTGAGGGTGAGGCCTATGAGACATCCCCAAATTGGAAGATAGGTTACCTTTATAATGCTTTTTTAAAAAGTTCTTACTAGCTTCGGAACTGTGGTGATGGTTGGGTGGTGGTAGTTCCAGTTGTAATTGTGCAGTTCAGGATGTTCTGTAGTGTTATTGCAAAAGAAGGAAACAAGCTGGAAATGCACTGTTGAGAACTGAGGTGAATCCCTTCCCTCACTCAACCAAAATTTCCATTAAGATCTTTTCACTTGAACATCAAGGTTTAACAGCACTTTGGCAACATAGATGGGATAAATTTTCAGCTAGCACCTTGTAATTACCCCTGCTATAATTACAGCTTTTTGTCATTCAGGATTTTGCATATCTGCTTATATTTTGGTTCACACTTTATCTGAAAGGAAAAGGCAAGACTGCTTCAGTCACCTGGGATCACATCCACCAAATACTTCCCATAAAGTGGACTTTCTTAAATGCACAAAATTAAGCATAAATTTAACAGTTGCAAAATGGTGGTTAAGTGACTGGATAATTCTGTTTTTGATCCCCGGGCACAAAGAATTCAATTAAATCAATAGCTGAGTAATCAAGTTTTTTACATCTGTTCATCTTACAGTGATTAATAATGAATGTTCATGGGAGGAGAAAAAATTACTTCAGGTGTGTGTGTGTGTGTGTTTGTTTGTCTTTATATTAAGAAATTCTGTGGTTTGGGTCAGAAATATGTAGACTGAAGTTCATTGCATAGTTTTATAGCATGTTTTTTTGGTTCTGCAAAAAATTACAATAAAAAACATTATCTCCCATTGGGAAATCTGTTCTTATTCACTATTAAGTAGTATTCCATAAAGTGTTAGATAATTGAGGCTGAATTATTATCTGCAGTTCAGAATCAATGTCATGATCACAAACCAAGTACATATATTATTGATAACTATACTGCTCTATGTGAAAATATAATCAGTTAAAATGAAAAAACTGAAGTACTTGGATATTAAAAGTTCTTATCTGAATGTGTAAATTATATTGGTACTATTTATGTAGCACACTAGGAGTAGTAGTTCAAGTTCTATACCAAAAGAAAAGGTTTCTGTGTTTGCTTTTATAAATAGTGAAATATGTGAAAGAATTTTCTTCACCAATCAGAAACCATAGTGGTCAATAACATAATTGCCATTTAAAATTAACATGCATACATATTTTAGAATAAGACTGTTTAAGTAACTATATATTAGAAAATTAACCTTACTAATTCTGCTTCAATCCTAAAGTGCTACAAAACTATAGCTACATACAGTTTAGAGGAGTATAAAATCAGTAAATATAACCTTTTAGGTGTTTTTAATTGTCTTGTCATAAAAAATTCAATATTTTTTTGTTATTACAATTTTTTAAAAGTGAAAGTTGTATGTTTCATATATAGAATGTATGGAGTTCAAAAACCATTCTTAAATTGTTATTCTGTGTTCAAATTCCTCTTCATATAAATTATGCCCCTCTGAGTGTATACAGCGAAGTGGAAAGCACTTGAGGTATACAACAGAAGTGTGGAAACATCTGAATGTTTTTCCAGTACTGTCCTATATCAATCTAGGACAGGTCACTGATTTAATACAAATGCTGTGTGTAACCCAAATACACCTCTAGAAGAATTGCAGAATGCTGCATGTTCAGTGTACTGTACTCGACTGCACAGATGAATCTGGTAACCAAAATTGATAGCAAGGAGTGTATTTTTCTGTTTAATATAGTGAATTGCAACAATTGGTATACAGCGAAGTGGAAAGCACTTGAGGTATACAACAGAAGTGTGGAGACATCTGAATGTTTTTCCAGTACTGCCCTAATTCAATCTAGTACAGGTCACTGATTTAATACAAATGCTGTGTGTAACCCAAATACACCTCTAGAAGAACAATTGCAGAATGCTGCATGTTCACTGTACTGTACTCGACTGCACAGATGAACCTGGTAACCAAAATTGATAGCAAGGAGTGTATTTTTCTGTTTGATATAGTGAATTGCAACAATTGGTATACAGCGAAGTGGAAAGCACTTGAGGTATACAACAGAAGTGTGGAGACATCTGAATGTTTTTCCAGTACTGCCCTAAATCAATCTAGTACAGGTCACTGATTTAATACAAATGCTGTGTGTAACCCAAATACACCTCTAGAAGAACAATTGCAGAATGCTGCATGTTCACTGTACTGTACTCGACTGCACAGATGAACCTGGTAACCAAAATTGATAGCAAGGAGTGTATTTTTCTGTTTAATATAGTTAATTGCAGCAATTGATAATCTATTATGGTGCAGCCTTGATGCATTACATTTCTAGGAGATGGTAAAGTAAATGAAGCAAGAAAGGAAGGAGTATCATATGGCACAGGAATAAAATTGTTTTTCATTGGTAAACGTAGAAATTTCAATTAATATGATAATCATTTTGAAAATAACTTATGGGGATGCTTAGAAAGATTGGCAGTTGCAAGCTCCCTATATACGAATGCCATATCAGGCAAACTTTTATGACAAAAAGCATAATAGGAGTAGTTTGGTGTGGTATATCTGATATGTCAACAATAGCACTTAAGTTATATAACAAACAGTTCTAGGATATTACGGACCAGCTATGTTTAGTGGTGTCAGTTTGTTACAGAATTCTTTCTTGGTTGGTATCTTACTTTAGTACTTCGTTTGTCTGTAACTGCTGACATCTTTTTGTTGAAGTTTCCAGACATTATTATTTACAACTTTTTGCTTGATGTTATGAAGACAATTTTCTTTTTCATAATCTGAAATGAATACAAATTTTTTCTTTGAAAAATAAACAAAATGTTTTTCATTAATCATAAAAATGGATATTCATGAAAATAATAAAAAAAAACTAAAAAAAATTAACTTATAAAATATTTCAGAATTGTTTGAAATGCGTAGAAAATATTTTTGTTTTTTAATTCAATTTTCTTAATTTTCTTAATTTTTGTTAAAAACAAAAGATCTTGCCTATAGCAATAACAAAACTTGTAACCATTGTACACATGCAAGATATCTTTTGGGCTTGCAGTTTTACTTGATATTTAAAAATATAATCTACAAAATATTTCAGAATTAATGTGAAATTCATAAAAAATGTTTTTAATTCAACAATTTGCTTGAAATTCTTGCCTATGCAATAATAACTTACAATCATTGTATACATGCAAGATACCTATTGGCCTCCAGTTTTTGCTGACATAGTTTCATGTGTCTGGTAACTTCTCTGTAGGATTCATCATGTGGTGCCCTATGTTTTCACGCTGTTTATATGTACTTGTGCACTGATATAAGTGTGTTCATTTTCCAGCTAACACATGATTTTTGTAAGATAATTTTCCATTATTATTCCTGAATCTAATTTTATCACTAAAGTTTCTCATTTCTCATATATACCTTGCCTAGCCATAAATACTGTTAGAACTTTAAAAGTGAAAAATGCGAATGCCATGCAAAATATTTTAATTGGCTTTTAGTATGTTGTATCTACAGGCGTTCATTACACACAGCACCAATCACTTTTCGAAATAGCCACCTTTGCACGGATACAAGCTCTGAGTCTTTGGGGCCACTCGTCTATTGCAGAACGGATGACATCCAGGAGCAAATCTGCCACTGCTGACAAGGAACACTTTGAACTTCCAATGGTGGCGTGTCTACTGTTGCAGGCGATGCCCTCAAGCAGTGACCACATTCGGTAGTCCAGTGGATTCAAGTCCAGACTGCTACTGGGCCATCTTCAGGAGAAATGAAGTCAGGAACATTACACTGAAGCCATGCTTGCATTGACCTGGCCTTGTGGTCAGGGGCAAAATCCTGCTGGAAAGTCCATGGTTGGTTTTGAAATGTGCCACTCAAGTTCTTGACAATAGGCTCCAAAACAGTGCTTTCATACACTCTGGCGCTGGTTTTAACACCCTTTTTGCAAAAATGTAGGTGGGTGGTACCAGAATAATTTGCACCCCACCTCACCATCACTGAGGAGGGACGATGGACCCTCTGAACTTTAGGAACCTTATTACTGGCTTCCCGAGATGATGATGATGATGATGATGCATAAACCCTGTCGTTTTGCACATTGAAAGACTCCTCAATAGTGAAAACTTTTTCATTGGTGAAGAGGATGTTCCGATGACCATTTTGAGCTAACGCTGAAGGGGACGTCTACATTTAAGCACTCTCAGCTTCTTTAGGCATGTGTCAAGATAATGTCCTTTATGTCGGTGATAAGCCCTTAGTCCAAGGTCCTCTGACCGAAGCCTGGACATTGTCCTTTTTGAAATGTTCATTTCACAGGATAAGATAGCCTGCTTCTGCACAGAATTTCTCCGGACATAAGCCGCCATTGCTTTTTGTGCTGCTGGATTCCTGACACTGCGTGGTCAACCCTCTCTCAGCTGATCCTTTACAGTCCCAATTGCAGTGAATCACTCAATGGTGCAGTACACAAACAAAAGGCTGATTTTCTGCCTTAGTAGCATCTTGAAAATGCCACTTGCAGATTTTCCAACTTTATGCAACACAATGACATGTACATGATTTTCATGTGTGCACACATGCAGTTGTTTGTGCCAAACTGGATGTACAGTATGTGTTGAAAATTTGTAGCAGTATTTATGGCAAGACTAGGTATAGTGTATTTAGAAAAAACACTAATGCTTTGTATGTTGGACAGAAAGTTATGGTTAACCTTATGAACAGGAAACCCATTTCTAGAAATGCTTAGTTTGGAGGCTGTGGGGTTTCAAAATTTGCATATAATTGAATGTTGAGTGTGCATTCCACAGTTCATTAAGAAATCCAACAATAACATTACATTGTCCAGTAAATTACAAGAGGGGTTCAAACTGTTGACCTACTTGAATGCGGAGTATACATAAGCAGCGCATAGACTGACACACATTGTGCACCATATGCCTCTTCATGTTGTATGTTCTTGATTGTGCACAATACACTCATGAGCACCAGTCTCATGGCCTGGTTAATATACTGCAGTCAGTTTCGGGCGAGATCAGGTAACTATAGATGAGGCACTGGTTTGTCACTAATATAATTTTGAGCTTGGGCCCAAATGACCTAGCTGTCAATGGGCCCTTAAACCCCAGTTCCTCACCCACTCACTCCACTTCTGGCCAAGTGTATGTGCAGTTATAGATCTTAGACAGAGTACACGTTCCTTAGATCTTTCCCGTCATCTGCACAGATTATTTTCATTGCCAGATGGCTGCTGACTTGCGTTATGTAATATTAAGAAAAATATTTTCCCTTGGTTGGAACCCAGTTAGTGATATACTGGGAGAATTACAAGCATGACATGTCAGCACTTCATTGCAAATGTATTCAAATGACCTCCGTGATGGGGTACCCCTACTATATGCAGCTATATTAAGCAATGAAGCATTACAAACTGAGCTTCTCATATGGTTCATGTACTGAAAATGTGTGTGTGTGTGTGTGCGTGCGTGCGTGCGCGCCCTGGTTGTTTAATGATGTGAATGAGTTAAATGGGAAGGCAGTTTAACTTCTGGAATATTAAGAGTGTAGAAAGCTTCCTTTATCATATCAAAAACTAGCAATCTACTATCAAGCAAATAGGTGCTCAGTGCCTTTGTCATGTTACACTAATTTCTCAACCTAGTATCATTTTCATCTAGTAATTATTCGTTTAAAAAGTTAATTTTTTACTTTTTAGTTATTTGTATTATTGGCAGAAACGGTTTCAATGCAGATTTTGTAGAAGGGAACACATGGGGTACAGGAAAATTGGAATTCTTTACTGTATTCCTGATTAGATATCTACTCAGAATTGAATTTGGAGGCAATAAAAAGAACATTTGTAGAAACTACTTATTACTTACCAGTTACATATAATTCTAAGGTCAGAGTGGAGAGGGCTTCACAGACTGCTCCCAGAAAATTAAGGTGTAATTTTGATTTGTCACATTAGCATCTCATTTTTGTGGTGGACTTCCTATTGTATTTAAGCTCATATTTTGATGACATGGTCTCTTCGTCTGAACCACGACTCACACTAAGAAAAGCTCCCGTCTTCTGCTCAGCCCATTTCTTATTAATCTTCACTTCAACATTAGCTTTTGAAAGTAGATTTTTTACTTCCTCAGCAAAAATATTTATTTTATTTTATTCAAGCTATTCATTTTATTTTGTATTATTTGCTGTTGAATTTTGAACATAATGTGTTATAAAATTTATGGTATCTGAAATAGAAATGGGTAGCTGAAAAGTGGGTTTGGTGCTTGGTGTTCACTGTGATGAGAAACAAACATATATTAAACTGACATCGTCTGCTGCAACTTTAAATCAGAAAACTGATGGCCAACTTCTGAAATAAATAAACCTGGCTGGTGTAGGTATTACACAGGGCAGGGGGCAGATTCTATACAACTTGCACCCTGACTTCCCCATTGTGGCAGCTGTTGAACTGGGTGAGGAGAAGGCAGGTTTCAATGACCAGGAAGAGGTGGATGAACACAAGGAAAACGTCAGATCAGCTGCAGCAGTGGGCTGTCAGTTGCTGAAAGGTATAGGAGTAACCAAAGCGCTGGTTGAAGGATTAGGATGTTCTGAATCAGCCACTCTGGGGTTGTGGATGTTCCAGAGAAACAAAGGAGAAACAGAAGAAAATTCCAGAGATTTGCCTTTTTGAAGCTAGCACTCAGGAGCAGGCTGACTGGGACAGAGGTGTAGTGAAAGGAGAAGCACAGAATTTAGTCCACACATTCAGTGTCACACCTGCCAATCAACTAACCCCTACTATTTTTGCTGAGGAAGCCAAAAATCTACTTTCATATTTTGATATTAAATTTTTGGGTGGAGTACAGGAATTCCTATACTTGCCATTGGTTAGTGCCAGGGAAAATAAGAATTAAACACAATGTAAATGATTATTAGGGTAGCATTGAATTCCTTTGAAGTTATTTTTTGTAAATAGCATTAAGTAAAACTGCAACTGTTATTCATAATGCAATTAACTCAGTTTTCTAACCTTCAGCATCAGAATTGCCACATCCCAAAGAGAATTCTATTTATTCTATACTTAGTTAAAACGTTTTAAAAGATAAATATGTTTGCATCACTATACACTTTTCAAATGTATTAAAATAATTTGATTTTTTTACGCTAACTACAACCATCTCATTTCATTTTTTCAAAATTAAATGATGTGGAGAGGTGAGAATATCTGTAGCAAAGCTAATTCTGGAATCTAGAAGAGAGCATTGAATTTTATTTAGAAAGCTGCATCAAGGTTTCACCATAGTTATTGGTACCAGGTATGGAACATTAATGGTTCTGTGCTTTCCTTCATGACAGGTATCCAGCGATTGTTGAATTAATTTTTTTCTTTACAGCTACTTTACACCAGCAGCAAATAATGTGCAATGGAAACCGAGGCGTGACTTCTGCATGCATAGGCACTCAGATAGACAAAATTGAGCTTAAAAACTTAAAATTTAGCATTGCATTTATGCCCCCTATTTCAGCAGTTTAACGTTGTTCTTTATTTGTTGATGCAATGTTTGGTTAGGTTCTGGAAGAGGAATCAATGTGCACTTCATTGTGCAATATAAAGATAGGTACATTTAAAGTCTTGAGAATCATGTTATATAGATACTTTCACAATATGTTTTAATCTGCATGTTAATTAATAATTTCATGTTGAAATTTCATGTTGACTGCCTGGAAATGTTTTTGTTTCATTTGTGAACCCAACTCCAAGCAGTTTACGGGTAAAAAACAGGTTTGCATTCTTATGCAGGGTGAAAACTTATCCCTTAAAACCACTTGCACGTTGCATTCCTTTCCTTAGTATTAATGCTGCAGGACAAGTCTTTCATAGAATTCTTAAATTCTCTAATTTGCATGTATTTATGTAAACAGAAATCCTTGTAGGAGAAAATTGTTTGAAAACAAATTTAGTATGTGCCTTGATTAAGGCAATGGAACTTCATTTTTATATAGAATTAATTTTCTGTTGATTCATACATTGTCAGGGACTATCATAATTAATGCATTTTTGTAATTTGGAAGTTCCATTGCATAATGCAAGCAGGAAAAGGTAAGTGAGTAATAATACAAATTATTCTTACTTATTCTGTGTATGAGATGGTGTAGTTTGTACTGTGGTGGTAGAAAAAACTTCATAATCTTTGTTGTTTGTGGAATATTTTTTGTGAATTTGTAGCACAGTATTACAGTCTTGTCGTATTTGTATGCTGAAGAAAGAACAAAATTCTGTCGTAGTTAGTATTTTATTTTCTGCTTTTTTTTTTTCTTTTTTTTTTAAACACTTTAATGTACTATTTCTCTTTTCCCGGCATGTCTTAAGAATTTTTTTTTTCCTCCAGACGATTCGAAGCAAAGCTAATTTTTTCTTGGATTTCGTGGCAGCTAAAATTGGGTGTTTGTTGTGTGTTTTATAGATTATGATTACGACTATTACGGGTATGGGGATTATCGAGGTGGCTACAGTGATCCATATTACGATGACTATTATCGTTACGAGGATTACTATTTCGATTATGCTCCGCCTCCACCACCTGCCAGAGGGAGGGGCAGGCAGCCTCAGCCGGTGGGTCGATCGTCTTTATTAATCGTTCCAAGTCGTTTTCGTTCAGTCGTACGTTGCTCATTTGACTGTGGCACAGCGTTTATCACATTCCTTAATTCCATTTTTCATAATCAATACATACACCCCTTGCTTATTCATGGCAAAATGATCATGCACAGATTTCACTTGTTTGGAAACCAGTTAGCTGTTGATACATCAAATAGTTAATACCAGCTTTGAATATTGTACACACAAGTAGTGTGTTGAAAGTGATGTTGCATGGTCATTAATTAACCATATCCATAACAGCAGTGATGATTATATTAATCCCCATATGCCAACAAAATCACCAAAGCGTACTGCCACTTTCAAATAGCATATCATATCTGAGCCATTATTGCAGGCAGCACAAAATCCTTTAGATAATTTCAGCCGGGAAAAGCTATATCAATACTAAAATAGACCATTGTTAATGCTACAAATCCAAATTCCTGTGTCTGCATTGGCTCAGATATGATTCTGTTTTCTCTCTCTCTCCTTACCCATTTGATGTCTAGCTGCAGGGTTATCCAAAATAAGGACTGGGGGAGGGATTCGAGACTTCAGCTGAGCACTACAATTTTAATCCCAACTAACTTTTCCTCACTGATTGAATTTACATCCTTAATACTCTATAGTCAAACTTATATTGGATTCATGAGTACAGATGCAGCATTACCATGATGGACATGGACAGTGATCAAAACTTTGAAGCACATGTAATTACTTTTGGCTCAAGGTATGTTACCAGCTTATAAATCAGGAAGATGTTAACACTCCAGGTATTAGCTTACATAAATTTACCATTGGGGGTGAATATGTTGGGATTATCAGACAACTCTCTTGAAAGCTCAGTAGGAATGAGGAAAGGTTAGGCAGATAAGTGCATTTCAGTAACAGGTTACTCTCCTACAAGATATTTCTCTCGCTTCAGGCTTTAGTTTCTGTGCTTTCTGCTTTATTGTGGCCGCTTTTAGAAGCTTACTGCTTTTAGCTGGGCGCAAGTAGATGCTTTGCTTCCTCACCCAACAATCCCAACCAATCTGCAAATTGCTCGTTTTGGATAACCCTGCTCTGCTCTTTAAATAGGTCACAAGAGAAGAGTACACATTTTTCTCTTTTAGCAAATGCCAGCAACACGTACCATAAATTAAGCTCTGATAAAGGTTGAGGTTTCCCATGTACTGGGTTAAAATTTTATGATTCTAAACTGTAGTTGAGCAAAGTTGATTTGTTGGTAATGCTGGTATGTGTTGGTTGTATTTGGTGGGGAAAAAAGAGCCATTTTAAAAATTGTTCTTATGTGTTTATAATGATGACAATGTAACTATTCTGAATTTAAGATCCAAATAATGTTTTATACTATATTTTATGGACAGAATTTTATTCCTAAAACTAAATTTCATTTTAATCTCCTTGTAAGTTTATATTTTCATGGCCATTATTTTATGATGAATTGATGATTGTTGCCCAGAACATTAGAGTTATCAGCCTGCGGTTGTTATTCCAGTACTAATCTGTCCAATTGAAAACACTTAAATCCAGAATGTAAATTTGTCTCTTGTGTATGTGTTAGGGAAATCAAACTAAAATGAATCAAGAGCACTGTGCTTTGTATGCCTGTTGCCAATATATTGCATATATTCTGATATCAAATTATATTAACACAGATTTATATTTTGAAAAAGAAAATTGGAATTAACATTGAAGTAATGCAGTAATTAAAAATTACGTAATAAGTGAACTGAGACAGTCTTTTACTTTACATACCTCAATTGAAAGAAAATTTAGGTTTGTGAACTACAGAGTGTTTCAGTTGACTTAATGTATAATTTTTAATTGCAGATTGATATATTTACTTTTACAGAAGAAAATGTAGCGGATCAGTGCATCATTTGCAAAGTTTTATATTTTGATATCAATTACAGTGCTAAAAGATATTTTAATTGAATAAAGTTAACATAAAATGATGTTCCAAGAACATTTCTGTGAATGTTTAGTTTTGTTAAGTTTTTTAACTGGAGGAATTGAATTGTAACTGTGCAGCAAGTAAAGCTTTCTTCTAATGGTACTTTATATTGTTTGGTCAGGCTGGTCGTGGGCGTGGAGTGGTGGCCCGTGGCCGGGCAGGTGGGCCCCCAGCCCGTGGGGGAGCCAGGGGGGCACGCACCGCAGCTTCCGTGGCCCGTGGGGGGGGTCGAGCACCCGCTCGTGGGGGGGCCCGCGCCAAGGGAAGTTTACCAGGTGAGGATGGTCTGTATCTCCACCTTTTTATTAAAATACTTAGTATTAGTAAAGACACACCACCTTATGATTACTTAGTATAACATTTCTTTAGTTATAAGGCAACACTGAATTACTTCTGAATGTTGCATTTTTTAATATTTTTTTTAAAAACTGAATGAAATTTCATTGAAATAAGGTTGTGTGGCCTTTTATTAGAATTTAGTAAGTTACGTAGTTCTAATGGAAAAGAGGTTACTTTAACATTGTTGATTGTGCTACATTTGTCATATAAATGCAAAGTAATTGCTGATTACTGACAAGTTGTTTTACAGAGCATTGATATGTTATACTGACTTCCATTAGCACTAATGTTCAGTTGTTTTACCAAGCATTGATATGTTAAATACCTACTTCCATTAGCACTAATGTTCTGTATAGAATAAACATTAATAACAGTAAGGGAACTTTTGATCAGGATTCAGAGCATATTTCTGTAATGTTAGTAACATAAGCTATAATAGATCTAAAATAGTAACATAAGCTATAACAGCTCTAAAATGAGTCCTGGTAAACATTTCATATGCTTATTAGATTAACTATGGAGGGACTTGTTTGAAAATGATCTCTGCTATGAACTTTTGTAAGAAATATAACTGTTATTAAGACTGTTTCAAAGTATTTACATTATGGGCTTTAATTTGTAGAAAATCTTAGATATATAAAATATGCTTATTAATGATGAATTCTACTTTTGATGTCTAAGCATATTTCAGCCCTAAAGTTAAAGGCACATGAATGTTGGCCAGGTCTGGCAGAGCTACTATTATTAAACGTAGAAGAAATGTACTAGAGGTAACTCTGTATATCTTATCCTTAAACCATTAAAAGCCTATCTTGATGGCTTTAACCCATGAAAGATTCAACAATTTTTTCTAAAAATTGCATACATTAAATACAATGTATCTACCTTGAGCATCAGATACTTCACATTTGTTAATAAAAAAAAAAACCACCTGATACTGCTTTGATGCATATTTTCGCACAGTCACAAACACAATGATATAGGGAAATTTAATAAATTCATTTATATTTGTCAGTATTTCAGGTAAAGTTTGAAACATGCTTAACATATGCCTGGTCACTTTAATAATAGAATAGGATACTAATACTTTGGAAATTACCTCATGTTACCTCATTTCTTTTCGAACTGCCTGGTTTATATGTTCATAGACTACTGCATGTTTATATTTTGGAGAGTATTCTGAGGAGGGAATTGTTGTGTTTGTCAGGTTTTTCAGTGTTGAAAAACAATAACCACTTGAAGATAAATGGTGCATAGCTGTAACAGACAGGGTATTTTTTTTTTTATTAGCTATTGCCATGATGGAAATTCTGTCTTATAATTATATTGGTACAGTAGAATCTCGTTTACCAGGATCAGTTGGGACCAGGGCCGATCCAAGTTAATGAAAATCCATGTTATCTAGACAATAATGGTAAAACGATAATAAAAACCTGTACAGCATGACTGAAATATTTTTAATTGAGTTTAGAAATTACTATCAACACACTTTCACCTAAAAGCGTAGTATATGTACTCTAATAGCATATGTATTTGCACTGTACACACTAGTGTTGGTAGTAAAAAAAGTCAGCTTCTGCTGTCTCAGTTAAGTGTATCGTTTACGAGCAGAGCGATCTCGCTTCTGCTTTAACATTAGAAGTTCATTTGGCAATGTTTTGGTTTGACTCTTGAAATAAAGCATCAATTTCTCTATGTCTGCTACTGCTTGTCCATGTCATAACCACAGCTGGTTCATCACCACTGTCTGAATCTGAGTACTCTTCATGTTTATTTTCGGTAACACTGCATGATGCAATAACGCCTTCCTCTATAATCGGTTTATAACCTCCATCATTGTCTATGTCTTGATCAACATCGGAACAGCCATCCATATTTTTTAACATGTCTATAAAATTTTCTTTCATGCTTATTTTTTCTTTAATCTTGTTTTCTGGCAAGTTGCACACACCAGGCCACAACTTTTTCCATCACTTTATCAAAGTTTCTCTTCCAACTTGGTCCCAAGCAGGTGGGGTGAGGGCAATGAATTAGGCTGCTGGCAAGAGAATTCTTTTTCCCTCCCCAAAATTGGTCCAGGTTAACAAGGTTTTACTGTACCTATATTTTTAGCATATTCTAGTGTAGATAATGAAAATTGTATTCTCTATTCAGAGATTTTAGTTGAGTGTACTGCATTCAGCAGTACTGTTATAGAGGCAAGCATATTTGTTGAAGTCTTCGGTATGGTCTGCCTTCATAAGTCGTATACTTTTGCACCTACTCTAGGTAGTGCACCTCTTTTATCTTTTACATTATACATTTGTCATTATTAGGGCTCATTAATTCAAGCTACTGTGTTGTTCTCTAGGGCATGCTGATCTGCAGCCCTTTTTCAAATGGATAGTGTGTGGATTAAAGTTTGTCATTTAGAGTAGCTACAAAATAATGAACATGGGCACAGCCAATGAAGTGCTCGCGTTCTCTTTGCATTGCCAGGTCTACAGCCAGCAGGCGATAGAGATAGCAGATGTCTGTCTTTGTCTCACGGTATCCCTCTAGCAGTGAGCTGAGATGTACATATGCTGACAGCAAAGTTCACTTAATATTTCCACATGTGTGCGAAAACAATGATTTCGCATGGTGGCATAAACTAAAGCATAAGATCTTGAACGTGAGAACAGACCTATGCAACATCGTTCACATGCATACAAAATGAAATGACACAAATTAGATGCATTCCACAAAAGAATGGCATTTGCAACAGTGAAACGAAGTACTGATTTTTCAACGATTTGTAAATATAGTCGCTACTTTAATGATGCCGTAATTGTATACTGCCTGTAATGTACTTTAAACCAATGTTTGCTTCATTAAAATGGTTAATAAATACAGAAGATACCAGTGCGTATTAGAATGTTGCTCCATGTTTTCCAGGAGACCTAAATATGGGAACTTCTAATTTGGTGAACTGTTTGCCTTCTTTAACAATGTTTGTCACAGTATGAGCACTCACGTGATAAGCCTGTGCCGTTAATTCTCGGTTTTGAGCGAAATTAGTACTTTCGAAAATGACTTATTGACAATTGTTTGAAAAAAGAATACACATGAAAAATATTTATAGCCTGCTTATGTAATCTCTTTGGAGTTGTCTTGCAGTCACTACTAGGCACACGAGTACTAGGTTTGCTAAACGACATATTTTCTAACTTCGGAAAGCATGTCTACACTTATAAGATCACCAATTTACTGAATGCAGGGTACAAATTGCAACTGCAGCAAAGCATGTGTGTGGTTTTCTTCCTGACAGTTAATGTTTCTTTTCTTTCTAGTCAGGCATCTTATCTTTTCATATCTCCAAAAGCAGATATCCTATAAACACGGGGTTTGGACAGTCTTCCTCAGAAAAGATAGCTCTGTGACATAGGTTAAACAAAATAATTCTGTAATTAGTATCTTTGAGCACACAAAGAAATTATCCTTACGGTTCGGCCAAGCAAGCCAGTATGCATGCTGAACTGTACAACATTGCACTCACCTTATTGGCTAGACTACGAGAGACCAGCCGTGCCTAGCTCTGCCTTATGTTCATTCCTATTTTGTAGCTACCTTAATCATACCACTCGGATTGTGAATGACAGTATCCTGATGGTTGCCTTTTCAGGACTTTGTTTCTTTATATAATTTGTCATCACTGGAAGTAAAACTGTGTAATAGAATCACATAGAGTGAAGCAAATATTAGTTCTCTTATTTTTAAATACACCCTTAAATTTAATTCCAATGGATTGATGCCATTTCGTTTTCTCCTTGTTTTTCCTGAATACTTGTGAATGTTTGCAAGTCCTTTTCCACCCATGACTTGATTATCTAGATCATTTTTCATTTTCTGCTGTAACACACAGTTGAAACCATATGCTTTCCTTTTCAACTATGAAATGGAATTTCAAGATTTCCACATTTAAATATATAAATATTACTTCCATTCCTAAAACTTAAAGGAAGCTGCAGATTACATATGGGAATTGTATTCAGCAAAGTTGTTTTTTTATTTTATCTGCAATTGTAATATATAATGCAACATTCACACTGCACAATTTTTGTTGTGTTCATGTAAGGAAATTAGATGTATGTGGTCATTATGTTTAGCTATCCTTTACAAGTCCACTTTTTGTTTTGAGGTTTCAAAAATATCTATTATTGCTTATCTAGATCAATTATGTGAAGAGAGCTGAAAATTGATCAAACATTCATGGAGTAACGTTACCAAAATAAATATCCTCCAATGTTGTAACAAGTAGAATAATAAACTTGCAGGGATAAAGCATAGAGCAGTTGTATACCTATCTTGTTATCCAGTCTATTCATTGCTATAGAAGGTGCTTCACAGATAAACTATTCAATTGTAAGTTTATCTGTTCTGATGCATAATTGGTTGCCACTGGTAAAGCATAGGAATTCTTCATTTAGAATGGAAAATATTTTATAATTTAAAACCTAATTCCTCATGGTCTAAACGGTTTATATTTTGGAAGAAATGCCTTTACTGAAACTACACTCCACTCACTAGTATTTATAAATGTTGAAGTAGTTCAGGCGAATGTTTTTATGTACTTCAATTCTAGAAAATCTTTGAGCTTTATTGACGATAACTATGAGTAGTTTTAGGAGGAGATTTCCCTAAAGCAGCTCAGTCTAAAAGGACTTTTTGTGTTCTTCCTGTTTCCTAATGTAGTGATCCATCTCTACATTTTCATTTACATGTATCTGTCTCACTTCCAGTTGTGTATAGGCTCCAGGAATGTGGTACCTTCTGCTTTTTGTGGTTAAGCTTTATTGCTTGTGATGATTTACAAGTGACAATCAAATACTGTGTATAATGTTAAAGGTTTTTATAATAAAAAATATTTTTTTTATAAGTTTATTCTAGCTGTAACAAGCGTACGTTTCATGTGCATTTGTCCTCTGTTGGCAGGTAAGCGCAAATTCGACGGGGGTCACCAGAACCAGGGGGAAACTAAACGTCGCTACCAGAGCAGCTGGGGGAATCAGCCCCTCGCCCAACAGCCGCTGGGCAATGCATATGGGCTAGCAGGCATGAATGGCGGTGGATACAGTGCGGGCGGGGACCAGCAGTGGTACCAGGACACATACCAGTCTTGGAGCTAAATATTAGTGGGTGGCTTGACAAGCTTATTGGAACACTAGGGCACAGGCCCTTTTGTACAAAAGGGGCCATGAGAACTAATTGAAGTCTAGTTGAGTCAGAAGTGCTTGGGTGGGAGGGGTGTGACCAAAGGTGTGGAGTTTTTTCACTCCTGGAGGTGGCTTCATCACCCGGCTGTTTAAGATGTACAGAGACAATATATTTGTATGTAATGGAAAGGGTCTGAGAGTGAGCCTAAGAAAGTGAGGTGGATATATTCCTGCTGACTGTCTTGGTCTTGTTCTTGTTCTTTGTAATGAGCAGATTTGAATTAATGTTACTTATTGCTCAGAGAAAACCTACTTGTATGTTACTACAAATTAAGGTCTCAAATTTTTTGATGTTTTTTCCTTTTGTTGTTAGCTTGTGTTGCTTTTATGTTAATGCACGAGCATTGTTGTTCTTGGGTATCTTCTAGCACAACTACAAAATTCAATAACCATACTCCTTGCATTTTGGTTATAAATCATTGTTCAACAAATCCCAGTATTTGATATAATATTTAATTAAGTTTGCCTGCATTTTGTTATAGTATCAGTATGTTGTAATTTTATCAGTTCCCCCCCTCCCCCATCAAAGCCCCCTAGTTCTGGAGACATTACATCTTAAGGGGGAAATAATTTCTAAATCACCAGCTGCAGTTGATTGGATCCTACTACATTGTGGTGGGCCTATTTGTTTTTAATCCCCATTGTTTTGAGTCCATTTGTTTGAAACAAGCAAGGCATGGTTACTGCAATCAATGGATGATTAAATAAAGCTTTAGATTTGGTTTTTTAATATAAGAGCTCTGCACTTTAGTTTCATTTTTGAAGTTCATTTTATGTAGATCATAACATAAATTACATCTATTTAAATAGTGTGTAAAGTTGACAAAGTTGTTTGCTGTATGTTGCATCTTTTTCATTAAATGTGATGGAACATTTGATGAAGAGTGGGTTTTTGGCTAGTGAGCAAAGGCAACTTGAGATAATGTATGGGAATTGCTTCATAAGAATGTCTCATGTTCTATTGGGAATTGCTTCATAAGAATGTCTCATGTTCTATTGGTATAGCAAAACGTTGTAAAAATTGTAACTAGTACTTTATTGTTACCTATGATATTGAAGAATAAATTTTATTTGGTAAAGTTTTAATGAAAAGTTGATGAATTGCTATACCTCAAGAACATTTTATGACCATGCAAAAGGTTTGTTCATGTTGTTTTGGAGTGGTCAAGTCCTATGTTGCTTGAATCAAGGGTATGTTACTCTTGGTTCAGGTGAATTTTTTTAAATATATAAATATATATTGTATTCCTACTAATCGAAAATTGTGATGTGGTATTTTAAACTGTAAAGTCAGATGACTGCTCACTTGCCTTTTTATTTGTTTACAGCTGAGAGTAGTTTTGTTATCTTTGCTTGTTTGTCATTAATATCTTGAATTTTCTTGTATACAAATGCTTTGCTTGGTTTTCAATATTTTGCATTTTATTCAGTTTGTATAACCATAAATTTAGTGTGCTGTAGTTTGAAGATAAAGGATTTAAAACTGTTGACATTTATTTCTTTTCCCCTGGGCCTTAAATTGAAATGTCCATATTATTTTAATGATCTGATGTACTGACATACATGTCACAAATAAAAAGTTGTATGTGAAAATTGACCATGGTTTTTCACCTTTTTCCCAACATGAAACGGGCGTGCCAAATACCTTTAATGAGTTTGCCTGTTTGTGTTTGAGAAGATGAGAGACTATTATTCGCATCAAACCTCCTTATATGATCTTCAGAGGCTACTCGATCTTAGCAAATCACAGGAAGTGGCGTTGCCTTGTCAGAACTAGCTTCCTCTCACTTTGTAATTGTTAGATCAATGCTTGGATATTGGTAATTTGTTAAAAGCTTAAAAGATAACTTAATATAAAGAGAATGATCAACCAAGCATGTGCAAAACACAAGTGTAATTTTAGCTGCAGTAGTTTGGTGTGTACACACAATTATATTTTACATGTATTTAGTCAGAAATGAAGCAGCCTTGAGCTGTCAACAGACAGATGATAATCTTTGTGACTGTCTAGTTTCCCTTTCTTTTAGTACACCCATAAATACTCTTGACCATGGTACAAAACAGGTAGTTAATGTGCAATTCTAAGAAGTTGTAGAAATTTGCAGCATGCTGCTAAAGAAAGCAAGTGATAGTGTTAGTGAGAGAAGGGAAACAAAATTTACTATTTTATGTAGTCAAGCCTGACAGGTGTTTTATACAGTGTATAAAACTGACGGAGAAAGGTGTAAACTTGATTTTAAAAAGGTGTTAACTGTTTGGGCATGTGGAATGAATCAGTTTCCTGGATCAGTTCAAAGGTAAAAAGATGAGTCAGCTTCTTGCTAAAGTTTTTGTTTTGTCTAGAAAACACATTAACTTAAAAGAACAACACACTTAGATGATTTTGAAAAACAGGTAGTTTATAGAACAGTTTTGGAATTTTATGACCACAGCAAATTTTGTACTGTCAAAGAGATAACAGCTTCTTTATAGGAAAAACATCTTACAGAGGTTCTACTTTTACCATAAGAATTCTGAAAAAATGTAGGCTTCAGATATAGGAAAACCAATGATGGTCATATATTCCTTAAGGAAAGGAGACATTGTGGTGTCAAGATTGAAATTCCTTTGCACAGTGCATGAATTAAGAGTTTCTGGAGGAAAGTAGTGCGAGTGACGAGGATGGTGAGGGTGTTTGCTGGAGTGACGAGCCCCTTGCCATCTCTCTGGAATAATAAGGCACGTTAATTTCTATTGCCATTTATCTGGTTTTACTAAGTAGTGAAATTTTATTTGGATTTTAAACAGGTGCGCTTAATATCCTTGATAACATACATGCTATTCTTCACTACGCTGCAGGTTATGCAGCATGTTATTGCTGTCTCGCTCACACACGTTTACGATATGACTATGTTGCATCGCTCTGCTATTGGCGATTGCCATATGCAGGTTTGATGCGGATAATAATTGTACATTCATCAAATGTTCTGTAAAATATGAGTATATTGGAGAATTTAATGTTAGGATGGCATGTTGGAGATGGTAGCTCAATAGTTAAGAGTGACTGGACAGAAATCAGGAGGCCCATAGTTCAAATCCTGGCCATGGCATTGAATTTTTCAGTTTATGCAAAACCTTGGCCTATTTATGGCTAGTGTGAAGGCATGATTAATTTCCATCAATTAACATAAATAATTCTGTAAAGTATCAACAATTTTAGCATTAATTTGAAAAGGTAAATTGGAATTTAAACTGAAGTAATGTAATTAAAATTACCCTTTGAGTCGTCTGACACACTTTGTACTTTAGCTACCACAAATTTTCTTTTCAACGCGTTTTGCCTTCCAAGTGGAGGCGAAACGTGTCAAAAGAAAATTTAGGGTAGTGTCTCAGTTGACTCAGTATAATTTTGCAGCCTGGTTTTGCAATACTACCTCTATGGCTTGCCACTAAATCCACAATTAAGGCCATCCCATGAATTAATGCAAATTCTATTGCCACTTAACATATTAAGTACCAGAGCAGTCTCTAGGGCCTGCTTTATGCAATTCTCAAAAGTGGTGCATATGACCTAAGACTTCAAGAATTCATGCGGAAAGAATACATCACGGAAACATTGAGTTTTACTATAAACTGGATCTCTTGTAATTTCCTTTCATAAAAGTGTTGAAAACAGTGTTGTAATACATTAAATTTAAGAGTAGGTCGATTTATAACACAACACTTTTAAATTTACTGGAACATGTTATGGAGGCTACTTTCCTCCATTGTCAACTGGACATCGACAATGGAGGAAAGTAGCCACCTAAACATGCTCCGGGAAATTTAAAAGTAATTGTTTGGATTAATTGACTCACCCTTAAATTTAATGGATCTCTTGTGTTCATTATCTAAATATTGCTACCACTGGGTTTGCAAATGGTATATTATGGAGGCCTGAATTTGAATACAGTATCATGTTAATAGAAGAAAATATTTTAACTGTTTTGTAATTTACCTGTAGAAGATAGGAATACTAACAGTGAAACCTATTTAATAAGACCTGAAGCTTTCCTGGCGACGAATATGCTGAAGTTCTAATCGTGTTTTCACCTGGCTTGCCCCACGAGAAGAACTTGAGTGAAACCTATTGCTATTCAAGAATGGATTTAGTACCTATGTTCAGTGTATGCAGAACATGAAGCATTAGTAGTGTTTTGTAATTCATTTTTAACTATGAAAGCAAAGCATGCAACCACAAGTGAGGATTTCCATTGCATTCTTCACAGTAGGTGGTTTTCTTGACTTAGGATTTTGTTATATTTCATGTGAGTTTCTTTTTGTATCATCCCTTACAATACTTTAAAATCTTTTGTGGTGGTTGTCTTGGTTCTTCAGGACATGTGCATTTGGAAGTCCATATCTGCGAATTATGTAAAAAATGAAGCTAGTAACCGTGAAACAAATAATACACAAATATAATTATTTGTAACTTATCTTTAAAGAAATTGTGAGATCATGATTTTGTAAACTCTTGTTTACATCTTTTGAATCTCTTCAACGTTACGGTCACTAGAGGTCACTAGATTCCTGCCAGTACTACCAAACTCTGATAAATGAAATAAATTTAAAGACAATTGATTGTCGGCATTTCAAAATTCATAGCACAATTTCTATTTTTTAAATGCTATGGCCGATTTATCAGTCTGTTTATACCTAATATTTCAAAAAATTTCTGTCATTCTGCGTTCTAAATTATATTTGGTCTTTCCAATATAAACTTGATTGCAATCTAAGCAATTAAACTAATAAATGCCAGATTTTTTTTTTATTATCTGGAATTTTATCTTTTTTAGAGAAATGTAGTAAATTGTAGTTCCACAATTTCTTCAAAAATAAGTAAAGTTTTTGTTAGAAGTAATTAAATTTGTGTAGTATCCATATCTACTGTTGTTGAGAGTGATATTTCAGTGCGACATTGAGAATAAGAAACTGTGATTTTCTTCTTAAATCTATAATGTAAATCAAAGAATTTTTCATAGTTATGTAAATTTGATGAGAATTTACAACTTCTGTTGCATATGAAATCAACAGCAACTCTTCAGTACTACTTCATTGTTCTCAGTGCTATATTGTAGCTTGTCATTTGATTTGAAACAGTATTGAACTTTTTTCCCAAGTTGTAATTCATTATTTCAACCAGGCCTTTATATTTTCTTCACAATGTGCTTAATATTGTCTCCTATGTTAAAGTCTGTTTAGTTAACATGTGTGCAGTTCCCACTCAAAGGGACCGCAAGGGTCCTGACCTTCCCGCCCACTAATGACCGTCATAAATCTATCTCCATACTTCAGAAATGGAACACTAATAGCAATTCTGATTTTCTTGAAGTGACAGTCGCATGTGTGATGCACGTGGAGTCTCAGTTGCCAAAGTTCCAACTTCCAGTTGATCTGTTTCATTACGTGCAGAAATTCGTTGTGTGTCACGATGTGGAGATCGTGGGAGGGAAATGCAGTGGTAAATGCAAATGAAGTAGTAGATAACTTTCAGTCACGTGAAAATAAAGTGAAGACAATAGTGTGAATAACTGGGCCGAGTTATATTACTGGAAAAGCCTCAAAAAACAAAGTTTCAACGGGAACTGTTTCTAAGCAAATTCAAGCGTTTGTTTTGAACACATATAAATATGTGCTGAAAAATAATCTTGATAAGGGTCGTGCAATGAACCTGATGATAAATTCTGGGGATTCACAGAAATACAGTAAGAAATGTTGTGACGAAAGGAATACCAAAGATGCCGATCAAGTGTGAAAACAAACGGAAACGTTTCTCTAAAGTAGATAATTTCACATGCGATTTAATTCGTTGAGAAATTTATAGATTCTATGCAAAATGGAGAGTGGCCACCTTAGACAAATTGGTTGCACATTTGCAAGAAATTTGTGATTTTCCTTATGGGCACTGCACTTTGCGCGACCTCCTAAAGGAGCTGGGTTTCAAATACCGCACATTGAATAATTTAAGGGTTATTATGGAATCCAGTAGAATTGTAGCTTGGCGATATATATCTTCAAAACAGAAAGTTTTGTAGTAATGGACATAAGATAATTTATTTAGACGAAACCTCGTACGATACCCATGACGTATTGAGAAAGTTTTGCAGTAATGGACATAAGATAATTTATTAGACGAAACCTCGTACGATACCCATGACGTATCGAGAAAGTTTTGCAGTAATGGACATAAGATAATTTATTTAGACCAAACCTCGTACGATACCCATGACGTATCGAGAAAGTTTTATAGTAATGGACATAAGATAATTTATTTAGACCAAACCTCGTACGATACCCATGACGTATCGAGAAGGTTTTGTAGTAATGGACATAAGATAATTTATTTAGACGAAACCTCGTACGATACCCATGACGTATCGAGAAAGTTTTGCAGTAATGGACATAAGATAATTTATTTAGACGAAACCTCGTACGATACCCATGATGTATCGAGAAAGGTGGCAACCTTGCGGAATGGTCTGCGAGGAGGCGGGCCGGGGTTGTAAAACGATTATAAGTGTTCGTCAAAGGCAGCGGCCGACTGCACATGGGTTAACTAAACAGACTTTACCCATAGAAGTGATAACAACAATTCATCTCTGGGCAGGAGTATAAGCATCTTGAAACTGTTCAAGAAGCATTTGTCAAATGGCTGTTCTGCAAAGGATTGTCTCTGGTGCAAAGGCCGTGATATGCCAGAATTTCAGTAAATGCTCAAAATGGTTTCTATTCTTGACTAGTTGTTACACTGCCTTTGAAGATAAGTTGTTTTCACCAGTATTGACACAGCATTTTTTACCAAGCCCATGTTTCCTATCATCCCCAAAAGTGTTCTCATTTAATTTTTATCTATTGGTTGCCAAAAATGCAGTTTCAAACAACTGGAAACCTGACATTAGGGTTTGTGTGTCATAGTATTAGTTTGATCATGTGATCCAAAACATTAATCAGTGTTATATCCTGAAAATGCAACTACATACAAACATGAAATATAGGTGAGTAGCCGTACTCCATAAAGTTGATGGCAATGGTGGCGATTCCAGTAGACGAGCCATCCAGCCACAGCAACCAGCTGTCACATGCACAAACCTGTATGCATGAAAGTATGTTGTTGGTTACAGATGAATAAAGTACTGTATGGTCCAAGCTCTGTGTGGTTGTGGGATGTATGAAGTTGGTTAAGGGGAATAAGCTGGTAATGTGTGGCAATGCTTGCATAAATAGAAATTTATCATGTGAACTTGTTCGTTACAAGAGCGCAGCAGGTGACGAATGCATTTACAGTCAATAGACGTACAGTTTCGGACGTCAATTTGTCCAAATATTAGTCCTTATGTCTATTCTTAAACATATTTACAATAAGTATTTCATCTTTACAGATTTAAAGTTATTACAGTTTTATACAAATATTACAATTTGTAACAAAAGCTTCACTTAAGAAAATGGTGTTAATTCTTCTTTCTAATTGATATTGATTTCACGAACTCTTGTCTGCATCTTCATTCAAAGAAAACAGAAAACAAATTCGTTGTTAATGAAGTTACTATGTTCAAGTATAAACAAACTTAAATCGGCCGTAGCAGATCATTTTTGGTCATTTAACCATAATATAAATCCTGAAGCTAAATTATTAAAACAAATGTCCAAATAGACTTAATGGTTTGGGAATAAATATTTTAGAAAATAAACATCACGTACTGAATTTTGAAATACCAGCAGTTGATTCTGTTCTTAAGTCTGTTTCGTTTTCAGATTTTGGTGATACTGAAAAAACATAAGAATATAGTAACTTCCTTAACAACGAATTTGTTTTCTCCCGTGGTTTTCTTTGATTGAAGATGCAGACAAGAGTTTGTGAAATCGATATCAATTAGAAAGAAGAACTAACACCATTTTCTTAAGTTAAGTGAAGCTTTTGTTATAAATTGTTATATTTGTATAATATTCATTGCTTCACTGTAGCTAGCTTCATTTTCTACGTCATTATTACAGTTGTCCATGATATCCTCTAAGTTACAGTATCAAATGCAATAAATATTTACAAATCTTGATTATGGCATCACAGAGCTTCTCCAATCCTCTTAGAGTAGCACACTGTCACACCTACCACTCCCACTATGCTGGGTGGGACTTGCTTCTAAGCTAAGCTAATTTAAATGCAGGGACTTAATGGAAGTATGGCTACTCCACTATACATGAATAACCTGATCTTTTCTGTTCCAAGGGGCAGTATATAAATGCTGTTGTTTGTCAAAATCAGTATCAATTTCCATGATTAACCCATTAGCACCCAAATTATTAAGAATTTTATTTTAAGTAATAATTTGCATTTATATGGGGCATAAAATTTAGGGAAATAGAAAATATGACTTTTTTAAAAGCTTTTATTGCACTTTTGAATAACAGCCTGATAGCATATAGTATCACTGAGTGCTTACATTACTATACACAGGAAAGAGAATATGAGGGGGGGACCCAAAAGAAACCGGATTGTTGTCATAAAAACTTTATTGATGAACCTTTTTACAAAATTACTTCCGTCACCTTCAAAATACTCTCCATTACATGCGATGCACTTGTCAAGTCTCTTTTCCCACTGTTGGAAGCATGTTTGGAACTCTTCAAGTTTGATATTGTCCAGTGCTCTTTGCGAAGCTGTTTTTACCGCCTCCATATCGTCATAACGCTCCCCTTTTAGCATTTTTTATTTGTGGAAATAGGAAAAAGTCGCATGGGGATAAGTCTGGCGAGTACGGTGCATGGGGAAC
This sequence comes from Mantis religiosa, assembly GCA_030765055.1. Lineage (NCBI taxonomy): Eukaryota > Metazoa > Arthropoda > Insecta > Mantodea > Mantidae > Mantis > Mantis religiosa. The sequence goes on from CM060950.1 coordinate 213,565,291, forward strand.
GACAGACCACCTCTGAGAAGCCAAATAGTGGGTCGCTCGTAAGGCCGTGTGTGCTGGAGCGTTGTCGTGATGCAGAACCCAGTCACATGATCACCAAAGTTCCGGGCGTTTCCTTCTCACATCCTCTCGCAGACGCCTTAAAACATCCAAGTAAAAGTGCATGTTAACAGTCTGGCCAGGGGGTACGAATTTCCGATGCACAATTCCATGAACATCAAAAAAGACAATGATCATCTTCACATTTGACCTCACTTGCCTTGCTTTTTCTGGTCTGGGAGAGTTGGGAGTCCTCTACTGGCTTAGCGCTTGCTTGGTTTCTGGGTCATACCCATAACACCAACTCTCATCTCCTGTAATGACTTTGTTCAAGAAGTTTGGATTACGTGCAATCTCTGTTTTCAAGTCCTGACACACATTCATGCGGATGGTTTCATGCTCCTGTGTGAGAAGGCGGGGAACAAATTTAGCAGCATCACATCTCATGTGCAAATCCTCCCTCAAAATCTGCTGACACGAGCTCCAACTGATTCCTGTCGCTGCTGAAATTTGGTCGATCGTTTGGTGACGATCCTCGTTGATCTTTTGGTGGACCTTTTCAATGTTCTCATTTCGCGATGTTGAAGGTCGTCCATAACGAGGTTGGTCTTCAACACACATCTTACCACGTTTAAAGTGCCCAAACCACTCGAAAACCTGTGTGTGGCTCATAGCATCCTCATGGAAAGCTTCCTGAAGCATTTGTTGTGTCTCCGTTGCCTTTTTTTAAGCAGGAAACAATATTTCACACACACTCTTTGTTCTTTTAAAGTTGTCATAACGACTTCGCAGAGGTAACCCTCCAACAGTCAGAGAAACACAATACCACACTTGCACATTCAGTTCTACACTGACGCCGTCTGCCCAGCTGTTTCATGAAGGTCTCTACTAACACCATCTAGCCTGAGAACCCTGCACTACGTCTGAGTGGCAGTGCCCTCGGAGTCCGGTTTCTTTTGGGTTCCCCCTCGTACTGTATAGAGGATACTGATAAATGCTGAAACTGTTTGAACTTTTGGAAAAGGTAATTATCTTGTATGATATCTTGCAAAGCACTATACACACAATCCTACATTGCATTAACAGCACATGGTTCTTCCAAATGATTTGCATCCATCTGCAGCACATCTCCTTCTGTTACATGGAACAACCAGATGTTCTAATCCATCAAGTGTCAAATCTGGCAGCATGTTGCAACTGAGATTTATCCTAGGATTCTGTGGTACAATGCCGTAACATGTCAGATAGACTGAACAGCCTCCCTGCAGAATTCTAGCTGTGTCATTTCTTTGTGGTTTTTCCTGTATAAAAACCAAGCATTAATTACTCCGCGTAGAGGATCGCGGGTTCGAGTCCCGCCTTGGGCATGGGAATATTTGTGAAATTAGGAAAATAGATAAGAAAATAAACGGAAATAATGAAAAATCGGTTAAATAAGAAAAAGAGAAAAATATATATCTATATACATAGATATATATTTTTATAATAAAAAAAAAATACTGAAATATCAAAAAGCCATGTAATTATAAGCCAGTACCATTTCCTGCCACAAATATTTATGCAGTATTGAGATACTCTCCAATCCATTAGATCTGTACCACCCATGTTGCTGTTGTATTGTGTGATACAGCTTGGACGAGTAGCCATTACACTTCTTTTTTCCTTCTGTGAACATTTTTTGTTTCCAATTGGAGCTACTCCAGTACTTGTTGAAGCCGTGATAACAACTGCATTGTCTTTCCAGCTAACGAAGAGCACACCATTCTCCTCTAGAGCATACTCAGTTTCTCCTCTTTTTGATTTAGAAAACATGCTTTTGTCAGCAAGTGGACATGATTTAGGTAAGTGATTTTCTCTGTCTGTACCTCCAGCACCACAGCTCAAATAGTGAAGATAGCTAAATAAATTAACTCCTGTGAATAAATTGTCTATATACAGTAAACCCTGCCTGAAACAGACCCTTATATGCCGGAAACCTAGAAAAACGGAAAATAAATTTTGGAACATAGCTATTTCCCTTGTAAAATTCTGTAAGCCAGAAAACTGCCTAGCGTGGAAATGGAAAAAATTTTCAGGAACCATTTGGGTAAATAACCTGAGTAAAACAGATTAGTTTATGGTAATGGGTTGCAATGTACTTATTTTAAAAAGTGCAATAATTGTGAGGACAACTGCACTTGCACCAAATTTCCTTGAACCATAAATTCATAAAACTATAACCCTTCGAGGACAAGGGAAAACAAACTCTTAACTCTCTAAACTCTCTTCCAACACACATGCTAAGGATACAACTGTGTGCTCAATCTCAGTTTCGTTGTTACAAGTGATCGAGTACGAGTGGAAGAAAGCTGAACTTTGGTAATTATTAAAACATACCAAATTCTGTAAAATGAATTTTAAACATAAGATATCATTGGAAGAAAAAATTCAAGTTACAGAAGAACACAAAAAGAACAAACATCCAGCTAAAGAATTTACTGTGTTGCTTAAAGTGGAAAAAACTCAAGATTTATGAAATTTTGAAAAAATTAAAATTAAATACGAGTGATTAATAGGAACAGCAGGGCATGTGAAACATCATAAAATCTACAGAGTATGATGAGCTAGATCGTGCTGTGTTTGAGTGTTTTGTTAGTGCGCGAGCTAAAGGAATTCCCATTTATGGACCATTGCTTCAGATTCAAGCTTTAGAGACAGCAAGAAAATTAGGCAAAGGCAATTTCAGAGCTTCCAGTGGATGCCTCGAGAGTTTCAAACATCGTCATAACATTGTTTTGAATTCTGTGGGTGATGAAGCAAATAAGTTGATATGCAGACAGTTGCAGATTGGATAGGGAAAACTGATAACAGGCAGAGAAACTAGGTATAAACTATAATTATTGTATATAAGTTGAAAATATAATACATAATATGTATCGGCCTATTATTATTTACACTTCATTCTATATTATTCCTTCACTGAAAACCTGTGCGACTATAGCTTCTGTAATTTCTTTGTAATCAAACACAACTCTCTTTAAGATGGAAACCTGTGTAAAGGGAAAATAAATTCCAGAACGATTGTGTTCTGTTTTAGAGAGGTTCTTCTGTATATATTATAAGACATTTTGTTCAGCATTACAGCTAATGGTGCGGCAACTTTTCCTAACAAAGTGTCATATTCACTAACACTGTGAAGGTTTTTGCCTTGGCAACCATAAGAGCATATCACTGACTCGTCAAAAATATGGATTGTGATGGTACAAAATTAAGAAGGCAATTTGATTTGATTTTTTCCATAAGGGGCATATTTTCCAAGCTTTGAATCATGTGGCTTAGAATTGTCAACAGTATGCAGAAATCGCTGGATTTGTAGAAGTCTATTTCTCCTCATTGCACTACTAACAAGAGCATTTTTAGTACCATCATGCATATCCCAATATATTCTTTTTGATGGTATAGGTTTGTACTCGTAGAATCAAAATTGCTATAAAGCACCAAAAATTCTTCTGCTGTTATTGACATTCACAAAATGTTGACTTTCTGTGACTAGAAATTGTATTATGTCATTATCCAGAAATAACTCCAGTATTTCAACAGATGATATGTTTACATAGTGAGAGTAATCTGGAGATGGAAATGGACATGCAGTAGGCTCTAGATCACCTTCTACCCAAACAAGGTTGCCCTGGTTTGGAACCAAGTTACGTTCCTTTTCTATGTATTGCTGATTCACCAACTCCATTGCTGCAGAGTATGAAGAAGTGCTGGGAATGTTACAAAATTATTCTGGTGGGCTTACTTTATTACTGCCAATATGCTCATTGTCTACTAACTTTATTTCAGCAAGGGCACGAAATTGACGTCCACTTAGATTAGAAATTGTACCTCCTTCGTCCTCGTTACCAGAATCTTCATCTGTATCAACACATATTTCAGGTGGCTCAATAAATATGTCTTCTACCTGGTCAAATATATCATCATTTTCTTCTAGGATATCCAGGGCATCTGTTAATGAGATACCCTCTCTTAAATAATTCAGAGAAATAATATTAATTGATTAACTTAATATGATGTTGTTGTTTTCAAATGCTAGCCATTAGCTCCCTTGCTCTCCAATATTTCTGTGTAATGGGTCCGGCAGGTAGGGCTTCACAGGCTAAAAGATGTTCTTCAGTCATTTCCTCTTCTTTGTTGCACAGAGGATAATTTGGACTTGTATAAATTCCTATTCTGTGTAAGTGTTTGGCCAAATAATCATGTTCCGTAAGTAATCTAAAATTTGCTACTGCAGCTTTATGTGGGATTTCTGGAATAATTTCTGGATTTTTAATTAAAATGTTCCATTTTTTATCTTTGGCTTTGTTAGATATTGAGTGGTTTTGTTTGTTTTTATATTTGTTTTTGATTAATCTTTTTATGGATGTAAAGGGTAAGTTTTTACTTTTGTTCTGAATTTAATTTGCAGCTTTTTTGGCAAGAAAATCATCTGATTCATTTCCAGAAATTCCACAATGTGCAGGTATCCACTGTAACATAATTCTTTTCTGTAGTTTTTGAAGTTGTTGGATCAATTTGTGAAATTCTTTTTTTGGATTGACCTCATTTTATATGAACTTATTACACATAATTCTGCTTTAGAATCAGAAAGTATGACAGCGTTTTTAAATTTATCTATTCTGTATAGAAGGTGTTGGAGTGAAATATGAATAGCTGTTACTTCTGCATCAAAATTTGTTGTGTGGTATCCTGCTGGTTGATAGAATGAGAACAGTGCACACTTAATTCCTGCTCCTGAGTTGTTGTCCAAGTTAGATCCATCTGTGTAGATATGTAACCATTCTTCGGGTGGGTATCTATTGTTCACAGTTTCTAATGCTAGTGCTTTTAGTACAGGTTTGGAAGTTTCAGATTTTGTAACTTTTTGTTCTAAATCAAATTGAATATTAATTGGTTCAAAAGTTAGTGGGTTTTCTTTGATTAAAATGTTTTCTTTAGAATTAGGAAGATTCAGATCTGTTTTTAATTCCATATCTTTGTGTAGGAAAGTTGTTCGTGTTTTCATCTTGATTGGTTGTAGTAATCTTTTCTCCCATTTTATTGTTTTTAACCGCAACATTTTTTCATGTTGTATTAGTGCCTGCTCCTCTAAAGTTATGTATTGGATAGTTCTGAGTTAAGGCTTGCATTGCCGTGATTGGAGTTGATTTTGCTGCACCAGTTATTAGTCGCAGGGCCTGATTATGGCATACTTCTAGGTGATTTATGTTAGAACTCTTTGCTGTAATTATTACCTCTGCATTATAAAGAATGAATGCTTGATGAATGTTTTGTATGTGGTGTTCAGTGTCTCCCGATTACTGCCCCACTTGACTCCAACTAATCTTTTCAAAATTGAAAAATATTGTTGTTGATTTGTTTACTACTGCTTCAATATGTCTCCAAGATAATTTTGAACCAAAAATTGTTCCTAATTATTTTTTTTCATATGTTTGTTTCAGGTTTGTTTTGTTGAACTGCAGATTTAGTTTAGGGATTTTCTTTTTTAAGCTAAATATTTGGAATGTTGCTTTATCAGTATTTATTTTCATCAAATTGTTGTCAGTCCACTTTTCCAATAGTATCAGAGCCTTTTCCATTGAGGTTTTAGATTTCTCTATTTGTGGGGAAGATGTCCACATGATCATGTCATCTGCAAAAAGTGCTGTCTTTATTTCTGTGTTTGATACAGCCGCGGGAAGATCATTGATGTAGATGTTGAACAAGGTTGTACTCAGTACTGCACCTTCTGGTAGGCCCATTTTTATTTGTCAGAATTTGGATGTATTGTCATTGTATTTTGTAGCACAGAAACGTTGAGAGAGAAATTGAGTGATCCAATTTAACATGTTATCTTGAATGCCTAGTTTTGAAAGTTTCTCAAGAAGTTTATGCCTCCAAAATAACTTAATATTTTAAGTATACTAACACAAGCACCCCTGATACCATGTGGTATCACTAAGTTTCGGGCTTACTATACATACACTATGCTATTTTCATTTTACCAACATTTATATTGTTCGAGATTTAACTGTATTGGAACACCACAGTGAAGCGAAATAATTATTAATTTTTAGATGAGTCGTATTTATTACACATCTGCTTCACTTTCGTACCTATTTTGAGGACATGTTTCGCAAATCATCGTTTGCATCTTCGGCTCTTATGCAACTAAAGCTTGATCCAGTGGTGTGGGTAATTCTGGAGTTGCTGCTGCCATCTGTTGATTTAGTGATGAACTTAAATGTTGGATTCTCTTCTGGCAGGATTTCAAAGTTCATTAGTTGGCTTTTATGTTTTTCTATGTATATTCTCTCCCATATGACGAGTTCACTATGTTTTTGTACGTATTTTAGTAATTCTGTGCTATCTTCAATTTCATGATTTTCAGACCAGAAATGAGCTGCTATTGCGGACATATCAATATTTTTGTATCTTAAGTGCCTGAAGTGTTCTTTCTTTCTAGTGCCTATGTTTCTTTTTGTCCTCCCTATGTAAATTTTTTCACAGTCTTTACACTTAATCTTGTAAATGCCTGACTTTTCCTCTGGTTTTATCTTATCAGTATTATTACTGTGAAGTAGGTTTATAATGTTGTAATTGTTTTTCGGTGCCAATGTTATATTGCATTTCTTGAATATTTTTTGGAACTTTTTTGTGGCCCAGGGGTGGTAAGTAAATTTAGCAAATCTAATTTCTTGTTTTATTGGTGTGAGAGCTGTGATCTGTTTTAATCTCTTTTGAAGTTTGAATAATTTTTAGTTTTTTATCTACAAGGTTTTTTCCATATCCATTTTTAATTGCAGTTTTTAAGATTTGATGGTATTCGTTTTGATATTCTTGCTGGCTCAGGGGTAGATTTACTAATCTGTGTGTGAGACTGTTGATGGTGGCATGTTTGTGTGGAATTGGGTTGAAACTATTTGCTTTGATGTAATTATCTGTGTGTGTTGCTCTTCTATGGATACCAAATTCTAGTTTTGCATTGCTTTTTTTGATTTTAAGGTCCAAAAAAGGTAGAGTAGCATCCTCTTCAGTTTCCACTGTGAATTGTATGCTGGGTTCTTGCAGGTTGAGTAGTTTCAAAGCATCATCTATTTTTTTATAGGGCACTATTGCAAAGATGTCGTCTACGTATCTGTACCATGTTTTAAAAATATGAGGGAAGGCTTTAGTTATATGTGTTTCGAAAAAGCTCATGTATAGATTGGCCAAAAATGGTGATAGTGGGCTTCCCATAGCTAGTCCTGAAATTTGTTTATAATATTTTCCATCGAAAACAAAATAATTTTGATGTATACCTATTTCAGTCATTGCCAAATATTCTTCTATTGCATTGGCATTTAGGTTTATAGAATTTAGCCATTTTTTCAGTTGAATCAAAAGTTTGTCTACTGGAATGCTAGGGAAGAGGGAGCGGACATCAAAGGATACTAAAGTGTCATGAGGTTTTAGTTTAAGATATTGAATTCTTTCTACCAGGTCTAAGGAGTTTTTAATGCTCAGAGTATGGAATTGTGGAAAGGACTGAAATTTTTTGGACAGTCATTTTGCCAGAAGGTAAGTAGGAGTGTTTATATTATTTACAATGGGTCTCATGGGTATGTTGGGTTTGTGTATTTTAGGCAAACCATATAGTCTTGCAAGGGTAGGGTTGTCCAGTTTGATAGTTTTTTGTTCTGCAGTTGTTAAAATTTTACTATTAATGATGGTTTTTTGTACATCTTTTATGCATCGGTTGAGTGGATTAGAATATATTTCTTGGAATTCTTTTTGTTGTAGTAACTCTAACATTTTTTCCTTGTATGTAGCTGTGTCTAAAATTACTATTTTGTTCCGTTTATCAGCCCTTGAGAAGATTACATCCTATTTCCTTAAAGATTTAATTATCTTAATTTGTTTCAAATATTTTTCTGGTTTTTTATTTATTAAGTTTTCCAATATAGGAGATAATTTTTTCCTAATTATATTTTTGTCCATGGTTTCCAAGCCTTCTACTGCTAATTCTATATCTGCAATGAATTCATCCGGGTTGCTGGAGTATGTTATACATGTTTTTAGGCCTTGGTTAAGCACATCTATTTCTTCAGTGTTAAAATTTTGCTTTGAGAGATAAATTACATTGTCTAGGGATGTGTTCTTTGCTGAAATTTTGTTATGTTTTTGTTGCCAATGATTATGGTTATGCTTTAGTTTCTTTTTTTGACGATAAACTTTCTCTTTGACTTTATAATTTATATGTTCAAATGATTTATTCTCTAAATGGTCCCATGCTGTGTTTCCTAGTAATTTTACCAGTTTCAAATGTAGGTTGTACAATGAGAGGTCTATATTAGTCAGTTTTCAGTAGTGATTGGCTTTTTCGGATTTTAACACAGCTTTTTCAGCAGCTAATCTATAAGGAAAAATAGCAGTAGAGGTTATCTCTAGTTGCATTAACACCAAAATGTTAAGGCTAGGATAGTAGAGAAGGAGTCAGTTGCACAAATATAAAATAACAAAGGAGATACCCACAGACAAAAAATCAGGTGTGTACCGGATAAACTGCAAAGACTGTGACAACTTTTACATTGGAAAAACTAAAAGGATCTTGAACATTAGGTTTAAAGAGCATTTTAGGAACATCAGGAACAAAGAAATGGATAAATCGGCAGTAGTGTACCATTTTTGGAAGGAGAATCATGATATGGAACGAGAAATCCACTTATTAAAAAGTGTCCAAGGTCCGGCTGCATTAACCATGTGGGAAAACATTTTCATAAAGAAATATGAAAGAAAATTGTTTCATTTCAACACTACCTTTGAAGAAAACCCAAATTTCAAGTTCATCAAGATACCAAAAGAGATGCACCTATCACCTCCAAGGAGTTCACCAAACCAACATTAATTAGTCAACAACTGCTGATAATGTAAGGAAGATCCTGACGAAACACGTTCTAGGTAAATACTAGCAATAAGTGGAGCATTGAGTACTAGTTTGACTAAATATTATATTATATTAACAAAATAAAACTTATATCTCTACGGTGGGCACTTGGCAGCATACAGTGCCACCAATTTGGTTTTCTTTCAATAATTAGGTTAGCGTGCCAAGCAACCAACAATGGTGATAGATATGCTTCAGTTGTTTAGTCAGGCACCAAATTTGACTACTGTCGCATTATTATACCCATTATAAAGCTGTGACCAATCTGTGAAGCAGACAATTACACAAGAGGCGGCACTGTGTATCACACAAGCTCGGTCGTGTAAGTAAATATAGCGTGATTACTATTAAATATTTTGAAGAGCAGAAGCTATATTTTGTAGAAACATTTTGAATGAATGATTATTTAGTTATTAGGACTACTTTAGAGTTACCTTGCTACCATCTTCTAGGTTCGCACAATGAAAGGATCTGATACAAGAGGAAATTCTTCTTCTAGAATCTTCTGACGAAGAGGACTATGCTGAATTCTTTGACAGCAATGATGAGACAAAAATGATTGAGACCTCAGATCGTTCCAGCAAATATGAACAGACGTGTGATGGCAGGAATGAATTGAAAGAAATACCAGCTGATGACTGCCATTTTTATATTGGCAAGGACCAAGAAACTTTATGGATAAGTAATCCAATAATTTCAGGTGGTAAGGTAAATGATTTCACAAAATGGATGACAAAAGGAATAAAACAATCATGCAAAAGGGTGAGGTTTTTAAATTCAATAAAACAGCCAAATATGAGTGAGAAATCTCTAAATTATATTGAAAATTATAACAAAATACTAAATACAGTAATTACACAGGCTAAAATGAATTATAACAAGGAACAAATTGAAAAAGCAGAAAACAAACAAAAGCAGTGTGGAAAATTGTAAACCAAATACATAAAAACAGCAAAACTAAACAAATAGAAAATATTGAAATAAACCATAAAAATAATAAGATAACAGATCCTAAACAAATATGTAATATATTCAATGACTACTATATAAATGTTGCAAAACAGCTAAATTCAAAGCCCAAAATTCTAAACTCAACAATAATATCAAATTTTGCCCAAATTAATTCTATGGTAATCTTCGAAACAACAGAAGAGGAAGTTTTAAGAGAAATAAATAAGCTAAAATTTAAAAAATCTGTTGGCTTAGATGAAGTATCAAACGAAATGCTAAAGAACATAAAATATGAAATTGTTGAGGCTCTCACTCATATAATAAACACTTCACTGATGCATGGAGTATTTCCAGATACATTAAAAGGAGCGATTGTTAGACCAATATACAAACAAAAAGAAAGCAAATGCAATATAGAAAACTACAGACCAATCACATTATGTTCTGCAATATCAAAAGTGATGGAGGCTGTGTTTTTGAAACAACTACAAGGATATTTTGAAAAACAGAAAATCTTAGCAGAGCTACAATATGGATTTCAAAAACATAAATCAACAATAAATGCGATAGATAAAGCAAATGATAAAATTATTAATGCACCCCAAAATCGTGAATTTGTAGTCGCCATATTTCTGGATCTGTCTAAAGCTTTTGACTGTGTAAATATAAACATCCTTGAAAATAAGCTAGAAAAATATGGGGTTCGAGGCATTGCACAAAAGTGGATTGCATCATATCTAGAAAACAGACAGCAGTGCATAGAAATAAACTACAAAAATGAAAAGGGTATGATAAATAAAGTAAGATCAAAATTTGAAACAATTAAACAAGGAGTTCCGCAAGGCTCGAAATTGGGTCCTTTTCTATTTCTAGTTTATATAAATGATCTTTTTGAAATAGTAGCAAACAATGGAGGTACAGCAATTGGCTATGCAGATGATACAACAATAATAGTTACAGATCGCACTACTAAAGGTGTAGAAAACAAGGCAAACAGTATCATAAAAATATTAAAAGACTACTTTTCAAATCTAGATCTGGTATTAAACATAAAAAAGACATCATGGATAAATTTCACGCTAAAAGAAAAGCATGCAGATCACATTGATCTCAAGGTAGATGGGGAAAGTATTCCTGAGGCACAAGTCACAAATTTCCTAGGAGTGCTTATAGACAGAAATCTTAATTGGCAACCACATATAATGTACATAACAAGAAAGATAAATAAGGGTTTATACATTATGAAACAGGTTAAAGATAACATGGATAATAAAACGCTGAAGCAGGTATACTATGCTTTCATTTATTCGTATATAAAAAACGGCATAACACTATGGGGGAACACTACAGCTAAGGAAGTACTAAAAATATTCAAATTACAAAAAAGGGCAATTAGAATAATTGGGAAAATAGAAAAAATACACAGTTGTAGGGACTGGTTCAAAAAATACAAAATCTTAACAGTTCCGTGTATCTACATTTATGAAAGCATTAAGCATGTTCTACTAAATGGAAAAATTGCTAAAAACAATCACATGCATAGCTATAATGTTAGAAATAAACACGATTATTATAGAACTGCACTCAGGGGAACATTAAATAATTGTTCAATAAAAAGTATAGGAAAAGAACATTATAATGCTTTACCCAAGGAAATAAAAGACTTGAAACAAAGAGAGATACAAATAAAAACCATTAAGAACTATTTACTAGAAAATGCTTTCTACAATACTGAAGAATTTAAGTACAACACTAAATGTAAACAAAATGTGTAAATGAGTGTAGATGTGTTTTACAGGTATGTGAAATTTGAGAGAAATAGATTTTTAAATAAACTTTGTAATTAAACCTTGTAATTAAATTATGTATGTGACGTATCCTTGTAATTAAACCTTGTAATTAAATTTTGTAATTAAATTATGTATGTGACGTATCCTATGTACTTTTAACACAAGGATGAAATAAAATGAAATGAAATGAAATGAAAATTAGTGGTGCCAGGGAAAATAAAACAAAAGAGTATAATCAAGCTTTTGCCTGGTCTGAAATGTAATGCTAGAGAAACTAAAACTGAAATTGAAAGTTATCTTAAATTATATATGTGTTTGGAGGAATTTAGTAAGATTCACATTCAGATTTTATTCTGCCATTTGCAACATATTTTACAAAGCATCGTCAAAAGTAACACTACAATTACATTTTTACAGTTCAATAATAAAACAAATCTATTTACAGATTATTAGAAGTTCTAGGTATACACAATAGATTGATAACAAAATTTAATAAACTAAGTCTCTCTTCCCTTTTTGTATTCCTCAATTGAGTAGAAAGCGTTTTTCACTAGGTAAGTCTTTATTTTGTAAATTTTCTTCACTTCTTCATTTATTGCCTTGATAGAGTGAGGTAAATGATTGTATAAATTTTTTGCAGTACTTTCAATACATTTGGCAGCTAATGTTCCCCTGAACCTATTTCTAAAGTAGTTCTGTTTTGTTCTTGTATTATATTCATGAATGTTTCTATTTTTTCCTTCTATGTGGTTTCTTATTACATGTTTGAGACATTCAAATATATGTAAACAGGGTAATGTGAGTATTTTAAGTTTTTTAAAGCTACTTTTACATGATTGTCTCCTAGGGATTTTTTCCATTATTCTTATTGCTCTCTTTTGTGGCCTAAATGTTTTTAACATATTTTTTTTACCTGCTGCCCCCCATAAAATGACCCCATAAATTAGGTGTGCATGTATAAATGCATAATAAACCTTCAGTGCACTGACTTCATAATTTGTGTTGTCTGTTTTAATACATATATGCCCTTGTTTATTTTCTTGTTGATCTTTTGTATATGTTTGTGCCATTTTAAACTACTATCTATAACTAATCCTAAAAAGTTTGTCTGTGCTACTTGGCTAATTTGCTTATTTTGTATTGTTAATGTGATGTCAGATTTTGTTCTATTACTCAGCTGAATTTGCATCCATTCGGTTTTGTTTGTGTTTAGTACCATTCCCAGTGCTTCTAAATAAGTGCTAATTGATTCTAATAAGGAGTTTGCTTTTTCCTGAACTTCTGCCTCTGTCTTACCTGTTACCACTACAGTTGTATCATCTGCATATCCAATGGCTAATCCTCCTGCATCCTGTATTATTTTAAATAAAAATTTTATAGATAGGATAAACAGATATGGTCCCAATTTTGACCCCTGAGGCACTCCATGTGTCACACGTTTGAATGCTGATTTAACTTTTTTCAAATGTCCTCCTGAGCTGTTTATTATTTCGACACACTGCACCCTATTTTGCAGGTACGAGCTTAACCATTTTAATGGTATGCCTCTTATCCCATAGTTTTCTAATTTCGCCAATAGATGTTTAATATTAACACAGTCGAAAGCTTTTGATAGGTCAAGAAAAATCGCTATCACTAATTCCTTTCTATCTAATGCTCTAACAATTATATCATTTCCCTTACTAACTACTACTTTCCTTACTAACAGTGACGTCAAAATTAATCTCAGAAACTATTTGTAGTTGGTTTATTAATACTCGTCATTACTTGTTTATATTTATGAGAGACTAGTTTCAAAGGCATTCACCTCCATTTTCAATCTCTTTCCAACTGACCTTTCCAGTTGGAAAGAGATTGAAAATGGAGGCGAATGTCTTTGAAACTAGTCTCTCATAAATATAAACAAGTAATGACGAGTATTAATAAACCAACTACAAATAGTTTCTGAGATTATCTTAAATTTTTTGATGCTGGGATAATATATACTGTTGTTGCAAATACCAACAGGTACATAATTATCAAGAGATCGTCTGTGAATTACATGAGGGATAGAGATTACAAAAATACCTGTGCTTCTGAAATAATGTTTCCTTAGGTAACAACCTTGAAAAGTTTCTGTCAAATATTATGCAATAGTTTTAATTTGCCTATTAGCATTTTCAGTTATTTCAGTTTGTGTATTTGTATCTAGATTCAATAAAATGTTGGCATTAAGAATGGTCTTATTTATTGTTTATAATCCTGTTGTTAAATTCTACCAAAAGACTACAAAATTTGCCTGTTAAATGGTGTTTAAATTTAAGTGGCACTGAGTGCTGCATGTGCCCACTGACATAACTATCTTCAGCGCACCTGCCACAGGGATATACACTGATAATAATATTAAACGAGGTCTTCAGTTTAAATGTAATGTGTAATGTGTAGTGTTTAACGCCCGCTTTTACTACATGCGGCACCGCAGGCGGTGACACTGATGATACATGAGATGAAGATGGAGCACCGGTGGAATGAGATGGCAGGGGAAACCGGAGGTCCCGGAGAAATTACGCCCCAGCGCCATGTTGTCCACCACAAATCTCACTTTGCGGTCGCCTGGGATCGAACCCGGGCCACCTTGGTGAGAGCCAAGCTTCAGTTTAAATGAATACACACTATGTAGTGAATAAAGTTTTCAGGTAAACAGTCTTGCTTTCTGACATCTTTTGGTTTACAAAATATTTGCCACGTTGGAGACAAATACAACTCTGAACTGCCTTACGTTATGATCACTGATGTTAGCTCTCTGAGGGCGTTTATTGCATTTCATAGCTAAAAATAAGGTTCACTACATAGATTGAACTAAACATTGCAATCACAGATGCCACAAAGCCTGTGTAAGTGAGGGAATATTTAATTAAGAAATTGACAGTAGAAGTCAAACAAGTTTTCTCTGTTCCTGCAATTATCATCTAACTCAACGTAATACCTCAGGTGCTAAGATCCAGTTGAACATCTTTGGGTATTCCAATGTGTAGAAACTATGATACAATGAAGCACAAAATGAATATAATTTTGAGTCGAACTAGTACTCAATGCTCCACTTATTGCTAGTATTCACCTAGAACGCGTTTCGTTAGGATCTTCCTAACATCATCAGCGTTTGTCGACTAATGGATGTTGGTTTCGTGAACTCCTTGGAGGTGATAGGTGAGTCTCTGTCGGTATCTTGATAAACTCTAAGTTTGGGTTTTCTTCAAAGGTAGTGTCAAAATTAAACAATTTTCTTTCATATTTCTTATGAAAATTTTTTCCCACATGGTTAATGCAGCTGGACCTTGGACACTTTTTAATAAGTGGATTTCTCATTCTATATCATGATTCTCCTTCCAAAAATGGTACACTACCGCCGATTTATCTATTTCTTTGTTCCTGATGTTCCTAAAATGCTCTTTAGGCCTAATGTTCAAGTTCCTTTTAGTACCATTACCATAGTTGTTATTAGTTACCAAAATTACCATAGTTCCAAAAATGAAATTCTACTGCTGACTATTCTTCTTATTTCAATCTGATGTTTCTAAAGTGCTCTTTGACTCTGTTTTTAGATTTCTTTTAGTTTGGCCTATCTAGCATTTTTCACAATTTTTACAACTTATTTTTTATATTCCAGATCTGTTAACTGATGAGATTTCATCTTTTGTTTTTGCATTTAGCAATTTTAAAATTGAATGTCCATTATTAGTGCCAAGATTATATTTTGTTCCTTAAAGATCTTTTTAAATTTATTAAATGTTTTTGGGTGATATGTGAATGAACTGAATATGCTGTTGCTTTCTTTTTCATTAGTGAATGTTGTTGCTTCCTTAACGATTTTCTTTAGTTTAGTGGAACGAAAATCATGACATTGATCCAAATCCAAAATTATTATAAGGAGTGATAAACCAAAATAAACTGACAACATGGGAGAACATATTCATATGGGAAAATAAGGACTGCGTAATGAACTTTGAAATCCCACCAGTAGATAATTTGACAAAAGAGTTCATAGTTCCACCACCAGAGAGAGGAGAGCAGACAGCAATAGATGCTAGGTGGAGAGAGGTTGAAAATGGAGGCCTTTGAAACTAGTCTCTCAATGATATAAAAAAAGTAAGTGACGAGTGTCGGTAAACCAACTACAAATAGCTTTTACGATTAATTTTGACATCACTGTTACTAAATTCCTCCAAACACACATCACCTGATTATATTGTCTGCAAAACAAACCCAGACCAACATTGAATCACCTTGATGCTTCCCTGTAGGGAATATACCCAGAGATATAAAATATGAGTAGCTGGCATGGTTAATTTGTAAGATTACTCACTCAGACTAGGCAGGTGTTCACCATTCCTTCCAAAAGCGCTTTTCAGTCTTTGCTTCAGACCATCTTCAGTGGGTGCTGCTACAACTACTGTCGGCGGACATAAACTTGACTTTCCAAGAAACTTAAGGCTCCTCCCCTTGATGATCTCCTGATTTTCAATACCAACATTTGGGACTGGAACATTGGTATTGAAAATCAGGAGATCGTCAAGGGGAGGAGCCTTAAGTTTCTTGGAAAGTCAAGTTTATATCTGCCGACAGTAGTTGTAGCAGCACCCACTGAAGATGGTCTAAAGCAAAGACCGAAAAGCACTTTTGGAAGGAATGGTGAACACCTGCCTAGACTGAGTGAGTAATCTTACAAATTAAGCATGCCAGCTACTCATATTTTATATAAAACATATCTCACTTTTAACAACTTGACAAGTCTTCTTTAAAAAATACCCAGAGATGTCATGCATTCTGCTTTCATATATCTAATAAACGTGCAGTATCTTGAGCAAAAGGGTTCAAACTTTGATTCATTTGTAAATAACAGCTTCTGCCACTGATCAGCAATCCACTTTGCATGTCTCTTTTTGCCCACTGCCATTTCTTCTTTATATTGGGAGCCCTCAGTAATCGTTTCAGTATATCCCTTGAAGCCTGCATCCAGAAGCCTTCCCTTTATTGTTGAGACTCTCACAGGTTCATTCCTCAACCGGCTAATTTCCACTGCTAATTTCCGGTGTTGTTTTGAAGCCATCATGTTTACTACTTACTACCAAGTATTTATCTTCAGATTTCAAAGTCACCTTATGCCTTCCCTAAATTGTCTTTGTTCTATAGTATAAAAATATCTCGCCACAGCACAGTGGACACTTCCCAAGGAAACAGTTCTAGTTCCACTATTTCATACATGCTATGACCTGTTTTGCTTAAACTAATTATAGCAGTACACTTTTCTTTCAAAACTTACTGTTTTTAACTTGGAAACCACACACATCACAATGACAATATTGTGACTTTGTGGGTTCGTGAAATTAAAAGTCCTATTGCACCACTCAAAAATGTTCTTTATTTCCACCAACTTACAGTTGAACACTTGCCAATTACACAGAATTACGTAATGCACACAATTACGATTCATCAGTTCGTCCGTTATAGTTCCACTGCACGCTCACAGTTACGCACACTCTTCCGTTGCACGTACACAGTCTTCTCATCCGTTCACTAACACGGCGCTCCTTCGCTGCTTGCCAAGCACTGACTCAACTCACTCATTGCAGCCCTCTTTATAAGAATATCACTGTTTTTCCAGAAGTCTCTCGTTTCAGTGAATCACTGCGAAGGTTCCAGACGGCAGGGGAGGGGGGAAGAGGCGACCAGCGACAAGTGACACTTCCCTAATAATCCCCTCAGTTAGTGACTGAGATTAATGGGTGGGTGTGGCCCACATGCCTCTGGTCCCTTCCCAGCTGTCGTTGGTCGGGTTTTCCGATAATTGGGTGACAATATGGTGATCACTTATGGTCCTCTAACTTCTTTCTGACTGCCAAAAGAGAGTTTGTTAGCTTACATGAATGACATATGGTGCATTAAATAATGGCATGTTCAAAACAAAACTTAAGGATAAGTGTCCCTACAAATTATAAGCTTTGATTTCAAAATGTACTTCTTTCAGGAAAGAAAGTGGCATAATGAAATGGGTCAATGTTTCTATGGGTTCCTTTATTAAACATCTAAAATTAATTATTAATTTTTAGATGAGTCGTATTTATTACACATCTGCTTCACTTTCGTACCTATTTTGAGGACATGTTTCGCAAATCATCGTTTGCATCTTCTGCTCTTATGCGACTAAAGCTTGATCCAGTGGTGTGGGTAATTCTGGAGTTGCTGCTGCCATCTGTTGATTTAGTGATGAACTTAAAAGTGGGATTCTCTTCTGGCGGGATTTCAGAGTTCATTAGTTGGTTTTTATGTTTTTCTATGTATATTCTCTCCCATATGACAAGTTCACTATGTTTTTGTACGTATTTTAGTAATTCTGTGCTATCTTCAATTTCATGATTTTCAGACCAGAAATGAGCTGCTATTGCGGACTTATCAATATTTTTGTATCTTAAGTGCCTGAAGTGTTCTTTCTTTCTAGTGCCTATGTTTCTTTTTGTCCTCCCTATGTAAATTTTTTCACAGTCTTTACACTTAATCTTGTAAATGCCTGACTTTTCCTCTGGTTTTATCTTATCAGTATTATTACTGTGAAGTAATAAGCCAGCAAGAATATCAAAACGAATACCATCAAATCTTAAAAACTGCAATTAAAAATGGATATGGAAAAAACCTTGTAGATAAAAAACTAAAATCATTCAAACTTCAAAGGAGATTAAAATAGATCACAGCTCTCACACCAATAAAACAAGAAATTAGATTTGCTAAATTTACTTACCACCCCTGGGCCACAAAAAGTTCCAAAAATATTCAAGAAATACAATATAACATTGGCACCAAAAAACAATTACAACATTAAAAACCTACTTCACAGTAATAATACTGATAAGGCCGGTGTTCTTCTGTCAGGCGGGTGAGGGGCTTGGCGATGTTGGAGAAGCCCTTTATGAAGTGGCGGTAGTGCCTGCACTGCCTCAGGAAACTGCGCAACTCTCGCTTATCCTTTGGCCGAGACCAATCTCTCGCGGCCTGTGTCTTTTCCGGGTCTGCGACCACTCCGGTTGGTGAGACTATGTGGCCCAAGTAGTTGAATTCGTTGCGGAAGAGCTGGCACTTCTTCGCGTTCAGCTTCAAGTTGGTCGCCTGCATCTCTGTAGCACCTTACTCAGATTCTCGAGATGGCCTTCGAAAGTCCTACCGTCGATGATGATGTCCAGGTGTAGCAGGCAGGCGTCATAAGTCAATCAATAAGACTTATCAAACGACCCCACGTTACAGGCAGCATGCGGTTATTGAATTCTTGTGTGCAGAAAAAGAAACCGTTACCAACACCCATAAATGTTTGTTTGTAGTGTATGACAATGCTGCAATTGATAGGAATACAGTTGGGTGATGGGTAAAGAGAGTTGAAGCCTAAGGAAATGCAGAAACAGAGCTCCGTAATCAGCCACGTTCATGACGTCGTGTCACAGCCACTGCTCCAAACATGCTGAATCGTGCGGATGTCCCGACCGGGGCATCACAACTCGACAATTGACTCTACGCAGGGCAGTATTCCTAACAAAAACGTGGGGGGACTTACTTAAAAAAATTCCAGATGCTGGAGAACCGGTCAGAATACTACATTTGTAGATTCGCCTTCCCGCTTTGGTTGTTCTCAGCAAGCCTGTGACTCCCTGATATTTGTTTACTTTTAAATCTGGCAGGTTTTTACAAACTGAGCACCCTAATATGCCTACCTTGAACACTAACCACTCATACTTTACTCAAACCGCGGATTTAGGTTTAGTAAAATAATCGACTCTAGTACGTTTCATAATTTTTTAAAAAAGGATATAGCTTTATTTTTTCTCTATTTAAACAATAGTTTATAGCACTTCATAGAAACTTGTAATATTCCAGATTGAAACAACACAGAACTACTCTCCGGATCTGTTAACACTAGACTGACAAGTGAATTCAAGGGTTTCTGAACTCTCAAATATTCGCCATAGAAACTTTTACACGATGCAAGAGAAGTAGGCTCAAATTACAAAAACTTCGACACGTAGCTCGCTTTACCTGCCTCGTGTATATTGTTCTTTTTTATTGCGATGTTTGTCAAGTTCTAACCCCAAGCATGAATGCATGAATGCAGAAAACTTTCTCTCATTGAACTGGTCACACAAACCCAACCCTCCTGCAAATAGTATGTGGCTCTAAGTTCAAATGACGACGTATATTGGAAAATGTATTAAAATTAATTTCGACTTACTATTATTTTAATTTGTTACTGTAAATCAGTCAGTATTTTGAATGTTTTAATTAAGAAAGGCGATGAATTAAAACAATATAAATAATTACGTAGAAAATGAAGCTAGCTACAGTGAAGCAATGGACATTAAACAAATACAAACATTTGTAACAAAAACTTCACTTATCTTAAGAAAATGATGTTAATTCTTGTTTCTAATTGAAATCGAACTCTTGTTCGCGTCGTCAAAGAAACCCACTGAGAAAAAACTGTGGTTTTCTTTGACTGACGACGCGAACAAGACTTCGAAGGAAGAATTAACATCTTTTTCTTAACATAAATGAAGTTTTTGTTACAAATTTTTGTATTTGTATAAGTAATATTATTAAATAGTAAGGGGACTGCGTGCCCCTCTGAAAAATAGTGGGTAGACGGCGTACATCCGCATTCCCCCCCACTACGGCCCTGGCTCTACATTTGTCGTCAGTATTGGAAGTCGTCTGCATTAGATTATATTAGATTAGATTGATTTGCGTTCAGTAGGTTCACTTGTAGCCAGAAAAGGATGTGAACATTGAACGTGTCCAGAGGTATAAAGTTTAATAGCATATATATGTATTTGAAAAGTTAATATAAGACATATTATAGTATACAGGCAATATGAACAACAATATGGAAAACAAAGCAGGGATAATTATATATGATACAAAATCGAACACTTTTTAAATCAGCTTTCACTTGGCTTATGCCAGTACGTCTCAACCTTTTTGCAATGGATACCATTCATTGTCATTTCTTAAATACATATACATTAAAACTAAACTTTCAACATGCATAAAAGATTTATTGGTAATGATTTGTCATTGGAACAGATAGATACTACTTACATAGCTACAGAAGCATTTTCAGGATAATTTGTCATTCAGATATTCTTGTACAGAATAAAAAGATTTTGAGCAAAGGTACTCTCTAACAGCATTTTTAAAAGTACCGAAATTATCAACTTTTTCTTTAAGAACATTAGGAAGTGCGCTAAATATTTTGATATTTTCATAATACACACATTTCTGGAAGCAAGAAAGTTTAGCACTGGGATAATGGATATTATACCTTTGTCTAGTGTTTATTCCGTGAATTAAATTATTTGTTGCAAATAAGGCACGATTGCATACAAAGAATTTTAGGATCGAGAATATATACATGTAAGGAAGCGTTAATATCTTCAATCTTCTAAAAAGATCTTTACAGGAGCATCTGTTGTGGGTGTTAGTAATGATTCTTATAACCTTCTTTTGCATAAGAAATATTTTTTTACTTTCTACTGAATTGCCCCAAAATAGTATTCCGTATTCCATGATAGAGTTAAAGTGTGCATAATACACTAATTTAAGTGTGTCAATAGAACTCACATTAACCAGCTCTCCGATAGCATAAGAGGCAGAGCTGAGTTTAGGTAAGATATAATTTATGTCAGCTTTCCAATCTAAACATCTGTCCACTTGAAGGCCCAGAAATGTTATGCTGTCAATTTCTTCTAATAACATATCATTAATCCCGATTTCTATTTGAGTATGTGACGTACGACAGGTTATAAATTTGACCCCTTTTGTTTTGTCTAGATTCACAGATACTTTGTTCCCTTTAAACCAGCATGACATACAGTTCAAAACATAATTCATTTTAATTGTACACTCGTTTAAATTTATACTGGTCACCAGGACACTAGTGTCATCAGCGAAAAGAACTGTACTTGCAATGTCCTTTATATAAAGTGAGAGGTCATTTATATAGATAAGAAATAATAAAGGCCCTAACACGGAACCTTGGGGTACTCCATGAGTTACTACTTTCCAGTTCGAAGTTTGTTTTACATAACCAATATCTCTGACGGCTACTTGAACACTCTGTTTTCTTTCATTTAGATACTATACAAACCATCCTAAATGTTCATTTTTTAGCTCATAGAATTCCAATTTTTCTATAAGAATGTCATGATTAACACAATCAAAAGCCTTTTCTAGATCAAAAAATTCCACCTACATGTCGTTTTTCGTTTAAGGCAGTCAACACTTCATGTGTAAGTTTGTAAGTTGCATTATTAGTCGATATTCCATTCAAACACATGTTCACGTAAAGAATGAATAAACTCAAGAACCATTTCCGACGTGTTTGATCTGACAAGAATCCATCAGAAATATTGCTCCAACACGATAATGCACGCCCACATACAAGTTTGAGAACCCGGGAACACATCGTCAAATTGGGTTTGATATCATTGCCTCATCCATCCCACAGTCCAGACATGGCACTCTCGGACTCCCATCTCTTTGGACCGCTTAAGGCAAGGCTACGCTGAAAATTCGCCGAAAATGTTGAAAATCATGACATACTCTTTTTTTGGCATGTTTTGGTAGCTTAGGCTATGTAGTAATAGGTGACATGCCATTTTTTTAATAATTTGCACCATTTTAGGCCATCACGTGAAAATTTAAAGAGACCTTTAACAATCGTTAAAAGTAAAAATCATTACTTTAAAATTAATTTTCTGAGAAACTTTTTGCTAACACTTTTCAGTATACAAATTGCCTCACGCGTCAAAGTTTTTCATTTAACTTTGTGAAACTTACAATAAAGTTCATAATATGTAAATAAGAAACTTCACATTCTCCTTCTTTGTTAATGTTCATGTTTTGAAAATTATATGGTTTTAAGTAATACAAAAAGTTAATATTTACAACATTTTGAGAGCTAACAGATGGAAAATGTTTTACAACAAATGCTGCAAGAGTATTCCAAAAAATAAGAATGTGGGTCTTTTAAAATTGTTCTATACTATCCAGAAACAAGAATTCAACTTAAAAGCTCAAATTTTTTGACGTGTGGAACATTTTTAATTCTTACAATATTTTCACAAATATAATTAATAATTAACGAACTATTTGGTGAAGCAACATGAAAATTTGCATGCGAGTTTAAAATGGTACTCTAATATGTGGCTAATTTTTCATAATGGCAGGTTTATTATTATAGAAGTTGGAATTTTCAGAGATTTTGTATGCCGGCACACTTTGAAGGTGACGAGAGTGTCATTCATGCAGTGAAAACATGGTTATGCAAACAAGAGCTTTTACCAGCAGAAATACATGCTCTCATACAACCTTAGCATAAGGCCATAGAACGTGATGGGGACTACATAGAAAAATAGGACACGGACAAGTCATATTGATGTATATTGTCACCAAATTCTGTTCAGAGAAAATAATGTGGAGCATTATGTATTGAACGACCCTTGTATTACTGCGTCAGTTTTTGTTGGTGATGTTAGTTCATTCCCTGCGGAAAGAGACGCTTTCTTTTATTTTCGATTTCTATCTGATTTGGTACTTTTAATCACAGGTAATTATAGGCAACGAAAAAATGCTATGTTCATGTAAGCCACTGTTCAAAAAGCTTTTCATACTTCCATTGGCATGTGTTTATATACTGGAGACATCTTTATTAGTAAAAAGAAATAGATTTAACTTTCTAAACAACAAAAGTGTTCATATGCATTACACGAGGCATTTTAAGGATATACACTTAACCTCAATCAGAACTACAATGTTTAAGAATGGAGTACTGCATTCTTGTACAATAGTTTATAATTCCCTCCCTAATGACATCAAAAGCATAGATAACTATAACGCGTTTAAAAGTAGAACAAGGACTGCCTTGCAGGAGCACTGATTTTACACAGTAAAGGAATATCTGCAATTTAACAAATCCAGATAATCATAAAACATGAATACACTTAGCTTGTTCATTTCCCTCATTTATAATTATATCATATTTGTGTTACATTATAATTGAATGTAGGTTAGGTATCTATGATGTTTAACTTTGTAATATAAAGTGTAAATTTACTGACTTATCCTATATCAAAGTACTATGTAAAAGTTGATTTTAAAGCATGAATAAATTTGAATTAAACATGCGTTGTTCATATTGGCATCACTCTTGCTGCTAACCTATCAGACACTATTCTCGGAAAATAACAATATTGGACTACAATCAAGCAGACGCACAGAGGTTGACTTCATCTTACCACAGCCTACTTGTTTTATCCTTACATTGCCGTTTGTTCAACTATAGCCTGCACTTTCTAACCCTACTAATTTTAAGGAACGAAATAATACGGCTGTAGGGCAGTTTTAGGTTAACGAACGGAAGGTGGCAGCACTAAACGCTGTGTATTAAAGAACTTCTTCTGCATCAACGATGATGACAATGAAAACTCTTGCACTCAATATGGGCGGTAATTTCAATTTTAAATTTTGCTGTAGTTTGTAAAAGTTTACCGAAAGCGTTCCGGTGTGTTCCGGATGAAAAAAGGACAAACAAAAACATTCACTCTAACTGAAGAGATAGAACAGAGAACACTGTAAAAAAGCTGCATAAACACAAATCCCTTTATGTTGCTGCTGCTTTTCAATTCCATCGAGAGTGCATTGTATAAGTTGATAACATGTGAGGCTAAGCTGTTCAGGACATTGTGTGTGTGTGTGTGTGTGTGTGTGTGTGTGTGTGTGTGTGTGTGTGTGTGTGTGTGTGTGTGTGTGTGTGTGTGTGTGTGTGTGTGTGTGTGTGTGTGTGTGTGTGTGTGTGTGTGTGTGTGTGTGTGTGTGTGTGCGTGCGTGCATGCGTGTGTGTGTGTGAAGTTTTCAAATGTTAGATTTGACTTTAGAAGATTATTTTTTTATTTTATGGAGACATGTTGTCAAGAACAACCTTTTTTCCTTGTTCCATTTATACCCCGACTTTAACTCCAATGGTCATATCGGCAGCCGTTCTCCTTTGGAACATATTGAACGTATTCATTGGGTTTTAATCATTAGATCACATACACATTCACACTCTTATTAATACTTCCAGACTCTGGGGAAGATGAGGAATTATCTTGGTCGGAGAAAAATCCCCATCCCCATCGCCAAGAATGGAACTCATGACCCCTAGCACAGCAGGCAGGTGCTCTACCCACTGAGCTACGGTCCAGCCAAGAACAACTTTATGGTAACCTCTAATGGTAAAATGTTAGTTATATGGTTTGTTCTAAAAGGCAGATTGTAGATTATATTCAATGTATGATTCTGAAGTACTTCAGGGTCATGAATTAAGTATTTAGCAGAGTTATCCCTTAAGTCAAAATGGGACTGAAATAAAGCATGCTAGGAATATTTTTGAGTTTTTTTTTTTAAAGTTGGCGCATGACCATTTCTGGATTTGCATAACGTCATGCAAATCAATGGTGGGGGTAATATCTCTGCTTACACCAGCAGACTGCTGATAAAGCTAGTGGGTTAGATGACAGATGAGGAACCTGACATCCCTTTTGTCTTACAAATAGACAAGTAGACTCGACCATAAATTATTGCGCAACATTACTTCATACACAAGCTCTAAAAATACCTCTGTATTTCGTAGATGATTTACACTGATATCCTTTGAATTTCAACCTGTGAATTACAGCTAAGACAGGTAGAATCTTACTTCCTACATGCTTAAGTGGTCCTTTCACATAAGAGTACTATCTAGAATCAATCCAAGATATGTGATTTTTGTTACTCCTTTAATTACTGTGTTATCAACATGCACATTGTTATCAATACTGGTACATATGATCTTTTTTGGTAAAACATATATTTTGTTTTAGAGACATTTAACACTAACTTATTAAACTAGTTATTCAATGCATTCAGGTCATGCTCAATTAACAGCTGGTGTTCAGAGTTAATTAATTATAAATAACGCACATACATCATCAGCGAACATAGTTAATTTACCTTTTATCTTAAATATCCTATGTCATTTATAAAAGTTAAGAATAATAAAAGACTTAATACAAAAACTTATGGAACACCAAGACGGATTTTTGATAGAGAACTGAAATTGTTGTTTATATTTATAAATTGTTTCCTACTGCTCAGATAGTTCTGAAAACAGTTGAGAGGAAGTCCTCTTAAGCCAACATACTCAAGTTTCTTTAGTAATACCTATAGTATGATCTAGAGTGCCAAAAGCCTTTCTTAGGTCAATAAATAATCCAGCAGCAATTTATTAATTTTTTAATCTTTAATTTTTTAAATTTTGATTAATTTATTTTTAGCCAGAGCTCTTTGAATTGATACTATAATATCTATGGTGACAGCAAGTGTACTAGATTTGTTAATAAATCCATACTGATGATTGTGAAAAAAAAAAAAAAAAAAGCTGTGGCCTTCTGGATGCTGTAGTAACCCAACTTTTACTATGCTTTCCAGAATTTTGGCAAATACAGGAATAATTACACAAATATAACTATTTGTAACAAAAACTTCACTTATCCTAAGAAAATGATGTCAATTTTTCTTATTAATTGAGATCGATTTCACACAAATTTGCCCGCATCTTCAGTCAACGAAGTGTTGTTATGTTGCCAGGCCCTCCAGTCTATATTGCAGGACATTTTCTAATAGGTATGTTAACAACATACACTTGTTCTTTTATAGCTCCAATTGCATACATTAAAATGACGTACTAGAGTGAGCAGTAGTGCGTAATTTGGTCTCAGTAAAGGAGTTTTCAAAGGCTCATTTCTAGGTCCATGTTTGTTCCTTTTCTATGTTAATGATTTGTTCAACAATATCCCAGAAGTACACATAACCTTATTCACAGATGATACAAATATATCAGTTAGTAGTGGCAATACAGTTGAGGTAGAATTCAAATTAGCAGCTGTTAATAAAAACTTAACAAAATAGTTCTAAAGAATCAGCTGGTAATAAATAAAGAAAAGACACACAAAATTCGTAGGTCCAGTTTTGTTCCTTTTCTCTGTTCATGATTTATGTAATAATATCCCAGAAGGACACATTACCATATTAGCAGATTATACAAATATATCTTTAGTAGTGGCAATACAATTAAGGTAGAATTTAAATTAGCAGCTGTTAATAGAAACTTAACAAAATAGTTGTAAAAATATCAGCTGATAATAAATAAGGAAAAGGCACACACAATTTCATTTAGGCACTTATAAAATAAAAATCAGTATAAAACACATTTAAAAACAGAAGATAAACAAATCAACTATGTAGAACATGATCAATTTCTATGAATATGGACAGACTCAAATTTAGGATGGGATGTGCATGTGAAGAAATTATATTTTTTAAACATTGATCAGCATGTGTGCCTCCTATTTACATTACCTATTAATCTAATTCATTTTTTTTTTTTTTTTTTTTTTTTTTTTTTTTGTAATTTGAAAAGCTTTCCCACTTCATTTGTTGTAATGTTTCCCCATAATACAATTCCATATTTTAAGTGTGAATAAACTAAAGGATAGTACACCTGTATTAGTGTTTTGTGTTCATAGTTTTTCTTATCTGTCTCATTACATATAAACCAGTATTTAGTTTCTTATTTATGCGGGTTATATGTAGCTTCCAGTTTAACTGCTTATGTATTACTACTCCTAGAAAATTTATGTATTGAATCTGTGGTATTATTTCTCTGTCTATTTCCATTCGTATGCTATTTCTAACTCTGGGTTCAGAGATGCTTGTATTTTTCAAATTGCAATAGTATAATGTGGTTTGGGATTATATTTTGGGGGAATAATAATTTCAAAATAGAAAAAAGGGCTAAAGGCTAAGAGAATTATGTAAACCACTATTCTCATAATTAAAACTTTTGTCATTTTCATGAATATATGTATTTCAGGAATATTACGAATATTATATATTAATTCCAATGTGTAAGGACTATGATACAATGAAGCACAAAATAAATACAATTTTAAGTTGAACTAATACTCAATGCTCCACTTATTGCTTGTATTTACCTAGAATGCATTTCGTTAGGATCTTCCTAACATCATCAGCTGTTGTTGACTAATGGACAATGGTTTGGTGAACTCATTGGAGGTGATAGGTGCAACTCTGTCGGTATCTTGATGAACTTGAAGTTTAGGTTTTCTTCAAAGGTAGTGTTGAAGTTAAACAATTTTCTTTCATATTTCTTTATGAAGATCTTTTCCACGTGGTTAATGCAGCTGGACCTTGGACACTTTTTAATAAGTGGATTTCTCGTTCTATATCATGATTCTCCTCCCAAAAATGGTACGCTACCGCCGATTTATCTATTTCTTTGTTCCTGATGTTGCTAAAATGTTCTTTAAGCCTAATGTTCAAGTTCCTTTTTGTTCATTAGGCTTAAAGAGCATTTTAAGCTCTTTTCTAAGCTTTCTCTCTAAGCTTTTAAGCATAAAAGCTAAAACAGAATATGGCCTATAACTACTGGAAGTTTTTTAAATGCAATACCACTTAACCACATCTTTTGACAGAAGTCCATGATTGATTGCATTGCCATACTGGCAATGGCTTTCTCCAGTTTATGTATTTTAAACAACCACCTGATGTGTAAAAACTAACATGTTTAAAACGTATTATTCTATTAACTCTGTACTTTCATCCAACATGATTACCACACCACAATCAATCACTTTTCCTTGATTCTTTTTAAGGTTTCTTGATAAAGAGTCTCTATGTAGTTTTTTGATAGAACTCTCATTAAATACTGGCATCTTTGTGTATTTTTCAAGAAATAGTTTGAAAGCTGGATGCTTTACCTTATTGAGTGGAATTTCCAGTTGTATGAGGGCCTTTGTTTTCAACCTCCAATAGGCTATAAATAAAAGAAAACTTCATAGAAAACAATTAATTTAATACCAAAAGTTTTGTATACTTCTGGTTACTTTTCAACATAATCACCTAAAGATTGAAGCATTTATTGTACCTGTGGACAACTTTTGCATAACTCTCTTCAAAAAATGCTGCCGCCAATGATTACAAATGAGCATTGACATTGTTTTGAAAATGCATCCATTGTTGTGATTGTCATTTTGTTTCTGGTGTGTCATATTAGATCCAAGTTTCATCTCCAATAACAATTGATTTCAAAAAGTTCTCTCCTTCATCATGATAATGGTCAAAGAAATTCAAAGCTGCATGAAATATGCATTTTCATTATAGAATTAGAATTATTTAGTTCTCATCTTTCTTCTACATACATTTTCATTGATACATTGACATTTATAACATTTCTTTCACACAATAACAAAATGACTTATTCACATCTAATATATCCTTTCTACCTGCTTGCCTCAAGTCTCGGTCTCAATACACATAACTCCTGGTTTTCCGTGTATTGATGACCCTCCTCTCCCTTGTATCCCTCGTTCTAGTTTTCCAGCCCTTTATTGTTATTCTTCATCAATCTTAACCATTTCTCTCTAACTTTCCCCAGGTATTCACCTATATTTCTTACATTATTTTCTCCTTTTACCAATAACATTTCCTTTATTATTAGTACCTGCTCCCTCCCTAAAACTGTCCCACTTTTGTTGCCAAATTTGTTCTCTCTATATCTTTATTTGTTTACAATAAAGTATACTATGCCAATCTGTATCCTCTTCTTCACACATGGGGCATTTTTCTGTATCCTTATCATATCTAATACCTTTCAAATTTCTAACTCCTGTCCTTGCCCAGGCAAATCCTTCTCGCCCTGACTTATTACACACACCTATGTACTTCTCTCTCCCTCACACTGTATTTATTTCCCTATATGTCCTCAATGATATTTTCTCCCTTACACTGGTAAATATAACTTGGCTATCTAAATCTTCCATCCTTAATTCTACCTCTTTCCAAAAATCCCTATAATACTCCTCATTTCTCCAAATATGTCCCATACCTATCTCTTCCATCAGTTCCCTTATTCCCAAAACTCTCCCCATTTCCTTCTCATCTGCAAAATAAAACTTTCCTTGATAATATTGCTTTCCTCCAAATTGGCAACTCTGTATAGATATTTCAATGCCCTTGAGACAATTTTAACCCTTGTTGAATGCTTTCCCAACTCTAAATGTGCTGCCCCATAAGGTGAAGCTACCGGTAAGCCCAAAATATATTATCCGCCTCGGTAGCGTAGATGTTAGCATGTCTGCCTCAAGTTCAAGAGGTCCCGTGTTCGAATCTCGATCAGGGTGAGTTACCTGAATAAGCTTTTTCCGGGGTTTACACTTATCCTTCAAGACGAATGTCGGGTAACTCTAAGCTCCATGGACCTTGGACTCGTTTGAGCATCATTTCACCCAATTCATTCACCGTCCGATATGACTTAACATTGGAGGACATAAATTACAAAATATATATATATGTATGTATGTATGTATGTGTAGCTCTTAATTTGATTTCTCTACTATTCTTTCACAACATCCAATGTCTAAATTCATTGATGATATCCTATCACTTTTCTCAGCTGCTTCCGCAACTGAAACACTGCTGACTTAAATTTGTAGTCTTCCTATAATTTAATTTTGTCTACACCTTGTAACAACACATCACTTGGTTTTACTTGTGAACATAAAATAGCTAGTTTCTGCTTTACATGTAAAATACAACCACAAATTATAAGACTAAATTAGAATGTTGCTGTTGATAAGGACAAAGCTTCTCAGAATAAGTTCCACGTTTAAACCCAAGTATGTGAGACTGAAGTGTACAAAATCAGTTTACTGATTGATTTAGTATTATAAAAGTCTCATTGTATGTATAAGCTCCATTATAAATAATGCATCATAATTCACTAGGTCAAAATTGGAAGTTCACCTTCATAATGTGGTGGTAGTGCATCTGCCAGTGTGTCTGCCTCCATTCAAGAAGTCCCAAGTTCCAATCGCGATCAGGATGAGTTATTTGGATAAGGCTTTTTCCAGGGTTTTCTCTTATCCTGAAAGATGAATTTAGGGTAACTCTAAGCTCTATGGACCCTGAGCTCATTTGAGTAGATAGATAATTTATTCATCTTGTAAATCATACATTTTACATGAGTACTATGATATAAGACACGTCAAATTGTAAATATATAGTGCAATTTTATTAACTATACTTGTAAATTAACAAGTCACATCCAATAAGGACAAGTCAGAGTTTGTACAAAATAATGATTTATAAAGATATCTCAATTAATTCACAATTAATTCAGAAATGTAACAATATTATAAACTTTCCATAAATTCACTAACAATAAAAACAGTGGTCTAGCAAGTATGCCAAAACTGACTTTTTAAATGCTGAAAAATTGCAAGTGGTTTTATTGGCTATAGGCAGTTTATTTAAAAAAGTGATTCCTAGGTTTATTACACTGTTTTGATGAGATTTTGTGTTACTTCTATTCACATGAATATCCATTCTCTGTCTAGTATTATGATTATGAACTTTGTCATTAAAGGTACAGTGGCCATTTCCTTCCATTAAATTTGTCTTTCTAAATTTTAAAATTTCAAAAATGAAAATAAACGGGAGAGGTAAGATTTTAAATTTTTTAAATAATGGTCTACACGTAGATGTTGGTTTAACTCCTCCTAGTATTCTTAGAATCTGTTTTTGCATTATGAATAATGATTTACAATGCGGTGAGTTACCCCATAATGTTATGCCATATTTTAAAATGGAGTGAGTACACGCAAAATACACGCTTCTGAGAGTTTTTATGTTAACTATGTGCACCAGTTGTCTGAAATTATAACACATTGTATTCAGTTTTTTAATTAGATGATCAACATGTGTCTCCCATTTTAGGTTACTCTGTATCCAAAGACCAAGAAATTTAGTTGTTTGTTCATACTTAATTACTTTATTATTACATATTAATTGTGATTGTACAGAAGACTTATTCTGAGAAAACTGAAAATGAATTACATGTGCCTTATCCAAGTTTATGATTAAATTATTATTGCTGAACCATTTAGAAATATTACTGAACATTCTGCTCGATAAGAGTTGTAGCTCTTCAAGTGCATTGCTTTCAATTAATATATTTGTGTCATCAGCATATTGAACTATTGTTTTAGCGGTAATATTTGACTGCAAATCATTTACAATTAACAAGAAAAGAATAGGACCCAAAGTAGAATCTTGTGGCACACCAAACTTAATATATTTTGTGTCTGATAGGTATTCTTTAATGCAAGTTTTTTCTGTATGTGAAATTTCTATCATATTTTCATCTGTTTCATTCATTGTTCAATGATGAAGGACGTTAATTTAAAGACAGGTCCATAATAGATTTATAGGTTTCAGAACTCTCTTCATAAGTTGGTTGCAACACAGTCTTCACTAGAATTAACTACCTTCAGATGCTATGTTTGTTTGTAAACATATACAATGCCATGTATAACTTTAAATTTCTGCAGTGCTCCTTAATCACTAGTCAACTTTCCTTCCTTTGTCTGAACAAAATGTCATTATTTACAACAAATCAAGATTAATTTTAATTCTTTGCCCCTAACTGAAGTAGTACTGCTTTATACACACTATATAAAATTGTAGAAATTAAATGAAGAGAAACTACAAAATTGAATCTGTTATTCTTCACAAATAATAAAATCTTGCATAAAAAGTACATGGAGACAATCCTTGTTTAGGAGAAATAGCAGAGAGGTACCTTTAGGAAATTTGAATAGTTATTTCAATCCTCTGTCAACATAAATTAGCTGCTCTTAGAAGTTTGATTCACAGACTGAACAGCATACCTTTAGATAAAAAACAATATAATGAGGAATTTACATATATTTTAAATACAGCCCCAAAAAATGGTTTCAATCCAAACTCAGCCAAAAGAATGACCAATCGGGACTACAAGCAAAAGAAATTAAAACAGATCACTACTCTTCAAAACATAAATAAAAACTGGAAATACAAAAAATTCACTTACCACCCTTGGGCATTTCCGAAGTTTGAACGAATATTTAAAGATTAGGGCATATCAGGCATATATAGGATAAATTGTGAAGATGTGACAAATTTTATATTGGTTTGACAAAGAGAAATTTAAAAACTAGATTAACAGAACACCGTGGGAACATAAAATATAAACAAACAGAAAAATCGACAGTTGCTTTTCATTTCTGGAATGGTAACCACCACATCGGAGATAAGATCAAACTACTAAAACCATTGTCAACAAAACTTGAACTTACAGCATGGGAAAAAAATTTTTATTATTAAAAACATTCCACATATTCTAAATTTTGATGTGCCATCAGTGAGTGGTCTAATGAACTTATGTAAAGAATCTTCCGAGAGAGGGAGCCAATTACAAGAGATGCAGATAACAACCAACAGTGATGAGTCGCTAATCAGCTGAGGATGAAATTGCAACAGTTTCGAAAACGTTCCTGATTTTGTAAAAGGACGTGAGTGAAGTTACAAGTTTTAAAAGGTATGACTCCCTTTTAGTCTGTATACCTTTAGGAAAGCTATTTCACACTTGAGTACCTACAGTTTGTAAAACTTTTAATGGAGTTACCAGTTGGGATTATACGTACATGTAATGCACTGCCTTTAAATATGTATACATAAATTTATGGATATGTTTTCCATTATATGTGTTTGGAGGAATACCTTATTTAATTTGTCAACCTTCTTTAATTTGTTAAAAGCAACTTTACTTTTGCTCAGTTAATTGATTCTTGGACTATACTACTGCTTTCATTTGAATATATCCTTACATTAGCTCCTGCAAAGCATTTTCATAAGGGTTTTTAAATATATATTGACTTAATAGTAGTTAATTATCAATAAATTGCATGAGAATGTGGCAATTTTGACATCTCATGTGGACAATTTTGGACATCTCTTGCTGTACATAAATGATCTCCTAATATGTGTCCAGGAGTCTGATGTGGTGTTATTTGCAGATGATAAGAATCTGCTAATAAAGGCAAGCAAGAAAACAGATCTGCAAGAAAAAATAAATGAAAATATAGAGAAATTGGCATCCTGGTTTGAGGCAAATAGAATGCTATTAAATACAGATAAAACTGTTGCTGTGAACTTTCATTTAAGTTGTCATAGAAATATGGTAAAGCCACAAATAAAGTTTGATAGTGAGATAACAAAGTACCAAGATCAAACTAAATTCTTGGGGATAGTTATAACAGAAAATCTAAAATGGGGGGCGCATATAAATATGCTATGCAGAAAAATAAGTATGAATACACTGAAAAGGGTGACTAGTACGAAAGTGGTTAGAAATGCATACTTTGCATACATCCAGTCACATAAGGTATGGAATAAGGTTCTGGGGGGCTTCAACGGAATCAGAAAAAGTATTTTGGTTGCAAAAGCAGGCTTTAAGAATAATGGCTGGTGAATCGAGCAGGGTTGATTTGATTTGATTTGATTTATTGATTCATCCATTAAAACATGTACATGTTATAGGACACGTCAAATTAAAAACTAAGTACAATATTTATAATTAAGGTAGCTAACTAAATATTTACAAATTTAAAAATTCATCCACGCTGTAGAAGCTATTGGCTCTAAGGAAGTTTAATAACAATTTCTTAAATTGATGTTGTGATTCAATCTTTTTTATAGATTCAGGTAGCTTATTCCAAAGGAGTTAGATATTCAGCAGTCACTCTGTATAATAAACTACCGGCCAATCTGAAAAACATAAAATCCATGAGGTGTTTCAAACTATCGTTGAAAGAAATTTTATTAAGTGATTCATATTATGATATAGGTGAATTTCTAGATACACTGTAGCTGGCCATATAATTGTATATATTTGTGATGCATTTTAAATGCTGTGTAGTTGTAGAGCCATGCAACTATATATATTTATGAGTTCATGCTTAGATCTTATTAATTACACTTGATGCAACTTATTTTTTTTATTTTTATACTTATATTATTTGTATTGTTCTAAATATTTGTATTGACGTATCCAATGTCATTGTATTGACTTAACGGATGAATAAAACTACTACTACTACTACTACTACTACTGTAAAGATGTAAGCCAGCATATGTGAAACTATTTTCATACATCTTTGTTTTGTGTGACTTCACAAATAAATTATTCTTTGTTCTAGTGTTGTGTATATGAATTTCAGAATTTGTTTTGAATAAACTTAGGCTTGCTTTCATATGTACAAGAGTTTCATATATGTATATACTTGGCAGTGGTAAGATACCTAATTTACTGAAGTATGGCTTACAACTAGTTGTGCTTGAGACATCTGCTATGATTCTAATTATTTTCTTTTGGTATCTGAATACTTTTATACTGTCTTTAGAATTTCCCCCAAAAATTATACCATATGCCAACAAACTGTGTATATATGAAAAGTACACTATTCTCCGAACTTTCAAGCTTGACATGCCTGTAATCGCCCTCATTAAGAAACACATTTTACTAAGCTTTTTCGTCAATGCCTCTATGTGAGTTTCCCAATCATGCAGGGAATTATTTAAAACATTAAAGGTCATGACTACAGCAAGTATGTACAGATTAGAAGTTATCAACCATATCAGAGAAATAAGGCATCAGCTACCAAACAATAAAGAGATTCATTTTCATAGTACAAGGCAGAAAGAAAATTTACATGTACAACGTTACAGAACAAACCTAGCTAAATCCAGTGCTTATCAC
This sequence comes from Mantis religiosa, assembly GCA_030765055.1. Taxonomy (NCBI): domain Eukaryota; kingdom Metazoa; phylum Arthropoda; class Insecta; order Mantodea; family Mantidae; genus Mantis; species Mantis religiosa. The sequence goes on from CM060950.1 coordinate 213,600,764, forward strand.
AATGGGATTAAATTGTTCTACATACTACTCCCTAATATAAGAAACATAGAAAATGTGAATATATTTAAGAAAAAGCTCAAAGCATATTTAGTAGAAAATTCATTTCATTCAATTATGGAACATGTAAATGGATAGTTCTGTATAAACTAGCTAATTAAGACTGTGTGTGAGTAAGCATTATTCTTAATCGTATTGTTTTACTGTAATTTGAATTGTATTTTTACTGTACAATGTTAATGATTCCATATCATGTAAACATGATCTTAAAGATGAAATATATGAATATGAATATTTGTAATATTCGTGTTATTAATGATTTGCCTAGTTCTCGTAACATGAAGGTTGGCTCCAGTAGTCTTTAAGAGTGGAATGAAACAAAATAATGGCGGTGAAGCTGAGGTATGTAACAAAGCTGTTAATAATGTGTATAATGATTCAACACATCAGTGAAGCTGTTACAATGGAAGTACAGGAACTGGCTGAAACCTTTGCTCAAATGGTGAGATGCCAATGCATTAGTTGGAAAAATCATGTGAGAATCCATAAAATAATGTGCAGTTAAAGTTCTGTTAGTCTCTTGATACAATATGAGAAAATGTTATTGTTCTTTTGAACCCAAAGATATGTGTTATAATGTGTTGAATTGGGCTTTAAAATTCTCTTATTTATTTTTCTTTCCAAGCAGATATTTATGAAAATATTCAGGATTTAGCTTTTAACTCTGGCACTTAGTTGTAAATGCTCATATGAGAGCATTTCTTTTTAAGTCAGACCCATAGTCAAAACAGATACTTAACTATATAAGATTATTATAAGTAACAATTTGTGAAAAGAAAACCACAACATTGGCCACAACATTAAACTGTTAAAATCTTTAAGTACACCTATAGAATTGGATATTTGGAAAAAAATATTCATAACCAAAAGCTAGGATAAAGTTATAAATTTTGAAATCCTGGCATTAAATGAGGTATTAAAACTTAGTGCCCCTAACACCAGATGGCAGAGGGATCGGAGCACCGTAGTAGTGGAGGAAGAAGAATGTTCATTTAGTCTCCAAACAACTGAGGATGAGATCGAATGATCTTGAAAACATTTCAATTATACAACAAGTAAGTGAAGTTGAGTGTAAACATAGTGACTCATAAATCAAACTCAAAAATGAAGAATACTTCACTGTTAATAATGCTTCTGCTTTTAATATTTATGACATCATAATCTATTGACATATGTTAAATTTCATTTCAAGGTAACTTTTGAAGGAGTTTTGTGGTGTGTTTGCTACTTCTATATCACTGGTTATAAACTGCAGTTTGTAAATGATGGTTTTCTAAGGCTTTAAAAGTCAGTAACGTTATTCCTGTCTTCAAGAAGCGTAAACAATCTGAATGCAAAATTATAGAACTAACTCTCTGGTACAAGTCTTCTCAAAAATTTTCAAATCCATTATAGAAAAACAAACTTTCATTGTTAAATAAACCAGAGTACCCTAATTACTGCATTTGAGAATAAAGCATTTGCATAATGATTTTCTTGATTTAATTAAAGTATTTGCCTTTCCCATGATTTTATGTTATTACAATTACTTTTTCCATGTATATTTATGGGTAAATAAAGAGCATGGAGGAGTATGATCATTTAAATGCAGTATGTTTCTTGGATATGTATCTACTCCTTCAACATAATTCACCAGGCCACTCTTAAGCTTGTAAATATACAATAGACTGTTTGAGGGAAAAAGGAGTAAGCGAGAACTTTATAAGAGTAATCCAAAATATTTAAAAAAAAAAATAAAGAAATAAAAATAAATTTAGTATAAAATATGATTGGGGAATGATAACAGAGAAAATACCAAACAATGTAGGACTTAGACAAGGTTGCAAATTAAGTCCAGTGCTATTTAATTTATTAATGATATTCTAGAAGTAATAAGTAAAAATGGTACACATGTACCAATTTTAAATAATAGAGAGATATCAGGTCTGCTCTTTGCAGATGATTTAGTAACAGATTCCATAACAAGTATAGGCTTAAAACAATCCTTGGAAGCAATAGGCAAGTTTTGTAAAGAATGGGGTTTGAAGATAAATAAAACTAAATCTAAAATCATGGTGTTAAAAAAAGGTTTCAAACTAAAAAGGGGAGAAAAATGGGGTGGGAAGGTTCAGAAATTGAGGTGATTAAGAATATTGATTACGTAGGAGTGAGATTATCTAGTAATGGTGAATGGAGTTACCAAAAAAGGAAAGCACTGTCAGATGGAAAAATGGCTATGAGTCTTATTAGTTCATGTATTAACAAAATATCAAATATGCAAGTAAAATGGTTAGGAAGGATGTTTGGTTCAATTGTAGAAAGTAGAATGCTATATCGAATAGAAATATGAGGGCCAGATGAAGGATGGAAAGCGATAAATGCTATAAATAGACTATTTTGTAGACTTGCTTTGGGCTTACCTAGATCCTCACCAAATGAGGCGGCTTTAATGGAACTAGGAAGATTAGGTTACAAAACCAAGGTGATGGAAAGAATTCTGAAATACTGGTTCAGAAAATGGAATTTAGATGAGGAAAATATTGTTAAACAGTGTTTGGTAGCACAAACAAGAATAAAGGGGAGAGAGACTTGGTTATATAAAATTCAAAAGATTTTACAGGAAATAGGTATTGGTTCATTATGGTTAGATAGTGGAAGAATAGAAAAGGGATTCTGGAAAGAAGTCAAAACAAGAATTGAATATATTGAAAAACAAGAATTACGGGCTAATCTTAATAACAAAAATCTCTGAAATTATATAAAACATTGAAAAATGATTGGAGCAGAGAAAAATATACAGACATCTGTGATAAAGTAGGAAGAGAAGGGTTGACATGGGTTAGGACAGGAGTAATATACTTAAAGGATATAAGGAATGGATATATATTTTTGATTGCCAAAAAAAAAAAAAAAAAAAAAAAAAAAAAAAAATTATTGGAGAGATGAATTTCTTTTCCATAAGTGGGAAAACATATCAAATGAAATAAGAGGCAAAAGAATCTTGAATTTGAGATAAGAAGAAAACATAATAAAACTGGGAAAATTTATTGGCAAGGTAAGACAAAAATGGCTTTGGAAAACAGGGAAGACTAATGAGAACAACAAATAGTAGAAGGTATAAAGGGAAACAAAAATATGTTGTTGTTGTTTTCAAATGCTACGCTTTGGCAATGAAGCCATTAGCTCTCTTGCTCTCCAATATTTCTGTGTAGTAGGTCCGGCAGGTGGGACTTCATAGGTTAGAAGATGTTCTTCAGTCATTTCCTCTTCTTTGTTGTCAAATGCCAGGCTTTGGCAATGAAGCCATTAGCTCTCTTACTCTTCAATATTTCTGTGTAGTAGGTCCGGCAGGTGGGACTTCATAGGTTAGAAGATGTTCTTCAGTCATTTCCTCTTCTTTGTTGTCAAATGCCAGGCTTTGGCAATGGAGCCATTAGCTCTCTTGCTCTCCAATATTTCTGTGTAGTGGGTCCGGCAGGTAGGGCTTCACAGGTTAAAAGATGTTCTCCAGTCATTTCCTCTTCTTTGTTGTCAAATGCTAGGCTTTGGCAATGAAGCCATTAGCTCTCTTGCTCTCCAATATTTCTGTGTAGTGGGTCCGGCAGGTAGGGCTTCACACGTTAGAAGATGTTCTTCAGTCATTTCCTCTTCTTTGTTGTCAAATGCTAGACTTTGGCAATGGAGCCATTAGCTCTCTTGCTCTCCAATATTTCTGTGTAGTGGGTCCGGCAGGTAGGGCTTCACAGGTTAGATGTTCTCCAGTCATTTCCTCTTCTTTGTTGTCAAATGCTAGGCTTTGGCAATGAAGCCATTAGCTCTCTTGCTCTCCTGCTCTCCAATATTTCTGTGTAGTGGGTCCGGCAGGTAGGGCTTCACAGGTTAGAAGATGTTCTTCAGTCATTTCCTCTTCTTTGTTGCACAGAGGACAATTTGGACTTGTATAAATTCCTATTCTGTATAAGTGTTTGACCAAATAATCATGTTCTGCAAGAAATCTAAAATTTGCTACTGCAGCTTTATGTGGGATTTCTGGAATAATTTCTGGATTTCTAATTAAAATGTTCCATTTTTTATCTTTGGCTTTGTTAGACATTGATTGGTTTTGTTTGTTTTTATATTTGTTTTTAATTAATCTTTTTATGGATGTAAAGGGTAAGTTTCTACTTTTGTTCTGAATTAAATTTGTACCTTTTTTGGCAAGAAAATCAGCTGATTCATTTCCAGCAATTCCACAATGTGAAAGTGTCCACTGTAATATGATTCTTTTCTGTAGTTTTTGAAGTTGTGGGATCATTTTTTGACATTCTTTAATTTGGATTGACCTCATTTTATATGAAGTTATTGCATATAATGCTGCTCTAGAATCAGAAAGTATGACAGCGTTTTTAAATTTATCTATTCTGTATAGAAGGTGTTGAAATGAAATATGAATAGCCGTTACTTCTGCATCAAAATTTGTTCTGTGGTATCCTGCTGGTTGATAGTATGAGAACAGTGCACACTTAATTCCTGCTCCTGAGTTGTTGTCCAAGTTAGATCCATCTGTGTAGATATGTAACCATTCTTCGGGTGGGGTATCTATTGTTCACAGTTTCTAATGCTAGTGCTTTTAGTACAGGTTTGGAAGTTTCAGATTTTGTAACTATTTGTTCTAAATATAATTGAATATTAATTGGTTCAATAGTCAGCGTGTTTTCTTTAATTTAAATGTTTTCTTTAGAATTAGGAATATTCAGATCTGTTTTTAATTCCGTAACTTTGTGTGGGAAACTTGTTTGTGTTTTCATCTTGATTGGTTGTAGTAATCTTTTGGGAAACAAAAATATAGATCCCAAGTTTCAAAATGCTCCATTATATAAAAAACCTGGGTTATTTATAATGGAGCATGGGAATATGCAACTCCAAAACGAGGAGTATGCAAGATATTGTATTTATGGTATACTAATTATGTTATATATGTATGCAGCTGTATATGCTAGATATTGTAATAAGAAATAGGAAATAAACTAACTACAATAGAATGTGTTGTATAATTATTATTTTAAATTTAAATACTTAGAAAGAGAAATATTGATGAGGACTGTAAGTTTTAAGGATTATTGACATAGCTACATCAAGGAGTTCTAAAATATAGAGCATTTATGAGATGCCTAGTATAACTATACACACTTTTTTGGACCTGTAAAGCTAAAGGGAGTGATTTAAAGTTTTCTATAAGATTTCTCTTGCTGATTCAGAATTTCTTTAAGTGTCAAACAACATAATATGCATCTCTTTCTTGGCTTGAACAGCCAAAAGATCTTTTTGTATATCCAGGCTGAGGCAGTCCTTCCTTTTGACAGTTTCTTAATTTTCTAACTTGCAAACATATTATGTTAGACTAAACTTCTTGAACAGTATTGACTATAAAATATCCTTGCACTGTATTTTAACAATAAAGGTAAGAGAGTGTTTGTTTCATTGAACCTTAAGGTGGGAAGATAGGTATTTTCATGTCATAAATGCAGGTATTATGTTAACTATGGCATAACATTATGGGGTAATTCACCACATTGTAATTCATTATTCATAATGCAAAAACGGATTCTAAGACTACTTGGAGGAGTTAAACCAACATCTACATGCAGACCATTATTTAAAAAACTTAAAATCTTACCTCTCCCATTTATTTTCATTTTTGAAATGTTAAAATTTACAAAGACAAATTTAATGGAACGAAATGGTCACTGTACCTTTAATGACACAGTTCATAATCATAATACTAGACAGAGAATGGATGTTCATGTGAATAGAAGTAGCACAAGAGCTTATCAAAACAGTGTAATAAACCTAGGAATCACTTTTTTTTAATAAACTGCCTATAGCCAATAAAACCACTTGCAATTTTTCAGCATTTAAAAAGTCAGTTTTGGCATACTTGCTAGACCATTGTTTTTATTCTGTTAGTGAATTTATGGAAAGTTTATAATATTGTTACATTTCTGAATTAATTGTGAATTAATTGAGATATCTTTATACATCATTATTTTGTACAAACACTGACTTGTCCTTATTGCATGTGACTTGTTCATTTACAAGTATAGTTAATTGCACTGTAAATTCACAATTTGACGTGTCTTATATTATAGTACCTACTCATGTACAATGTATGATTTAAAAGATGAATAAATTATCTATGGTTAGCTTGTAATTTGCTCACTCCTAGGAAATAAAAATACATAACAAGAAGCAGGTGTATTTCATCAGCAGTGAAGTGTTTTACTTTATTTTGTATTTGTATTCTTTCCATTTGGAAACTAAGCTATTTTTTCATTTCTGGCAGACTAATTACATTGTAGATGTTCTATCGTGGTTATAGTGTCTGAAAGAAAGATTAGGCTCACTTATAGTTAAAAGAACTGATTGATTTTGATCCTGCAAAGGAATGTAACCTTTAGGGCTTAGAAGGACTCTCATACAAGGTTATGAACCAACATTTTTGATCATGCCTGAATGAGCTATCCTTTCTTTTTGTACACTTGAGTTCAACAATATTTTAAGGTAAAAAAAAGTAACAAAAAGTGATCACAAATATATAGGTACCTACAGGGATCAGAGTGTAACATTTTTAAAGCTTGTTTAAAGGGTTTTAACAAAGATTGCTGAGGGTCTAAGCTAGACCTTATGAACAATGGTGGTTCTCATTATTTAGTTCAAAATTGAATTACGTAAACGTAAATGTACTTTTATCGTAGATTAAAATATTCAAAGTAATACTGCAGTTGGTATTATGCAGTTGTTTACTCAACTCCGCCCCCTCACATTCATCCCCACCCGCACCCCCTAACGCCACCTTTCCAATCGACACAATGGTCTCGCCCGTTTTGAGCTTGCTTTGACCCGGCCGCTCCCATTCCGGCGAGAAGAGTCGGGTAAGTCGGACGTTTACTCAGTAGTGTGCAGTGTCTCCATCTAGCGATGTCAAGCAGGTAATAATCAAGACGGGGCGGGGCGGCGAGACGTGATGGACGCGTTGATAATCCGTCGCGTGTCCTGACGTCAAGTTAGTGTCAACACGCGTGGATTTCTGTGGCGTGTTTAGTGTGCATGTTAAGTGCGTGGCTATATTTTTATTCTTCACGTGTGTGCAAAACTGCTGCAAGAAAACATGGCTGCCATGGTAATTCCGTTCGCTCAAAGGTAAGATTAATTTAAGTGCAACAATGGAATCCTTGTAGCAGTGCATGCCGTTTACAACAGTGGTGTGTCTTTTAGCACTATTGAACTCTGAGCAACCAGTTGAAATAAACACGAAATATGATGTTAAGAAATTGCATGATTAGTGTGATAGAACTTCTTCAAAAATAATAAGGAAGCTTCCCCGAAAAGTTATTTATCATTGTAGCTTCTTGGTTCTTGTCATTTCAAAATTGTTGGAATATATTTATTTTTGAATGGATAAGCCGCTTTAAGGGGCGTGGCCATACACATATAACAAGACCATGCAGTTTAATGCATTGTTTCATTTGGGCTATTTAATTAGCTACAATTTTATTATTTTTATGTTTTACGTGGGAATAAATTCAAAATGAAAAGCAGAGATGAAAGAAAAAACACATAATGTGCTAATGCTGTAACACAAATGAAAAAGACTTGGCTTCACTTAGCAGAAGTAAATAAAAAAAATCACATCGTATCTGTTGCTATTTTCTGCATGATTTCTTCACAGTGAAGGCGTGTAGTTTGGTGAAAGGAATACATAATCCTCACCTCATCCCTTCCTAGAAGTGCATCCCCCGGCATCCGTTCCTTTTTCAGAAAAGAAGTTACGTTTATGGTACACGTTTCTTCTGAAATCATAAAGATACTTTGCCATTTTTAAGGGATGTCGGTGCGATACACTTCCAAATAACACCATCTTATCACCTAGCATGACTTTTAAACTAAGATTTATGTTAGTTTTAAATGTGTATTCATATGAAAATATTCAATTCGTTATTCTGGACGATGTAGGGCAGTTCAACAGTGGGTTAAATGCAAAGCATTCCAGTGATCTTCACTTGTTATTTTGGTGGTGTCATGTTACGGCATTGTTTACAGTTCGGCTGTACCAGGAATACTGTCGATCTATCTTCGAATCATTTCTGAATATGATTTCTTCGGCGTCGTTTTGTTTCCTTCAAGATATTAACAAAAATAAGAATGTTTAGTGAATAAGATAATTCGATGGCCTCAGTTATAAAACTCAAAGTAAACATTGAACAGAATTGTAGGTTAGTAGTTTATTCAATAGGCGTGATATTTCCTCATATATAATTTCACAGTTAATGAAAACAAACCTATAAATGCATCTACACATGCACTAAATAGTATGTTGTTTTGAGAAAGAACTTGGGGAGGAGTTAGAACTAACTTCTTTTCCGTCGAATGGAGAAGGTCGTTTACCTCTGTTTATCTTTGCAAAAATGGTTTAAGTTCCAAAAGATGAATAAAATTGTATTTCTCGTAAATATAGGAGATGGTCAGAGACCTCTGGATTCAGCATTTGAAAATTACTCTCCACAAGAAAGTTAAGCTTAAAAACTCGCGAAAAAAGGAGAAGAAAATTAAAGATATTAAAATAGTGGCATACAAACATCAATACCGAAAACATCCAAACAAAAAATGTTGTTCTCACTCAAAATTACACTTGCATAATATGTGTATCGTTACTTCCCCAAGGAACTGCGATTTTTATCAATGGTTTTCTGTAAGGTCTTCGACCACGCCTTGTCACTTCTTACTGACTGACACTATTTTGATCGGTTTAGTCCTTCCCCATGTGTGTTTGTTTGTTTGGTGAGTATCTACCTATTTCCCAGGACATGCACCTACGTTCATTGTACAGAGATAATGAACGTATTACTGAAACAAGTTGTTCTTAACCTTTGTAGTTCATTTCTCTGCATACCACCATTAATTAACTTTCACCTCTTAGTATCAGATACTAATTATACTTCTTTGAGGAAGGAAAAACAATTCTCCCTCATTAAGTAAATCTGGATACTGAAGTCGAAGAATGAATGAACCAGCAAGTTAATGAATTAATAGAAAAGTAAAGAGGTACGAGGAACTGCGATATATATATATATATATATATATATATATATATATATATATAAGTAATCTCGCATTGATTGTCATTTCCTAAAGCTCTACCCGGTATTACATAAAATCTTATTTATCCATCCATTTCGTATTTGGTTACATTGCACCGTAGCGCACACTGATGTTTGGAGGCGGCTAAGACAACAACCAAATGTTTATTAAAGGAACAATAAAATGAGCGTTTAACTCTGAGAAACAAAAGAGGGGCATTTAACGTTTCAAAACAAGTCTAAAGTACGAGGGTTGTTCAATAAAGAATGATCATAATTTTTTTACCTACATACTTTTTCGCTCTAAAATTCAATATCATTATATTCTGTTAGCTTAATGTGAAATAAACACGCCGTAGTAGCTTCATTGTTGGTACTCCTGGTTCCCGCCTGTGAGAACCAGGCAAGTTCAGGCATGTTCAGTATCGCCTACCGCTGCAATGGAGGTAACACGCAGTTAAAGTTGATGTTAGAGGAAGATCCGGAGTTTCTTTCAAACGTAATCACTGCTGATGAAACTTGGCTACATCATTTTGATCCTGAAAGCAAACAGCAAAGCTCAGTGTGGAAATCTCCTTCACCACCAACCCCCCAAAAAGCAAAACTGGTTGCTTCTGCTGGGAAAGTTATGGTCATCTCATTCTCTGATATTTATGGAATGGTTTATCAGCATATTGTACCTGAACACACATCAGTAACTGGACAATACTACAGGGATGTCCTGAAAACATTGCAGATCCATATCAGGCGCAAAAGCAGGCTGGATACTGCACCACAATAATGCGCGGCCGCATATTGCCACTGTTGTTGCTGAATATCTTGCAAAAATCAACGTCAAGTGCATCTCTCACCCTCCCTATAGTCCGGATTTAGCCCCATGTGACTTTTTTCTATTCCCTAACTTGAAACGCCTTCGTGGGAGGCATTATCCATCATCAGAAGCAGTGGTGAAGGCTGCGAAGGCGATTTTGAAGGATCTCTCAAAAATGGTTTCCAGCATGTCTTTGTAGACTGATTGAAACGCTGGGACAAGTGCATCGCATTCAGGGAAGACTATTTTGAGAAGGACCATCAAAATTATGAGGATGAGTAAAGGTACGTTGTCAAAAAAAGAAAAAGTGATCATTCTTTATTGAACAGCCCTCGTGTCTGTAACGGTAAATTTCATGGCTTTTCCCCTGCAATTTCTCAGCAACTTAGGCTGCAGCATTTCTCTTTATTCGTTTTGAAGCTTTTGGGAATTTTATAATTATTAAAATGAAATCACGATTAAGGTGTTCACAGCAGTAAAGCGAAACCAGCTTCCATCACGTGATTTATTCCATGTGAGGAAGATTTCATGATATCTCTGATTAGCTAAAGTTAGATAAGGTTTCAAGCATATATACTATTAAACGAGGCTGAGGTAAACAAATAGATTTAATGTAAACAAGCCTAGAATATGTTATTATTGTCTCGTATTTGTCAATATGTACTATAGTTGTTGACAGGCTTTTATGGACATTTTTTGAATGTAAGGCAGAGGCAGCTGGTAATGTAAATCTCTGTTTGTTCCACCCCGCATCCACAGAAAGGCAATAAGAGCCAAGCCAAATCATCATTCGGTAGAAGTAGTAGGCTTTCTGGCAAATATAAACGAGACGAGCTATGTGCCAAGTAGTAGCTATACCTAAGTGGTAAATTCATACCACGAATCACATCCTGGAGGGAGGGTTCCTGTGACGTAGCTGCCCCTCAATCGGAGCTTTGATGTAATGTGCTCCTTAGTCTTAAAAAGGTAGAAATGACCTTATAGATTGAGTCAACATGACAAATTCAATGCCATGGCCAGGATGTGAACCACGGATCTCCTGGTTTCCGTCCAGTCGCTCTAACCCATTGAGCTACCATGGCCAACGTGCCGTCCTGACATTAAATTCTCCAGTCGACTTGTATATTTCCCCGGTAGACCAGTAGGGGCTCTCGCATTCGAGATACGCCGTCTGTGGCGACTTACTATCGTAAGTAGTTGAGTCACAGGCTTCATCATTTAATTCTTATTATTTTAGTTAATTGATGGAAATTAATCATTTCTCCACACTAGCCGTATATAGGCTAAGGTGTTTGACAGATTGAGTCAACATGAAAAATTCAATGCCATGGCCGGGATTTGAACCACGGATCTCCTGGTTTCCGTCCAGTCGCTCTAATCCATTGAATGGTGTATCTCGAATGCGAGAGCCCCTAGTGCTTTATCAGGGAAATATACGAGTGAAATGAAGAATTTAATGTCAGGAGGGCGCGTTGGCCATGTTAGCTCAATGGGTTAGAGCGACTGGACGGAAACCAGGAGATCCGTGGTTCAAATCCCGGCCTTGGCATTGAATTTTTCATGTTGACCATCAAAAACCTTAGCCTATATACGGCTAGTGTGAAGAAATGCTTAATTTTCATCAATTAACTAAACTAACTTTATATTAAAATGCAAGCTAAATGTGCAAACAACTATTGTCTCTCGTCCGTTACGTCTCGGTAGCGTAGATGGTAGCGTGTCTGCCTTACGTTCAAGAGGTCCCGAGTTCGAATCTCGGTCAGGGTGAGTTATTTGGATAAGGTTTTTTCCGGGGTTTCCTTATCATGAAAGATGAATGACGAGTAGTTCTAAGCTCCCCAAGAGGGATGGCTCATGCGGTTTCGTCTGTGGCCCGCATTCGTGAGGCCTGGGTTTGATTCCCGTGACCGACCTACCTGACCGATTGGTTTTTTCGGGAGTTTCCCGGGTCGCTAGGTGAATGCTGGGTAGGTTGATTACATCCCCCGAATTTCCTGTCCCACCATTTCATCTCCATTATCATTTCATATCATCTCTCATCTGGTGGTCTCTTTTAGGGTACAAGTGTTGGTGGGAGTTTCGGCGGTGCATGGTAGGATTATATGTTCTGAATGAACAGTTTCTCCCCCGGCGGAACGAACTCCGGTCTCCGAGCCGCCTAGTGGGCCGATTCAGGAACGCTACTGGCGGGATGCCGTCGTGCAAGCCTGCCTGTACTCTTCCTTGCTCTGGTGGGGGATGGCCTCCGGTCTCCGAAGGGGCCACGTCGTTGGGATGAGGATTATTCTGGACAACCGGGGAATTTCCATCTAGTAAAGTGTAGGGTCCCCGCTCTCTGTACTTTATTGACTCCTTGGCGTCAGCCGTCCTCTTGTCTCCTCTCACCTTATCTTGTCTACCGGGGGTGACACACTTGGGGGCAGGGGCGGCTTCTCAATGGGGTAGCATGTTTGCGCTACAACCAAAATGCTGGGTCTCCCTTTAATGCAAGGGCATGTTCCATTTGGTGTTCAGTTCGACCTTGTCTAGTGTAGTGGCCCTTAGCGCTCTGTATTGTTTGCGGGTGCCAAGTAGTTCACTCTCAGTTGCAAACCACTGGTATACACTGGGGAGGTATAGGGCAGGATGAACCTAGGGCGTGCCGAGGCAAGTAGGGGGGAAGGGCGGGGCTTATGGCTGCATAAGGTTGGTTAACCTAGCAGCCAGAGAATAGTGAATGCCAAGCCGTCTCCTTCTGTTTTCAACGCCACCTATTCTCATATTAAATGTTCGCATCGGTCAAATATTACCACAGATTACTATTACCTACCAGAGCATAGCCACATGTTTTGTGCCGTGTTTTGTTAGCTGTGTCGTGCTTTGAGTAGTGAATAAGAATGATTTATAGGGTCTTTTAGCACATCCTTTTTAAAAATGAGCTTAGAAGAAAAAACCGAAAATAAGCGACTTGGAAGTCCCACGCCAAATATAAAAATCACATAGGTAGTCAAAACAAAAACAAGATATTTGAACAGGAACTTTAACAACAATGTATATGAGAAATATAATTTGATGTGTGGTTGTAATATTAAAAATAGCCTGTTTTGCTTTCCTTGCGTTCTCTTTGGCGGCGAAGATCCGTGGACAAAACATGGCGTGAATGCTTTGCAGCATCTTCATGATCGCGCTAAAAACACGTAACTTAAAAACTGCACATGAAAAACACAGTTTTGCTATGCTTGGCAATGTAAATATAGCAAAGCAGATGAAATGTGTAGTGTTTAACGCCCGCTTTTACTGCATACGGCACCGCAGGCGATGGCACTGATGATACATGAGATGAAGATGGAGCACCGATGGAATGAGATGGGGGAAACCGGAGATCCCGGAGAAAACCCGTCCCAGCGCCGTGTTTTCCACCACAAATCTCACTTTGCAAAGCAGATGGACAGTGCATATCGGAGAACAATTGAAGAACACAGCCAGAAAGTGGCTCAAAATAGGTATGTTTTAAACATTATTGTTAACTACATTAGGTTTTGTGGAACCTTTGAGTTAGCTCTACGAGGACACACTGATTCAGCTACGTCAAGCAATCCTGGTATTTTTCGAGGACTGATAAACTTCAGTGCAGAGCTAGACTGTGTTCTGAAAAAACCTATCTGGAGAATGCTACAGTGTTTAAGGGGACCTCCAAGACAATCCAGAACGAAATCTTGCAACGTACACTTGAAGTCTGCCATGAAGAGATATCAAGTCCATTTTTAGCTGCATAAATAGAAGAGTGTTATGCTCTAGTATAACACGCATGTTGTGTTATACGCTGTGAATTACCGTTAACTTGTGTATACAGGAGTCTATAGTGGTAGGCTTAAACAACCGTTTGTTACTTTAAAAAAATTGAATTGCATGGATAAATTTGTGAACCACCGATTTTCAGAGCCACCAGCCGCCCCTGCTTGGGGCCATAGGTAAAAAAGACCGGTCTGGTCGAGGTGCCGAACCCCTCCAAACAATCCAATCCATTCTAATCCAGAGGATATTCAGGATGGGAATACCTGGTATGAGAGTGAACAAGTAGCTGATACGAAATGGCGGCACATTGGATGAAAGGAAAGGGGATTATGAAGTATATGGTGCAATGAGTGGTGGGGAAACAGGGGAACCCGGAAAAATCACTCAGATGCCGTTTCGTCTACCACAAATCCGTGCCGCCTTGGTGAGAGACGAGCTAGGGTAGGGGATCCGTCCACTTCAGCTGCCGTGTTGCGGGTGCTGCGGACCCTTAGCACTCGTGGTACCTCTGACGTTACTAGGGGAACCTTGGGCCGAACTACCGAGCCCCTACCGTCGGGGAGTTGTTTGGATTGGGTTGGACTCGAGTGGGTAGTGTGTTCCCGACACCCGCGGGAAATCGGGTGCCTCGGCCACCCGGAAGGATTAGAGGGTTGCCTTATAAGTCCCGGGTACTAGCCTGCAGACCTAGTAAAAGGTGTGCTAGATCACCAGGTGGCCCCACCGAGGTTTTTTCGTTAGTCTTCCCTGCGGGGTTGACGCGCGTATGTGGCGTATCCATTTCTATCCCGTCTTGACGTGGTTGTCGATGGAGGGGGCTCTGTTTAGGAAGCCATTTATTGCCCTATGGTAAGAGCCCCGGTGTTTTCCATCGTCTCCCGGGTAGGAGGCCAGGGTCTTCGGATAGATCCTCTTCTTAAATGTCTAACCATGGCACCGCACGATATTCTGGTATGAAATTTATAAAACCAAATACAACTTTGCAGACTGAAAATAAGTTTAATATTTATTTTTTATTTGTGTGCTGTTTCGAATTTTGAAAGTCTCAAAATAGCCTTTCAAGTGAGATCTCGCTGTTGGAGTCGAATCCAATACATCGTCAAACTAGTTTCACAGTTAGAAACTGCAGTAAGCAAAGGCAGTTCCTCCTTTATCTGCTAGGTTCATGCTTGGAATTTGGTTTAGTCAAAATTTGTTTAAGCTTTTGAAAATATAGCCGACAATGTCAATACTAAAAGATTGCTATAAGTCATCTAAAATAGTGTATAAGTATAAATCTTAGATCATCAAGATTATATCACAAAACCCAAGACAATACTGATTTAAATTATAATTAATACATTAACAACTGGTGATTTAATATTATTCGATTGTGACCTACGATTTTAAGCTATGTTTTGACTTAGAGGAGCAGTTTTTTGTTGTTGGAAAGGCGACGTTTATTTGTTTTTGTTAGCGCTCTCTGGTGTCAAATTACATATTTAATATCAATGGACAAAATAATATTTTTTGGGCTTTGTTCCATACATTTACTGACTGATTGGTTGATGATATGGCCAGTAAAATGCACTGTGTGGCTATGATCATTCATGAAATTTATGTTGAAGTGCTTAAGTATTTGAGTGACAAATATGATTTATGTTGGAGTGTCATTAAATGAAAGAAAGAAGGAGAGTAAGAAAGAAAGAAAGAAAGAAAGAAAGAAGTATGTGACCTGCAGAGGTAGCGTGCCGCAGTGAAACTGCAGGATACTCTGATTTCGAAATTTAGGAACCTCGGGCCGAACTACCGAGCCCCTCCCGTCGGGGAGTTGTTCGGATTGGGTTGGACTTGAGGGGGGAGTGTATTCCCGACACCCACGGCGAATTAGGTACCTCCGGCCAGGCCACGGCCGCCCAGAGGGGGCAGAGGGTTGCCTAGAAAGTCCCGGGTACTAGCCTGCAGAGCTAGATCACCAGGCGGCCCTACCGAGGTTATTCGGCAGTCTTCCCTGCGGGGTTGACGCGCGTAAGTGCGTATCCACTTCCACCCGTCTTGACGTTATTGTCGAGGGGGGCGGGTTTAAGACTCAAGGCATAGGTCCAAGGAAATAACCCCGGAGTTTTCCATCGCTCCCGGAATGACAGAGGACGGAGTCTTCAGACTTCTATATCCGTAGCTTCAACATCGAAGCGTTTGCTAAGCATAAACGTATAGGGTCCTTCCAGTGCAAATAAATCAGGAAACCTGCGTCTTTATTTCATTTCCTGTGGATGCACTAGCCCAGTTTTACCTTGTATACCAGGGTCGTTTTATAATCTGATGAATTTTTTGGTTGCAACTTTATTGGGTGGTAAGCTTGATTATTCAGAAGATTATACAGACAATTTGAATGTCCTACAATGTACAGTCCATGGTTGAGAGCCATTTGAACTGGTCAGTGTGATAGTTGCCATTGAAAATGGATAAAACAAGAGTTTCGTGCCGCACAAGTCAAAACTGAATTGGATGCAGTTCACGCGGACTCTGCTCCAACATTCAGGACCATACACCTTTGGATCAATGAATTTAAACGTGGTCGTAGAAGCACCGAATATAAATCGTGCTCTGGTTGCTCAATTAAGGTCACCACACAGGACACCATTGAAAAAATCCCCGAAATGGTCATGCAAGACCGGTGAATCAGAATTCGTGAGATTGCTGAGGCTGTAGACATCTCAACTGAGTGAATGCACAATATCCTGCATGAAAAATTAGCAATGAGAAAGCTGTGTGCAAGATGGGTGCCGTGATTGCTCACAGTCGACCAAAAGCGCACCCGGAGGAAAACTTCTACCGAGTGTGTGGCTATCTTTAATCGCAATTCGTAAGACCTTTTGCGCCCATTTGTGACCGTGGATGAAACTTGGATCCATCATTACACACCAGAGTCAAAACAGCAGTCAAAACAAAGGCTGGTGAAAGTGCACCAAAGATGATGATGATGATGATAGTTGGCCCTTGGCCTCCCTAACCACCCTCTTTCATTCTACTCGGTCCTCTGCTTTTCTTCTCCAGCCTTTAATCCCCAACTTTCTCACGTCATCTTCTACATAATCGACCCATCTTTTCCTGGGTCTTCCTCTTCTCCTTCTGCCGTCCAGCTTTCCTATGAATATCTTCTTAACTACACTGGTTTCCGGCATTCTCAGCATACGCTCAATCCAACTTATTCTTTCTTGTTTAATTTTCACTGCTATATTTGGTTGTCCAATAGATACTGTAACTCCAAGTTAGTCCGCATTCTCCATCCGTCAAGGTCTCTTATCACTCCAAATATATTTCTCAAACTCTTCCTTTACCACCGTAATAACCACTGTTCCTCTCTGATTGTCAACACCCAGCTTTCTGAACCATACTTTATTATTGGTCTCAGTACAGTTGTATATATTTTAATTTTAGTATTCCTACTGACGTTCCTTGATTTAAACATATCCTGCAAGGCATAGAAACTTCTGTTACCACTTGCTATTCTTTCTTGAATTTCCACTAATGTTTTATTATCTATTGTTACTATAGATCCCATGTATTTAAATTTTTCCACTCTTTGATATTCTTTCTCACGTAATTTAACTGTAGGTTCTCTTCTTCTTGTATCCCCATCACCTGCAATCTTCATATGTTTGGTTTTACTAACGTTCACTACCAATCCTAGATCTTGTTCTTTCTCTTCCAACACTACATAACTTTACTCAAGAGCTCTTATATTCCTTGCGAGAATTGCCACATCGTCAGCAAATGCCACTATTTGTACTGATCTGGAAAGTATGGTTCCTCCAGGGAAAGATGGTAAGGAGCATTTTGTCAGCTGGTAAGGTGATGGTCTCTGTCTCTGTTTGCTACATGAGTTAACTGAAGAGAGCCTGAGATTGAAACTCAAAAGAGTGCCGTTTCACCAGGACAATGCACCATCGCAGACGTCAGCAATCGCAATGGCGAAAGTGCAAGAGTTGGGTTTTCAATTGGTTCCTCATCCACCTTATTCACCAGACTTAGCCCCAAGTGACTTCGTCCTGTTCCCAAACTTAAAATTTTGGCTTGGTGTTAAGAAATGCTCATCAATTGAAGAAGCGATGGTCACCGTCAACGAGTATTTTGCAGACCTTGACGGAAGCTATTTTTCCGAGGGATGAGAAAGCTGGAACATCGCTGGACCAAGTGTATAGCCATCAATGGAGGCTACGTCTAGAAATAAGGTGAGATGTTCACAAAAAAAGTCGTTTTTTAACACACTTATCAAAGAACCGTCGTACCCACCTCGGTAGCGTAGATGGTAGCGTGTCTGCCTCACGTTCAAGAGCTCCCGAGTTCGAACCTCGGTCAAGGTGAGTTACCTGGATAAGGTTTTTCCAGGGTTTTCCCTTATCCTTCAAGACGAATGTGGGTAACTGTATGCTCCATGGAGCCTGGACTCATTTGAGCATCATTGCACCCAATTCATTCACCGTCTGATATGACTTAACGTTGGAGGACGTAAATTACAAAAAAAAAAAAAAAACTACGTATAATAAATGCTGAAAACATTAGTTTGAAAGAAGATTATGTGCTCCACAAATAATCCTGGGAGTAGAAAAGTGAAGCTTTGAGATGTTTTTTATATTATACAAGGGGCGTCCAGAAAGTAAGATCTGTTTCAATGTATCTCCGCTGCAGCGCTGTGATCGCAGTTCCGCACATGCGCGGTAGACGCTCTGTATCAAGGAGAAGAAACGTGCGCCATTGTGAGATCACTGTCAGCCACGTATGCTTTGTTGTGCTTGTTTAAAATGTCGGTGTTGATTGAAAATCCCGCCGCTTGTGAAGTCAGATCTGTGATTCGTTTTCTGAATGCTAGGAAAGTGAAACCAATTGAAATTTATTGGCAAATTTACGATGTCAAAAGGTGTTGTGTTTCTTCACGACAACGCACGACCACACACTGCAAATGCGACGAAAAACATCCTACAGTGATTTGGCTGGGACGTGTTTGACCACCCCCCGTACAGCCCTGACCTCGCTCCTAGCAACTTTCATCTGTTTTTGGATCTCAAATCTTTCCTTGGCGGTCAACACTTCAACAATGACGAAGAGCTGAAAGAAAATGTGTCCAACTGGTTGAAGACACGGGCGGCAAACTTCTATGAAGAAGGTATACAAAAACTTGTTCCTTGCTATGACAAATGCCTGCAAAATTCCGGCAGTTATGAGGAAAAGTAGTATAAGAGTTGTAGAATTTTGTGCAATAAATAATTTTTCTGTATCTCTACACAATTTAATTTTATTACCAAACAGAACTTACTTTCTGGACGTAACTCGTATTTAAAATATTAATAATGAAGCTGAAGTTTAAATATGTCGAAGTTGTACTGCGTGTGTAGAATGCTCCAACCTGAAGACTTACCTATATACAAGATTTTTGTTGTATCGACTTTATGTTAATCAGATGAGTACTCTCAGAGGTGTTAGAGTGTTTAGTGTACAGTGTTTATAATTAGCAGGCGGAGAACGTTGATACACCTTTATCATAAAGGGTTTTAAAACATTAGAATAACACCATATTACCGAGCGAGATGGCTTAAGCGGTTTCGTCTGTGTGCCCGCACTCGGATCGCCTGCCTGGGACCTGTGGGGCTCGGATCGTCAGCCAGGGACCTTTGGGGCTCGGATCGCCAGCCTGGGACCTTTGGGGCTTGGATCGCCAGCCTGGGACCTTTGGGGCTCGGATCGCCAGCCTGGGACCTTTGAGGCTCGGATCGCCAGCCTGGGACCTGTGGGGCTCGGATCGCCAGCCTGGGACCTTTGGGGCTCGGATCGCCAGCCTGGGACCTTTGGGGCTCGGATCGCCAGCCTGGGACCTTTGGGGCTCGGATCGCCAGCCTGGGACCTTTGGGGCTCGGATCGCCAGCCTGGGACCTTTGGGGCTCGGGTCGCCAGCCTGGGACCTTTGAGGCTCGGATCGCCAGCCTGGGACCTTTGAGGCTCGGATCCCCAGCCTGGGACCTTTGGGGCTCGGATCGCCAGCCTGGGACCTTTGGGGCTCGGGTCGCCAGCCTGGGACCTTTGGGGCTCGGATCGCCAGCCTGGGACCTTTGGGGCTCGGATCGCCAGCCTGGGACCTTTGGGGCTCGGATCGCCAGCCTGGGACCTTTGGGGCTCGGATCGCCAGCCTGGGACCTTTGGGGCTCGGATCGCCAGCCTGGGACCTTTGAGGCTCGGATCCCCAGCCTGGGACCTTTGGGGCTCGGATCGTCAGCCAGGGACCTTTGGGGCTCGGATCGTCAGCCAGGGACCTTTGGGGCTCGGATCGTCAGCCTGGGACCTTTGGGGCTCGGATCGCCAGCCTGGGATCTTTGGGGCTCGGATCGTCAGCCTGGGACTTTTGGGGCTCGGATCGTCAGCCTGGGACTTTTGGGGCTCGGATCGCCAGCCTGGGACCTTTGAGACTCGGACCGCCAGCCTGGGACCTTTGAGGCTCGGATCCCCAGCCTGGGACCTTTGGGGCTCGGATCGCCAGCCTGGGACCTGTGGGGCTCGGATCGCCAGCCTGGGACCTTTGGGGCTCGGATCGCCAGCCTGGGACCTTTGGGGCTCGGATCGCCAGCCTGGGACCTTTGGGGCTCGGATCGCCAGCCTGGGACCTTTGAGGCTCGGATCGCCAGCCTGGGACCTGTGGGGCTCGGATCGCCAGCCTGGGACCTTTGGGGCTCGGATCGCCAGCCTGGGACCTTTGGGGCTCGGATCGCCAGCCTGGGACCTTTGGGGCTCGGATCGCCAGCCTGGGACCTTTGGGGCTCGGGTCGCCAGCCTGGGACCTTTGAGGCTCGGATCGCCAGCCTGGGACCTTTGAGGCTCGGATCCCCAGCCTGGGACCTTTGGGGCTCGGATCGCCAGCCTGGGACCTTTGGGGCTCGGGTCGCCAGCCTGGGACCTTTGGGGCTCGGATCGCCAGCCTGGGACCTTTGGGGCTCGGATCGCCAGCCTGGGACCTTTGGGGCTCGGATCGCCAGCCTGGGACCTTTGGGGCTCGGATCGCCAGCCTGGGACCTTTGAGGCTCGGATCGCCAGCCTGGGACCTTTGGGGCTCGGATCGCCAGCCTGGGACCTTTGAGGCTCGGATCCCCAGCCTGGGACCTTTGGGGCTCGGATCGTCAGCCAGGGAACTTTGGGGCTCGGATCGTCAGCCAGGGACCTTTGGGGCTCGGATCGTCAGCCTGGGACCTTTGGGGCTCGGATCGCCAGCCTGGGATCTCTGGGGCTCGGATCGTCAGCCTGGGACTTTTGGGGCTCGGATCGTCAGCCTGGGACTTTTGGGGCTCGGATCGCCAGCCTGGGACCTTTGAGACTCGGACCGCCAGCCTGGGACCTTTGAGGCTCGGATCGCCAGCCTGGGACCTTTGGGGCTCGGATCGTCAGCCAGGGACCTTTGGGGCTCGGATCGTCAGCCTGGGATCTTTGGGGCTCGGATCGTCAGCCTGGGACCTTTGGGGCTCGGATCGTCAGCCTGGGACCTTTGGGGCTCGGATCGTCAGCCAGGGACCATTGGGGCTCGGGTCGTCAGCCTGGGACCTTTGGGGCTCGGATCGTCAGCCAGGGACCTTTGGGGCTCGGATCGTCAGCCTGGGACCTTTGAGGCTCGGATCGTCAGCCAGGGACCTTTGGGGCTCGGATCGCCAGCCTGGGACCTTTGAGGCTCGGACCGCCAGCCTGGGACCTTTGAGGCTCGGATCGCCAGCCTGGGACCTTTGGGGCTCGGATCGCCAGCCTGGGACCTTTGGGGCTCGGATCGCCAGCCTGGGACCTTTGGGGCTCGGATCGCCAGCCTGGGACCTTTGAGGCTCGGATCGCCAGCCTGGGACCTTTGGGGCTCGGATCGCCAGCCTGGGACCTTTGCGGCTCGGTTCGCCAGCCTGGGACCTTTGGGGCTCGGATCGTCAGCCAGGGACCTTTGGGGCTCGGATCGCCAGCCTGGGACCTTTGAGGCTCGGACCGCCAGCCTGGGACCTTTGGGGCTCGGATCGCCAGCCTGGGACCTGTGGGGCTCGGATCGCCAGCCTGGGACCTTTGGGGATCGGACCGCCAGCCTGGGACCTTTGAGGCTCGGATCGCCAGCCTGGGACCTTTGGGGCTCGGATCGCCAGCCTGGGACCTTTGGGGCTCGGATCGCCAGCCTGGGACCTTTGGGGCTCGGATCGCCAGCCTGGGACCTTTGGGGCTCGGATCGTCAGCCAGGGACCTTTGGGGCTCGGATCGTCAGCCAGGGACCTTTGAGGCTCGGATCGCCAGCCTGGGACCTTTGAGGCTCGGATCGCCAGCCTGGGACCTTTGGGGCTCGGATCGCCAGCCTGGGACCTTTGAGGCTCGGATCGCCACCCTGGGACCTTTGGGGCTCGGATCGCCAGCCTGGGACCTTTGGGGCTCGGATCGCCAGCCTGGGACCTTTGGGGCTCGGATCGTCAGCCAGGGACCTTTGGGGCTCGGATCGTCAGCCAGGGACCTTTGAGGCTCGGATCGCCAGCCTGGGACCTTTGAGGCTCGGATCGCCAGCCAGAGATCTTTGGGGCTCGGACCGCCAGCCTGGGACCTTTGGGGCTCGGACCGCCAGCCCGGGACCTTTGGGGCTCGGATCGTCAGCCATGGACCTTTGGGGCTCGGATCGTCAGCCAGGGACCTTTGGGGCTCGGATCGTCAGCCTGGGACCTTTGGGGCTCGGATCGCCAGCCTGGGACCTTTGGGGCTCGGATCGTCAGCCAGGGACCTTTGGGGCTCGGACCGCCAGCCAGGGACCTTTGGGGCTCGGATCACCTGCCTGGGACCTTTGGGGCTCGGATCGCCAGCCTGGGACCTTTGGGGCTCGGATCGTCAGCCAGGGACCTTTGGGGCTCGGATCGTCAGCCAGGGACCTTTGGGGCTCGGACCGCCAGCCTGGGACCTTTGGGGCTCGGATCGTCAGCCAGGGACCTTTGGGGCTCGGATCGTCAGCCTGGGACCTTTGGGGCTCGGATCGCCAGCCTGGGACCTTTGGGGCTCGGATCGTCAGCCTGGGACCTTTGGGGCTCGGATCGTCAGCCTGGGACCTATGAGGCTCGGACCGCCAGCCTGGGACCTTTGGGGCTCGGATCGTCAGCCTGGGACCTTTGGGGCTCGGATCGTCAGCCTGGGACCTTTGGGGCTCGGATCGTCAGCCTGGGACCTTTGGGGCTCGTACCGCCAGCCTGGGACCTTTGGGGCTCGGATCGCCAGCCTGGGACCTTTGGGGCTCGGATCGCCAGCCAGGGACCTTTGGGGCTCGGATCGTCAGCCTGGGACCTTTGAGGCTCGGATCGCCAGCCTGGGACCTTTGGGGCTCGGATCGTCAGCCTGGGACCTTTGGGGCTCGGATCGTCAGCCAGGGACCTTTGGGGCTCGGATCGTCAGCCAGGGACCTTTGGGGCTCGGATCGCCAGCCTGGGACCTTTGGGGCTCGGATCGTCAGCCAGGGACCTTTGGGGCTCGGACCGCCAGCCTGGGACCTTTGAGGCTCGGATCGCCAGCCTGGGTCCTTTGGGGCTCGGACCGCCAGCCTGGGACCTTTGGGGCTCGGATCGTCAGCCAGGGATCTTTGGGGCTCGGACCGTCAGCCAGGGACCTTTGGGGCTCGGATCGCCAGCCTGGGTCCTTTGGCGCTCGGATCGCCAGCCTGGGACCTTTGGGGCTCGGATCGCCAGCCTGGGACCTTTGGGGCTCGGATCGCCAGCCTGGGACCTTTGGGGCTCGGACCGTCAGCCAGGGACCTTTGGGGCTCGGATCGCCAGCCTGGGTCCTTTGGGGCTCGGATCGCCAGCCAGGGACCTTTGAGGCTCGGATCGCCAGCCTGGGACCTTTGGGGCTCGGATCGTCAGCCAGGGACCTTTGGGGCTCGGATCGTCAGCCAGGGACCTTTGGGGCTCGGATCGCCAGCCTGGGACCTTTGGGGCTCGGATCGTCAGCCAGGGACCTTTGGGGCTCGGACCGCCAGCCTGGGACCTTTGAGGCTTGGATCGCCAACCTGGGTCCTTTGGGGCTCGGACCGCCAGCCTGGGACCTTTGGGGCTCGGATCGTCAGCCAGGGACCTTTGGGGCTCGGACCGTCAGCCAGGGACCTTTGGGGCTCGGATCGCCAGCCTGGGTCCTTTGGGGCTCGGACCGCCAGCCTGGGACCTTTGAGGCTCGGATCGCCAGCCTGGGACCCTTGAGGCTCGGATCGCCAGCCTGGGACCTTTGAGGCTCGGATCGCCAGCCTGGGACCTTTGAGGCTCGGATCGCCAGCCTGGGACCTTTGGGGCTCGGATCGCCAGCCTGGGACCTTTGGGGCTCGGATCGCCAGCCTGGGACCTTTGGGGCTCGGATCGCCAGCCTGGGACCTTTGAGGCTCGGATCGCCAGCCTGGGACCTTTGGGGCTCGGATCGCCAGCCTGGGACCTTTGCGGCTCGGTTCGCCAGCCTGGGACCTTTGGGGCTCGGATCGTCAGCCAGGGACCTTTGGGGCTCGGATCGCCAGCCTGGGACCTTTGAGGCTCGGACCGCCAGCCTGGGACCTTTGGGGCTCGGATCGCCAGCCTGGGACCTGTGGGGCTCGGATCGCCAGCCTGGGACCTTTGGGGCTCGGACCGCCAGCCTGGGACCTTTGAGGCTCGGATCGCCAGCCTGGGACCTTTGGGGCTCGGATCGCCAGCCTGGGACCTTTGAGGCTCGGATCGCCACCCTGGGACCTTTGGGGCTCGGATCGCCAGCCTGGGACCTTTGGGGCTCGGATCGCCAGCCTGGGACCTTTGGGGCTCGGATCGTCAGCCAGGGACCTTTGGGGCTCGGATCGTCAGCCAGGGACCTTTGAGGCTCGGATCGCCAGCCTGGGACCTTTGAGGCTCGGATCGCCAGCCAGAGATCTTTGGGGCTCGGACCGCCAGCCTGGGACCTTTGGGGCTCGGACCGCCAGCCCGGGACCTTTGGGGCTCGGATCGTCAGCCATGGACCTTTGGGGCTCGGATCGTCAGCCAGGGACCTTTGGGGCTCGGATCGTCAGCCTGGGACCTTTGGGGCTCGGATCGCCAGCCTGGGACCTTTGGGGCTCGGATCGTCAGCCAGGGACCTTTGGGGCTCGGACCGCCAGCCAGGGACCTTTGGGGCTCGGATCACCTGCCTGGGACCTTTGGGGCTCGGATCGCCAGCCTGGGACCTTTGGGGCTCGGATCGTCAGCCAGGGACCTTTGGGGCTCGGATCGTCAGCCAGGGACCTTTGGGGCTCGGACCGCCAGCCTGGGACCTTTGGGGCTCGGATCGTCAGCCAGGGACCTTTGGGGCTCGGATCGTCAGCCTGGGACCTTTGGGGCTCGGATCGCCAGCCTGGGACCTTTGGGGCTCGGATCGTCAGCCTGGGACCTTTGGGGCTCGGATCGTCAGCCTGGGACCTATGAGGCTCGGACCGCCAGCCTGGGACCTTTGGGGCTCGGATCGTCAGCCTGGGACCTTTGGGGCTCGGATCGTCAGCCTGGGACCTTTGGGGCTCGGATCGTCAGCCTGGGACCTTTGGGGCTCGTACCGCCAGCCTGGGACCTTTGGGGCTCGGATCGCCAGCCTGGGACCTTTGGGGCTCGGATCGCCAGCCAGGGACCTTTGGGGCTCGGATCGTCAGCCTGGGACCTTTGAGGCTCGGATCGCCAGCCTGGGACCTTTGGGGCTCGGATCGTCAGCCTGGGACCTTTGGGGCTCGGATCGTCAGCCAGGGACCTTTGGGGCTCGGATCGTCAGCCAGGGACCTTTGGGGCTCGGATCGCCAGCCTGGGACCTTTGGGGCTCGGATCGTCAGCCAGGGACCTTTGGGGCTCGGACCGCCAGCCTGGGACCTTTGAGGCTCGGATCGCCAGCCTGGGTCCTTTGGGGCTCGGACCGCCAGCCTGGGACCTTTGGGGCTCGGATCGTCAGCCAGGGATCTTTGGGGCTCGGACCGTCAGCCAGGGACCTTTGGGGCTCGGATCGCCAGCCTGGGTCCTTTGGCGCTCGGATCGCCAGCCTGGGACCTTTGGGGCTCGGATCGCCAGCCTGGGACCTTTGGGGCTCGGATCGCCAGCCTGGGACCTTTGGGGCTCGGACCGTCAGCCAGGGACCTTTGGGGCTCGGATCGCCAGCCTGGGTCCTTTGGGGCTCGGATCGCCAGCCAGGGACCTTTGAGGCTCGGATCGCCAGCCTGGGACCTTTGGGGCTCGGATCGTCAGCCAGGGACCTTTGGGGCTCGGATCGTCAGCCAGGGACCTTTGGGGCTCGGATCGCCAGCCTGGGACCTTTGGGGCTCGGATCGTCAGCCAGGGACCTTTGGGGCTCGGACCGCCAGCCTGGGACCTTTGAGGCTTGGATCGCCAACCTGGGTCCTTTGGGGCTCGGACCGCCAGCCTGGGACCTTTGGGGCTCGGATCGTCAGCCAGGGACCTTTGGGGCTCGGACCGTCAGCCAGGGACCTTTGGGGCTCGGATCGCCAGCCTGGGTCCTTTGGGGCTCGGACCGCCAGCCTGGGACCTTTGAGGCTCGGATCGCCAGCCTGGGACCCTTGAGGCTCGGATCGCCAGCCTGGGACCTTTGAGGCTCGGATCGCCAGCCTGGGACCTTTGAGGCTCGGATCGCCAGCCTGGGACCTTTGGGGCTCGGATCGCCAGCCTGGGACCTTTGGGGCTCGGATCGCCAGCCTGGGACCTTTGGGGCTCGGATCGCCAGCCTGGGACCTTTGAGGCTCGGATCGCCAGCCTGGGACCTTTGGGGCTCGGATCGCCAGCCTGGGACCTTTGCGGCTCGGTTCGCCAGCCTGGGACCTTTGGGGCTCGGATCGTCAGCCAGGGACCTTTGGGGCTCGGATCGCCAGCCTGGGACCTTTGAGGCTCGGACCGCCAGCCTGGGACCTTTGGGGCTCGGATCGCCAGCCTGGGACCTGTGGGGCTCGGATCGCCAGCCTGGGACCTTTGGGGCTCGGACCGCCAGCCTGGGACCTTTGAGGCTCGGATCGCCAGCCTGGGACCTTTGGGGCTCGGATCGCCAGCCTGGGACCTTTGGGGCTCGGATCGCCAGCCTGGGACCTTTGGGGCTCGGATCGCCAGCCTGGGACCTTTGGGGCTCGGATCGTCAGCCAGGGACCTTTGGGGCTCGGATCGTCAGCCAGGGACCTTTGGGGCTCGGATCGCCAGCCTGGGACCTTTGAGGCTCGGATCGCCAGCCTGGGACCTTTGGGGCTCGGATCGCCAGCCTGGGACCTTTGAGGCTCGGATCGCCAGCCTGGGACCTTTGGGGCTCGGATCGCCAGCCTGGGACCTTTGGGGCTCGGATCGCCAGCCTGGGACCTTTGGGGCTCGGATCGTCAGCCAGGGACCTTTGGGGCTCGGATCGTCAGCCAGGGACCTTTGAGGCTCGGATCGCCAGCCTGGGACCTTTGAGGCTCGGATCGCCAGCCAGAGACCTTTGGGGCTCGGACCGCCAGCCTGGGACCTTTGGGGCTCGGACCGCCAGCCTGGGACCTTTGGGGCTCGGATCGTCAGCCATGGACCTTTGGGGCTCGGATCGTCAGCCAGGGACCTTTGGGGCTCGGATCGTCAGCCTGGGACCTTTGGGGCTCGGATCGCCAGCCTGGGACCTTTGGGGCTCGGATCGTCAGCCAGGGACCTTTGGGGCTCGGACCGCCAGCCAGGGACCTTTGGGGCTCGGATCACCTGCCTGGGACCTTTGGGGCTCGGATCGCCAGCCTGGGACCTTTGGGGCTCGGATCGTCAGCCAGGGACCTTTGGGGCTCGGATCGTCAGCCAGGGACCTTTGGGGCTCGGACCGCCAGCCTGGGACCTTTGGGGCTCGGATCGTCAGCCAGGGACCTTTGGGGCTCGGATCGTCAGCCTGGGACCTTTGGGGCTCGGATCGCCAGCCTGGGACCTTTGGGGCTCGGATCGTCAGCCTGGGACCTTTGGGGCTCGGATCGTCAGCCTGGGACCTATGAGGCTCGGACCGCCAGCCTGGGACCTTTGGGGCTCGGATCGTCAGCCTGGGACCTTTGGGGCTCGGATCGTCAGCCTGGGACCTTTGGGGCTCGGATCGTCAGCCTGGGACCTTTGGGGCTCGGACCGCCAGCCTGGGACCTTTGGGGCTCGGATCGCCAGCCTGGGACCTTTGGGGCTCGGATCGCCAGCCAGGGACCTTTGGGGCTCGGATCGTCAGCCTGGGACCTTTGAGGCTCGGATCGCCAGCCTGGGACCTTTGGGGCTCGGATCGTCAGCCTGGGACCTTTGGGGCTCGGATCGTCAGCCAGGGACCTTTGGGGCTCGGATCGTCAGCCAGGGACCTTTGGGGCTCGGATCGCCAGCCTGGGACCTTTGGGGCTCGGATCGTCAGCCAGGGACCTTTGGGGCTCGGACCGCCAGCCTGGGACCTTTGAGGCTCGGATCGCCAGCCTTGGTCCTTTGGGGCTCGGACCGCCAGCCTGGGACCTTTGGGGCTCGGATCGTCAGCCAGGGACCTTTGGGGCTCGGACCGTCAGCCAGGGACCTTTGGGGCTCGGATCGCCAGCCTGGGTCCTTTGGCGCTCGGATCGCCAGCCTGGGACCTTTGGGGCTCGGATCGCCAGCCTGGGACCTTTGGGGCTCGGATCGCCAGCCTGGGACCTTTGGGGCTCGGACCGTCAGCCAGGGACCTTTGGGGCTCGGATCGCCAGCCTGGGTCCTTTGGGGCTCGGATCGCCAGCCAGGGACCTTTGAGGCTCGGATCGCCAGCCTGGGACCTTTGGGGCTCGGATCGTCAGCCAGGGACCTTTGGGGCTCGGATCGTCAGCCAGGGACCTTTGGGGCTCGGATCGCCAGCCTGGGACCTTTGGGGCTCGGATCGTCAGCCAGGGACCTTTGGGGCTCGGACCGCCAGCCTGGGACCTTTGAGGCTTGGATCGCCAACCTGGGTCCTTTGGGGCTCGGACCGCCAGCCTGGGACCTTTGGGGCTCGGATCGTCAGCCAGGGACCTTTGGGGCTCGGACCGTCAGCCAGGGACCTTTGGGGCTCGGATCGCCAGCCTGGGTCCTTTGGGGCTCGGACCGCCAGCCTGGGACCTTTGAGGCTCGGATCGCCAGCCTGGGACCCTTGAGGCTCGGATCGCCAGCCTGGGACCTTTGAGGCTCGGATCGCCAGCCTGGGACCTTTGAGGCTCGGATCGCCAGCCTGGGACCTTTGGGGCTCGGATCGCCAGCCTGGGACCTTTGGGGCTCGGGTCGCCAGCCTGGGACCTTTAGGGCTCGGCTGCTGGGCTCGTTGCCGTCCCGCTGTAGGGGAGCGAGTTCGTTGTCCTGGCCTGTCGGGGGAGGTCTCTATCCAAGTAAACCGTATGGACCCTGCCCTAGGTCGGCCGTCCTCTGTCTGCTTCACCTCATCCTTCCTCCCGGGGGTGCCCTCACTTGGGGACATAGGAACAATGGGCCCAGCATGGTGGCCTGCGTACCGAATCCCCTCCGTAATGATATCCTAATCCCACACCATTATTGATAGATTTAGAGAAACATCGCGCTCCTGTATTGAGGGCTACTCCCCCCACTCCCAAAAAGGAAATCTGTTACAGTGTGCCTTTTTAAAAACACATTCTGGTCCTTGTGTGTGTTTGGGAAAAACGTAAATTCGGATAAATACCATACTTGATTGATAGAGTCGAGTTGAAAAATTCAATGCGACGGCCGGGATTTGAACCACGGACCTGCTGGTTTCCGTCCAGTCACTCTAACCTATTGAGCTACCATGGCCAATTTGCCGCCATGGCATAAAATTCTCCAAATGACTCGTATATTTTCCCGGTAGACCACTAGGGGCTCTCGCATTCGAGATACACCGTTTGTGGTGACTTACTATTGTTAGTACTTGAGTCCCAGGCTTCATCATTTAACTCTTATTATTTAAGATAATTGATGGAAATTAATCATTTCTTCACACTAGCCGTATACAGGCCGTGTGTGTGTGTGTGTGTGTGTGTGTGTGTGTGTGTGTGTGTGTGTGTGTGTGTGTGTGTGTGTTTTAGGGCCCGTCGACAACAAGGTCATTTGGGCCCGAGTATACAGGCCGTGGCATTGAATTGAGTCGACATGAAAAATCGAACTAGACCGGGCTTGAACTCGCAACCTAGGGTTCAGCTTTCAGTAGCATCATCATCATCATCATCATCATCATCATCATCATCATCATCATCATCATCATCATCATCATCATCATCATCATCATCATCATCATCATCATCATCATCATCATCATCATCATCATCATCATCATCATCATCATCATCATCATCATCATCATCATCATCATCATCATCATCATCATCGCTGCGTAGACTTCTAAAAGGCAGGATTATACGTTATTACGTTCATGTCATCTGCCTCCTGTGGTCGTAGGAGGGGAACGTTCGGGCATAGACTTTTGTTCCCCTTGCGTCTCCAACCCCTTCGTCCATCGGAAAACTTTAGCACTGTTGTGTACAACCGGCATCCCGCCAGCCGCGTGTGGTGGCTCGGAAGCCGGAGTCCGTCCCGCCGAGGTGAAAGTGTTCACTCAGAGCATATCACCCCGCCATGTATCGCCGACACTGCTACCCTGAAAGAAACCACCAGATGGGAGATGATATGATATGAAATGAGGGGTTTCACGTGGGGGTGAAATAAGGAACATTAAATTCGCAGAAAGTAAATTAACCTACACAGCATTCACCTAGCGACCCGGGAAAACCTCCGAAAAATCCTGTGGGTCAGGTAGATCGGTCAAGGGAATAGAACCCGGGCCTTCCGAATGCAGTGCACAGACGAAATCGCCTGATTCATTCCGCTCGCTCAGTTGCCTTTCCATCCCTGCCTCCAACTATGACGGTCTTCCTATGATTCCTCCCTCATTCCTCTAGATCTAAACGCTTGTATTATACCTCCTCTACAGGTGAGTCGTGGATGTCCCTTCCTTTTCCGCCCTGGAGGTGACCAATTTATTACTTTCTTAGGCCATCTTTCATGTGACATGCGCCATATGTGCCCGTGATGATTCTGATCATGTAATAACAGCAAAAAGCAAGGCTGACCGTTGCTGCCGCTGTAATAGATTATAAAACTTGGCCGTTCACTTTGGTAAATGAGCCATAGGTTTCTAAACTTACCTATACTTACTGTCAGAAATACCTATTTCGAGTTCGACAAACAACAGGAAATGATCAGAAAAGTATCTGCACTAGTATTATGAAGCTAATTTTTTTGTTTTCATCCTTGAAAAGTTTTGGCTTATCTAATTTGACATTTACACGACTGCTCTGTGTTATTCAGGGGGAGAAACGGAAAAGAGCCCCCCTTCCTTTCTTCCTCTCTCTCTCTCTCTCTCTCTCTCTCTCTCTCTCTCTCTCTCTCTCTCTCTCACACACACACACACACACACACACACACACACATACACACACGTATAGGAAAACACATACTAAGAACGTTTCCTCAAAGCATGCATTTTTAGTGAAAGTTTGGTGCTGGAATCTTTGTTCTAAAGTAAAAATGTAAGAACATTGAAAAATTATGGAACATACGATATTGGCTAATTGTTTACTTCGTAATGGAATAGGATATACCGAGAGAGCCAAAAACTTCCGAACTGGCGGCACGACTATTTGCCTGTCCGCGCCCTCGGCGCTCGTTGCCGTTGTCATACAAAGGTGTGGGTGAAACCATGCAGCATTTTAAAACTACTTTTCTTACCTATGTTATTAAACTGGCCACCATCCATGTTGTTTCATACATGTTTCCGCCTTCTGGTGGTCACGTACTCTCAACATATCAGGGTTATATAAGAGATTTTACCCCTCTCTGAAATACAAAGGAGTTTTTCGCCAACTGCAGCCAATATCTTGCCTTATGGCTTCCAAAGACAGTTTTAAGTCATCGTAAACCACGTAATTAAATATGGATATGATCCCCATGATTACACACACCTTACAAAATTATTTCAAAGATGGAATACGCCCACCTCGGTAGCGTAGATGGTAGCGCATCTGCCTCACGTTCAATTGTTCACCGAGTTCGAATCTCGGTTAGGGTGAGTTACCTGGATAAGGGTTTTCCGGGGTTTTCCCTTATCCTGGAAGACGAATGTCGGGTAGCTCTAGGTTCCAGTGGCCTCGGACTCATTTGGGCATCATTTCACCCATTTCATTTATCGTCCGGTATGACTTAACGTTGGAGAACGTAAATTAAAAAAAAAAAAAAGAACGTGAAATATGGTCTCAATGTCTACCTTTAATGTTAGGTTGTATGTTATTAAGCCACCGTAATGACCTGCCAGCGCCGGGCGCGCCCGCCTCGGTAGTGTAGATGGTAGCGTGTCTACCTCACGCTCAAGAGGTCCCGAACTCGAATCTCGATTAGGGAAAGTAGCCTGAATAAGGTTTTTGCCGGGGTATTCCCTTATCCTGAAATACGAATGTCGGGTAGCTCTAGGCTCCAGTGACCTCGAACTCATTTGAGCAGCATTTTACCCATTTCATTTATCTCCGATATGACTTAACGTTGGAGAATTAAAAACAAATACGGTCTCAATGTCTACCTTTAATGTTGGGTTTTACGTTGTTTTATGTTCCAAAGTCACCGTAATAAATGACCTGCCATCCCCGGGCGCGCTTTCTCGGTAGCGTAGATGGTAGCGTGTCTGCCTCACGCTGTTTGTTTGTAATTTTATGTCCTTCAACGTTAAGTCATATCGGACGATGAAAAGAATGAGCGAAATGATGCTCAAATGAGAACAGGATCAATAGAGCTTAGAGCTACCCGACATTCGTCTTCCAGGAGAAGGGAAAACCCTGGAAAAACCTTATCCAGTTAACTCACCCTGACCGAGATTCGAACTCGGGACACTCTACCACCACGCTATCGAGGCGGGCATGCTCAAGAGGTCCCGAGCTCGAATCTCGGTTAGGGTGAGTAACCTGAATAAGGTTTTTGCCGGGGTATTCCCTTATCCTGAAATGCGAATGTCGGGTAGCTCTAGGCTCCAGTGACCTCGGACTCATTTGAGCATCATTTCACGCATTTCATTTATCGTCCAATATGACTTAACATTGGAGGACGTAAATTAAAAAAAAATCCAGGGGCGCATGCTCTTTGACAATTAAAAGGCAGCTATTTAATCATAGCAGTAACCTTAAGTGTGGTACTTAATAATCAGGGGCCTATGCTGAGAAGGCCCAGGGGCTAAAGTCTCTCCCTCCAAAATTCTCAAAACTAATATGGAAGCACTGCTGTCCCATTTGTCTGCAACTCTTGCAACCCAGAGAATGAGTGTAATATTTTGAGTGCATGGAAATGTTGAGTACAATTATTTCTAGTTTACCCCATCCGAGCAAATTCACTTTCGGTGAACTTCCCTGCTTGTGAACTCATCAGACGATTAGTAATATATGACAGAATTGGAGTGAATAAAAATTATTCATCCCTGGAGCCATTTGATCCCCGGTACCCCGCGTAACAATCGATTATGCTAAACCTTATACCCTGAGGACTACCGGTCTATCATTTTCTACTAGTATGTTACACAAATTTCGCTGTAGTGGAGTAAACAGAGTTTATTTATGTTTTAATTCAGCTTCTAGTGATTATAAAAACGACCTACATAGTTTCCTCTCTCATGTGTAAACAATTCCTTCGAAGTATTCTTTAAACGGGACTTCCTGCAATGGACACTTGTAAATTTCCAGCGGTCTGTTTTCTTCGTAATACGTACAAAAATTAAAGTAATAGCAAACTGATACAGACATAGCTTCTTGAATATTTGTCCTAATCAAATTTTGTTACCAAAAGCATGTCAGAAACACTGCACTTGTAAACTTCCCTTATTTATCATTTAAAAATAAACTGAGTAATTGCCTAGACACACTTCTGTGTAAATTCATTTAAACGGTGCGTTGTACATGGTTATCCGTGTAGCGCTTCTGCCTGCGATACAAAGGGGGACTTGGTTTCGATTCCCGTTTACGGAAGTATCCCTCACTTAAGAGCCCCGAACAATCTGCACTCTGGCAACACCAAACCTGATTTTAATACATCACATGCAAGTGGAACATTATAAAGGCTAAATAAATTTTGGTGTGGAGCTTCATTAAAATCTATAATTTATTAAAAACAGCGTTCTTCGTAATGTTAATTGCTTTTTTATATATTGGGGATTGAATTTTCTTGGATATTTAAAGCTCAGTGCAGAGGAAGACAGCAACGAGAGTTGTGACGTATTTCAGTCGGGAGCGAGGCCTGCAGTGCGTCTGACGTCAGGCAAGAGCCGTGTAGTACCAAGTGGCCTATAGAAATGGCGCTGTGAGTATATAATATGAGGGTTCAGTCAGGTGTAGCACACTCGATGACAACAATGTAGCTGCCACGTACCAAATGGAACTGTTAAATTTATAAAGTGACGATTTATTGAAGGACAAATATACACACAAGGAAGAGATGACTGATTTTTACAAGAATGTCCCCCAAACTAGATTTCCGAGGTGGCGCATGGACATTGGGTATGTTTGATTCGACATATGTTATGAAATTAGCTAAGTCCAAACCCCGAAGTATCTTGTCGGATCACAATCTAACATGCAGCCTTTAATTATAAATTTCCCAGATATTACGTCCTGGCATTGATAAACTAGTTAAAAAATGAAATGTGTAGTGTTTAACGCCCGCTTTTACTACATACGGCACCGCAGGCGGTGACACTGATGATACATTAGATGAAGATGGAGCACCGGTGGAATGAGATGGCGGGGGAAACCGGAGGTCCCGGAGAAAACCCGCCCCAACGCCGTGTTGTCCACCACAAATCTCACTTTGCGGTCGCCTGGGATCGAACCCGGGCCGCCTTGGTGAGAGCCAAGCGGTCTAACCACTGAGCCACGGCGTGGCCAAACTAGTTAAAGGAAAACGAAACAGAAAGTGTCGGAAAATGTCCACGTAATTCTGTTCTGCGTGCGTCTCCTCTAATTTGCAGAGAAAACTGCTTTATGTTTTATTTTATTTATTTATAACACGCCTGATCTTCAGATATACTACGAGGTGAAGTTTTATATATTTTCTCACAGCACAGAGCCAAAATGTAATTGTTTATAAACTGTGACAAATTGTGTAATTAAACCAGTCAGCATTAATATTACAACATCCAAGATGTAAGTTGTACATATTATTAATACCCGATACGTTTCCTGTCTTTCCTACGCTGTCGGAACCCCAACACTTCAAACTGTTTCCTTCCTCTTGGGCAGCAGAAATCAGCGCGGTGACGTCACACGCTAACCTGGCCTTCGTTCGGGAGCATATTTGGTGGTTAGAGCTGAGGGAACTGACGTCACACCGCCACTACCTGTCTTCCCCTGGCTCCACGTATCTTGAAGCCCAGAGGATGTATTATTTTTGTTTCTTACCAAATAGCACTCTAAAGATTGTAAAATATGGGATGTATCTAATTGGTATCCATAGATATACGAGCAGATTCTTGACAGTGAAACGTTATGAAAATCTCATATGAACATGGATCAAAAGGCGTTTGTTAGGAAGTTACACCAGGTTTTACCAGTATTACGTGATATTAACGGCATACTGTTACTCGAGAAATTAACACGTGTTCATTGATGGCCAGTTGCTGACGTCACGAAGGAGGAAACAAGTTGTGAGAAATAAACACGCTCTCAAGGATAGCGGACGTCAGGATACAAATTGTGCTATTATTACTCGAAAGATTGCTGCGACTGTAATTTGAAATGCTTTCAGTTCCAGAAGCGTCACTTGTGCTAAAGGGCAATTGCGAGGCTGGAGAACAACGATGTTTGGTGTTTGGAGTTTATGTATGCTAGACGTTTCGAGTCCCACTGACCAGTGTGACTGAATGTAAGAGATGAATCTGTAAATATATCAGCGAGATTACTAGTAGTAAAAAGGGTGCGTGCTAAAGAGACTAAGAAATATTTTAGAGACGGCTCGAAGTGTTGAATTTGTGTAAAATAGAGGCTGATTGTAAATTAGCACTGTGCTAGTGATTTAGTGATAAATAAAACAGTTTGAGGTTAACTTTGTCGTCTTTGGTCACAATACTTTGCAAAAATTGCCTGAAGTGACCTGTTTCGACGCTATCCCTGAATAGAGTGTTTCGGATTCGGCTAAATCCATTTTGGATACACATCTTTGAATTTTAACATTAGGTACCTATAGATGTTAAATGCACCAAGAGAGAGGCGCCATAGGAGTTTGCTCTGGAAATTGAACAGCTAGCGGTTAAGGTCCTTGTGGGGTCACAGAAAGTTGTGCTGCAGTGAGGAGGCTGTCAAGGTCAGGCTGTACCTAACTGCAGTTGTTTACATGCACGAGTGATAAAACTAAAGTCCATGCGCAGGAAACCTGTACAAAAAGCACACGCTTACGGGCTTTATATATGATAAAGGATGCAGTAAAAGTTATATACACATAGCAGAGCGTGTGTTTTTATCCACAGACCACAGTGTTGTGGGACCAGCGCGATTCCACTGCGCCACATTCCTGTGGCATATGTTTTTACTTTATTACCAGTTGACATGCTTGTCCGTTAGACCTGATAAGGAATGCAGTAAAAGCTACAGATAGCAGAGCGTGGTTTGCATCCACGGACCTCTGGTTTATGGGTCCAGCACGCTTCCACTGCACCACATTCCTGTGGTAGGTATATGTTTTTACTTTATTGCCAGTTGACATGCTTGTCCGTTAGACCTGATAAGGAATGCAGCAAAAGCTACAGATGGCAGAGCGTGGTTTGCATCCACGGACCTCTGGTTTATGGGTCCAGCACGCTTCCACTGCGCCACTCTGCTGTGGAACATGTTTTGCTGTATTAACAATGGACATGTTTGTCTGTTAGACCTGATAAGAAATATAGTAAAAGCAGACATTGGTTTGCATCCACGTACCTCTGCTTAGCACGCTTCCACTGCGCCACTACGCTGTGGTGTACCTAAAATTGACATGTTTTTCTATTAGACGTGACAAGGTATGTAGTAAAAACTACGCATTTTAGAGCGTGGTTTCTATCCAGGGACCTCTGAGCTATGGGCCAAGCACGCTTCTACAGCGGCACTCTGATATTTTGGTTTTGACACTTTATAAATATTTGACATGTTTTCCATTATATCTTGTAAGGGATGTTGCAGAAACTGTATATAGCTGTGTTTTCCATCCATGAACCTCTCGTATTAGCACTCACTAGGCTCTTCCCCATGCTCTTTTACTAATCTTCTTACATTAGCGCTTTGTTGTGTTAGTTGTAGTGTTTCTGATTTGTTTGTGGATCTGGCCATGTTCCAGCTACCTATATTTGCACCTTTCTTATCCTCCCCACCCAGTTAATTAAAATATACACACCACATCATTTTACACTTCGGTGTTCTTATATCCTTTAATTGAGGTGGAGGGCCGGAGGGTTTAACTTTATTGGGTATTTGTTATGTGTCTGAATAGAAATACTTTCAATGTAGCATCAAAAGAGAAAAAGGATGGAAAGAGAGTAACATCAACTCAGTGAGGGCTGAAAGTAAAGTGGGTTAATAACAAAAGTTCTGCTGATAAAAATTTATGCAAAGATCTAATATAGGAACAATTAGAATGAGTAGATAGGATAACGGGGAAGAAATGCTCTCGTTAAGCGCAGAAGGGCATAAATGAAAAAAAAATTATCAATTATAGATTATGGAAGGATGAAAAAGGTAAATGGTGAACAGAAGGATATGATGTTGAATCCACTATAGAACAAGGACTCTCATTGGAGGGGAATGCTATATAAACCAATGTTTACGATGTCTTTCAAATGGCAAGAGTTCTGGCTTGTAGCGAATCAGATGCGTTAGTCTTCAGCGTTGCCACATCGTTACCCTCACTCTTATATTTCCCTCTCTCTCGCACATTTGCGAATCTTCTTGGCGCTAGAGGTAAGGGAACGCAAACTGAATTTTCCAAATGATTATAATAATGCAGTTGTTCAAATAGCAATTGCAACATGGATATTCGTATATTAAGCACATGTTTTAAATGTATAATTTAAAAAATAATTATTGCTTATGAAAATTACCTATTTTTGTAATCCAACGAAACAGCCATTGGCACCCCCATATAGCTATGAATGTCACTTCCGTTAAGAGACAATTAGTCATTGTCACTGTCTTCATCTTCTGAGTCTTGTAAGTTTATGACGATAGGTTCCAAAATCTCGTCACGTGCTATTACTTTCCAAAAGCAGCGTCCTTGTAATTTATCTGCATATCTCATGCAGTTTTCCCAGTCTTGCGCAACCCTGTCAATTTCTTGGTGAATAAGTCATTCAGCGTTAGTGAGTTTAAAGGTATTATTTCTGTTTGTAACATAATTTGAGCCCACATTCACTCAATTTGATTGTTATGACAGTGATGTGGGGGAAGGTGGTTTATAATACGTCGTGTCTCATTTTCAATTGCAAGCTGATTCAGCTGATACACTTTCCCTGATTTTTAAATGGAAGAACAACTGAATAATACTGCTTTAAACTCTCTACAGTAAATAGAGATTACGTACGATTCATAAACATATAGTGTGACAAATCACGTTCTGCCGATGCACCATTCTACAAGCCAGCAGGAAGTGTATTGTTTGTTCTTGCTCGAATTTAACAAACACCTTGGCTTATTCAAAGCAATTCTTTTATCACATCATGTCAAAGGATTACGTTTCATTTCTGAGTAATTACAAATATACGTACACGCATATATGCCAAGCAATAATGCTACTCATTACGGTGCTTACGTCACGATAGGTTCCTATCATATAATAGTGATTTATTTATTTGTATTAGAAAAACTATTTGAGCTAAAAGTATGGGGTTTTTGCGGTTATGTTAGATAAATTACTCTCTAACCTTCCTCATGGATCAGTTTTTGCAAAATCGAATTTTTTTCTTAGCGCGAACAGTACTATTTATTAGAGATTGAATAGGTTGGCGCTCGTTACACACTTAGGGGGAATGCAGTACGACAACACCGCGGACTCCGATTGGTTGCTCGTCTAGTAGCGCTCAACGACAAACATCATCCCATTTGAAACACATAGTAGTCAATATTGCTGAGAAACATCTCCATTTTCAACCGAAGTGTCGATAGAACCCGAGGAGGATGTGTAAGAGGTGAGAGAGGTTATTTTTTGTGCTGTTATGTACGTAAAAATGTTGCTGACCAAAGTTTAAGTTCTAATCAATCTGTCACATTGTATTTTCTTAGTTTTGTTTGTGCTATGTGTATTGTTGACTTACGGGGAACAGGATCCACGTATCGGCAAACGTATGTGCGACTTTAAGGGACACTGATAGATGGCAATCTATCTTATAAGCAACGTTATAAGCAATTCTGGCCTACGAAGTTCCCAGATTTGACATAATTTTTGTGGCTATTTAAAGGATCGAGTCCTGAATCCCTGAAAATCTAAAATGAATAGCATACTGTCAGTCTTCCTTGTTACGGGAGTGGGGACATGCTTATAATACAATGGTTCATACATTTATATACTTGCTCAAATACTTATTATGTTATATTTTGGAATATGTTTTAGAATTTCGGAATATTTTATTTCTTACAAAAAGCCAAATTAATTATTATTCGACGATTTATTTGTTAGCTTCCCCACTGCCACTCTGCAATTAAAGAAAATGAATGCTTCAGAAAACCTAAAAATATAATGAAATCAATCCCAGGTTTAAAACTCTTTTCCTTCCATGTAGCAGTTGTCGCCGTCTGGAGTATGGATTTATTAACATTTAAGGGCTATAGAATCTGCAGTCAGCGCCGACACATCTTATATACGAGGGCTGTTCAATAAAGAATGATCAGAACTTCTTTTTGACAACGTACCTTTACTCATCCTCATAATTTTGATGGTCCTTCTCAAAATAGTCTCCCCTGAATGCGATGTACTTGTCCCAGCGTTTCTGCCAGTCTTCAAAGACATGCTGGAAACCATTTTTTGAGAGATCCTTCAAAATCGCCTCCGCAGCCTTCACCACTACTACTGATGATGGATAATGCCTCCCACGAGGGTGTTTCTTCAAGTTACGAAATAGAAAAAAGTCACACGGGGTTAAATCCGGACTATAGGGAGCGTGAGGAATGCACTTCACGTTGATTTTTGCAAGATATTCAGCAACAATATTGGCAATATGCTACCGCACATTATCGTGGTGCAGCATCCAGCCTGCTTCACGGAAATGTGGTCTTCTGCGCCTGATATGGACTTGCAATGTTTCACTGTAGTGTTGTCCATTTACTGATGCGTTTGCAGGTACAACATGCTGATAAACCATTCCATGAATATCAACGAATGAGATGCCCATAACTTTCTCAGCAGAAGCATCCACTTTTGCTTTTTGGGGGGTTGGTGATGAAGGAGATTTGCACACTGAGCGTTGCTGTTTGCTCTCAGGATCAAAATAATGTAGCCAAGTTTCATCAGCAGTGATTACGTTTGAAAGAAACTCCAGATCTTCCTCTAACATCAACTGTAACTGAATGCAGACCTACATGCGAATGTCCTTTTGTTCGGGAATTAACAGTTTTGGAACCCATCGCACACAGACACGTCTCATGTGTAATGTTTCTGTCACCAACGTGTGGGTGGCACCCAATGCCATTTTCAGTATTTCAGAAAATGATTTTAAGGTAATTCGCCGATCCTCTCTCACAATGGCAGCAGCAGTGTTGAAGTTGTCCAGTTGAAGCAGCAACTGGAGGGCCGCGTCCACCTTCCTTTGAAATTGATTGTCTCCCGTCTTTACATATTTTAAACAACCTTCGAGCTGTGCTGTAGGGAGGAACAGACTCTCCATAGGCCTCCTATAACATTGTATAGGCCTCAAATGAAGATTTTTAGAGACGAAAGCAGAATTTCAAAACCGCATATTGTTCCTCGCGTGTTATCTCCATTGCAGTGGTAGGTGATACTGCACTTGTCTGAACTTGCCTGGTTCTCACAGGCGGGAACAAGGAGTACCAACAATGAAACTACTACGCGTGTTTGTTTCACATGAAGCTAACAGAATATAATAAGATTGAATTTTAGTGCGAAAAATCATGACCGTAAAAATTATGATCATTCTTTATTGAACAGCCCGCGTAATATAAAATGTACACTCAGTGTAAGAGTAGTGTAAGCTCTTAAAGGTATACCGTTAACGGGTTGATGCTTTAATAGAAAAAAATTGTGCAGATGCAGATATAATAAGTGAAGCAGAGCATACCTCGGTTTTCCTCTCCACATCTGAATGCTGTCTTGTTTGTGTCAGTCGGTCTCAGTTGGTTAGGCGCTGTCTACTGACACCAAGGTCGTAGATTCACATCGAGCGCAGAATGATCATTTTTAAGTGTTCTTAAAAGCGGCAAGCCTATATCAATAGATTTACTGGCATATAAAAAACTCGCGCGGGAGGAGATTTCTGCCCATTGGCGGCGCTGTGGTGGTCCTGGTAACTGATAACGTCAATAACCAGCAAAAATACTTTTTGTACGCTCTTGTTTGTGGCTGTTGTTAAAACTTAGAAAGATACATTCGTGTTTTAGTTAATTGATGGAAATTAATCATTTCTTCACACTAGAGTCAACATGAAAAATTCAATGCCATGGCCGGGATTTGAACCACGGATCCCCCGGTCTCCGTCCAGTCGCTCTATCCTACTGAGTTACCATGGCCAACTTGCCGGCATGACATTAAGAGTTAAAAGGAATTTAATGACGACAAGTTAGCCATTGTAGCTCAATGGGTTAGAGCGACTGAACAGAAACCAGGAGATCCCTGGTTCAAATCCCGTTCATGACATTGAATTTTTCATGTTGACTCTATCCATAAAAAACCTTAGCCTATATACGACTAGTATGAAGAAATGATCAATTTCCATAAATTAACTAAAATAATAAGAGTTAA
This sequence comes from Mantis religiosa, assembly GCA_030765055.1. Lineage (NCBI taxonomy): Eukaryota > Metazoa > Arthropoda > Insecta > Mantodea > Mantidae > Mantis > Mantis religiosa. The sequence continues at coordinate 213,642,460 of CM060950.1, forward strand.
ATGATGAAGCCTGGGACTCAAGTACTTACGATAGTAAGTCGCCACAAATGGTGTATCTCGAATGCGAGAGCCCCTAGTGGTCCACCGGGGAAATATATGAGTCAATTGGAGAATTTAATGTCAGGACGGCAAGTTGGCCATGGTAGCTCAATGGGTAAGAGCGACTGGACGGAAACCAGGAGATCCGTGGTTCAAATCCCGGCCATGGCATTGAATTTTTCATGTTGACTCTATCCATAAAAAACCTTAGCCTATATACGACTAGTATGAAGAAATGATCAATTTCCATAAATTAACTAAAATAATAAGAGTTAAATGATGAAGCCTGGGACTCAAGTACTTACGATAGTAAGTCGCCACAAACAGTGTATCTCGGATGCGAGGGCCCCTAGTGGTCCACCGGGGAAATATATGAGTCAATTGGAGAATTTAATGTCAGGACGGCAATTTGGCCATGGTAGCTCAATGGGTAAGAGCGACTGGACGGAAACCAGGAGATCCGTGGTTCAAATCCCGGCCATGGCATTGAATTTTTCATGTTGACTCTATCTCCTCGTAGGGGAGCATCCGTCCACTTCAGCTGCCGTGGTGCGGGCGCTGCGACCCCTAGCACTCGGGGTACTTCTGACGTTATTAGAGGAACCTCGGACCTAACATTCCGAACAGTCCCTCCCTGAATGGGCGTTGTTCGGATTGGGTTGGACTCGAGGGGGAAGTGGTTCCCGATACCCGTGGTAGATCGAGTACGTCTCTGGACGGGGTTGAGGGAAGCCATATATCCCCGCGTACTGACCAGCATAGCTAGTAGAAGGTGTGCTAGATCACCAGGCGGCCCTACCGAGGTCATATCGGCAGCCTTCCCCTTTGGGGTTGGCGCGCGTAAGTGGCGTATCCACTTCCATCTTGAGTCCACAGGACCAGATGGGGGGGGGGGGGGCTTGTTAGTCTCTAGGTCTTGTCCTATGGAAAGCCCCACGATGCGCTGGGCGCCCTTTTGGAACAGCTCGGTAACTCTCTGGTGGTCAGAGTGCGGGAGGGTCAGTCTTCACTCTGTGGATTGGCCTGGTAGATACCTCGAGCTTATATATGTGGACTCTATCTACATTCGTGTTGCCATAAACAAAGAAAGCAATTTAAAATAGCAGCTTCAAGGAACAGATGAAATAAAATCAGCTAAGAAGCGATTAATGCACAAAAATATAGAAGGATATGTATCATCAAACAGATATTCTTATTTTTTGTTCCATTTATATCCCGCCTTTAACTGAAATGGTCATGTCGGCGTCCGTTCTCCTTCGGAAAATACCGCCTATTGTATACTTTGGGTTGCTGGTAATTTTGATTTTTAATCATTGGATCACGCACACATTTGCGTTTTCCAGAAAATGGGGAATCATCTTGGTTGGAGAAAAATCCCTACCCCCAGCCGGGAGTCGAACCCGGGACCCATCGCAGACAGGTGCTCCACCGACTGAACTACGGGACCAGCCTAGATGCTCTTCTGTTGCACAAAAAACAAACAACACGAAGTAGTGAACTCGAGCAAACAAACTGCACTTATACCATACATAGGAAGTTAGAATAAAGAAAATGGTTTGATGTTTTTGTACTCATCCTCTGCCAATAAACATTTCTGTGTTTTTTAAACAGGTACTCTACTCTAGCTTCCCCTCCCAACCCGAAGCGCGGCTCTGGGCAAATTGATTGGGTGATTCGGAAAATTGGCTAACCTAAATTGGCAAAATCAGCATTGCAAAAACGGATTTTATCCTGGAATAGTGGTTTTGAATTTCGATGGGGCTTTCCCCTATATATGAATCCTAAGGTTCCTTAAAATTACCTGTATTTAAAGAGTCCTTAGTTTCTTTAAGTCCACGAAATGCCATTTCATGTCTACTTCCCTAATGGTAATGCATGAAAAGTCTGTCAGGACCACCTCAGTAGCGTAGATGGTAGTGTGTCTGCCTCACGTTCAAGAGGTCCCGAGTTCGAATCTAGGTTAGGGTGAGTTACCTGGATAAGTTTTTTTTTATACCGAGGTTTTCCCTTATCCTGATAGACGAATGTCGGTTAACTCTAAGCTCCATGGACCCGGGACTCATTTGAGCATCATTTCACCCATTTCATTCATCGTCCGTAATGACCTAACGTTGGAGGACGTAAATTTCCAAAAAAAGTCTGTTAAGCTTAACGTTCTCATTGTATTTTACAACATATAGACGTGAGCTTCCCCGAAGTGCGTCGGCAGGTTTGTTTTATCATAGCTCCTTCAAACCGACACAGTTATGTTGCTTATACCAAAAGAGTCTTAAATGCCCTGGTGTATTTTGGAGATGCTCCATCGCAAAGTTTTTTCTAAACTGGTTTTGGCCTACCGATATTTACCACGTCGCGTTTGTCATCATTTTTACATAAAAAAGGTTGTTTGGAGAATGGAACACACCAAGTCCTGTGTTGGATTCATTGTAAATCCCTTAAATATGAAAAATTAAACACTTCGCATATTACACAATAATCACTGATCACATAAAAATATTACTTTTTACACAGGATACAAACTGATAGTAAACAGTAGTACATGACACGCGGCAGCATGCCTTGGTCCCTATCCACGGAGAGCGGCCCGGGTTCGATCCCACCCATGGGGTGCAGATTTTAGGTCCCAGGTATAGGACCGGTGCCCACTCAGCATCGTGAGGAAAATGAGGAGCTTACGCTAGGTAAGCGGCCGTGGTCACGAAAACCAACATTTGGATGGGGGATGCCGAGATGCTGACCACATCTCCCCGTATCGGTTGGATGATCGCCCACCCGTGCCCTGTGCCGTGTGTAGGCTAAAGTGTGAAAGAACAATTAATTTCCATATTGTTTCTATTTTATCCCAGAAATTTGGAGCTTTGTTTTCTTAATTAAATTTGTCATTATGTGTTGTTGCCTACAGTTTACTTCATTGCTCTGGCGATTTTCATATTCATTCTACTCATTTACGGTTCCCAGCGCAGTGTTTCTCTTGCGAAATATAGCGGTATATCAGTATTTTAGAAGTAAACGTCCCTGCTTTAGAGGAATTTGAACGACGCTAGGGAGCAGTTCAGAAAGACAAAGAACACTAAGGGAGGGTGCACGAACAGAGGAATAACACGTCGATCACTCTTGATTCTCGAGGGAGCAGTCAATAGTCATCACGGTTGAGTAATGAAAAGCTGGAAGATTTACATGAAGTAAAAATATTTGCAAAGACAATTGCTTACACTAAAATATATGTTATAAAGAATACACAATATTAAAGCTTTGGTATAACATGGCAAAAATGTTAGCTTAACGCCAACTATAACGTAACTCTGAAAATAGCACAAGTGAATTATATCGATATTAGCGACGTGCTACTTTCGCAGATTAGTTCATCTTCCAGTGCTTTGTACAAGTTGGGATTCTTACTTTTACTTTGAATGCACATACAGCTTGTTAATGAACTACACCGAAATATTTTTAGAGCAAGTGGAGTTATGTTAAACAAGTAATTTGAGATAGGAGACTTAGGGCCTATTGGTTCAAATGTGGAAGTTACGGCTTAAGTTCCTAAAGTGCCAGTACGCCACTGATAATGATGATACCACTTGAGCGTACAAGATAGGAAGCTGAAGAAGTATGTCGGAGGACTACTTCTAGCGCAATGGTCATCACTTCAGCTTTTAAGTGCAAGGTAAACGAGTTCAAGTCACCTTTACTCTTTTTTTGTTGTTTTTATTTTTGTTTTGTTGGTTTGTTCGTTTGGTTGCTTTTTTAATATTTTGCCTAAGCAAACATTCTTGTACAAATGTGTGCATTTTACGTTTTAATTACTACTTGTAGTGCAATTAATTCAAATCTTTCTAAGGTTGAATCCTGCCTAATACGAGTGCTGTTCAATAAAGAATGATCATAATTTTTTTACGGTCATAATTTTTCGCACTAAAACTCAATCTTATTATATTCTGTTAGCTTAATATGAAACAAACACGCCGTAGTAGTTTCATAGCTGGTACTCCTGGTTCCCACCTGTGAGAACCAGGAAGTTCAGACATGTTCAGTATCGCCTACCGCTGCAATAGAGGTAACATGCAGTTAAAGTTGATGTTACAGGAAGATCCAGAGTTTCTTTCAAACGTAATCACTGCTGATGAAACTTGGCTACATCATTTTGATCCTGAGAGCAAACAGCAAAGCTCAGTGTGGAAATCTCCTTCATCACCACACCCCCCCCCCCCAAAAGTGTTTGCTTCTGCTGGGAAAGTTATGGTCATCTCATTCTTTGATATTCATGGAATGGTTTATCAGCATGGTTTACAATGGTTTACCTGCACAGACATCAGTAACTGGAAAATACTACATGGATGTCCTGAAAACATTGCAAGTCCATATCAGGCGCAAAAGACCACATTTGCGTTAAGCAGGGTGGATGCTGCACCACGATAATGCGCGGTGGCATATTGCCAATGCTATTGCTTAATATCTTGCAAAAATCAACGTGAAGTGCATCCCTCACCCCCCCTATAGTCCGGATTTAGCCTCGTGTGACTTTTTTCTATTCCGTAACTTGAAGAAACGCCTTCGTGGGAGGCATTATCCATCATCAGAAGCAGCGGTGAAGGCTGCGGAGGTGATTTTAAAGGATCTCTCAAAAATGTTTTCCAGCATGTCTTTGAAGACTGGCAGAAACGCTGGGACAAGTGCATCGCATTCAGGGGAGACTATTTTGAGAAAGACAATCAAAATTATGAGGATGAGTAAAGGTATGTTGTGAAAAAAATTGTGATCATTCTTTATTGAAAAGCCCTCGTACTTTCACATGCTTTAAGTCTAATGGGAGGTGGCTTAAAGGGTGAATGAACTTATATAAAATGAAAAGGAAATGCAACGTTTTTGTAGGAATTGCGCGAAATGGCGACCTGCGTTTTCAATGCAAAGTTATTATCTGCGAAGGAACGACTGTGTGTGTCGAATAGCTTCACATGGTTCTATTATTCGGGCAGTTAGTCACGAATCATGCCATTTATTCTTATTAGAATTTACCTATTAAAAAGACAAAGACAGCAAGACAGTACCCAAGCCAATGAAATTTGCAGCACCGGTTTTCGGCGCTACGGATTGGGCCAGCAGAGCAGTTACAGAGTAGGCTGCATGGTGGAAGAAGGCAGTTAATCCCTGTTCACTGTCGCACTGGCAGGTGATTAGTTTGAAATTTGAGTGACATTTGAGGCATTAAATCTTGAGAACTCCTATAGGGAGCTACTAAGCTATGATATTTCTATATTCTGGAAGCAGTTTTAAAGACATTATTATCCAATAATTTCACTATCTTATTTAAATCTCAACTTATGAGCACCTGATGCCTATTAGGTTTAACACAAATAACTGCGTTATGTTTAGCCACAGAGCTTGCATTACCTACCTCAACTTAATTATATAAGTCACGTCTAAAATCACTGAAATTCATTCGGCGTAGTTCATTAACTGCTGTATAAGGAGTTTGGATATCGTGAATCTCCTGAATGTGTTGCATGAGGCAGAAAGTTCAGCTAGAAATGTGTGATTCCAAGGTAAAGATTAACAATTTTGAAGACACAAAGTACAGTTATTTAGAAAACAGAAATATACCCTACTTTAAACCAAGATAAGAAACGGAATTACTGAAAATCACTACTAGCTCGCCATAAAACAACAGAAGTAATTGTTGAGAAACTGCAGGCACATACAGCTGCAGAAATGTTGATCTATACCTGATTTGTGAATACGTAATAAAATCCATACAAGGAGAGGATACGAAAAGGATATTCGTAAAATATCTTAGAAAATATCATTACAATATGCTTCTTATTTTATATGCCAACATTACCATGGGCGGACCAATGGCGCTTCAGGCTACCGACGACGATAGAGGTTCAAAATTCGGGAATCCAGGGGATAGCACGCCTGCCACTATGCCATTTATCTATAGCAATGTGCTGAGCAGCAGACCAAATCTCTCATTTGACAGAAACAAACGAAATTAGGCAGATTATTCATTACAAGTCCGATTTCATTCAATTTTAAGCAATTCACTGGGTGTTCTAATGGAATCCAAGGCTTGTGATTGTGCATTCAACAGCAAGAACTGCTCCTTTTGATCCAGGATCTAAAAGTTATGCTGCCCAAAAAATTTCTTTGGACGGGAACACTTTCTGTGTGCCACAGCTCTATCGGCTATTTGCTTTTCTGTAGAAAGCAATCCACTTCCTTCAGCATTGTATGTAGGTAAATGTGCGGAAAGTACAGAAAATAGCTCGTCTAAGTCTGACAATGTATTGTTGTCCGCGTTCAATCTATTGATAGTTTGAGCAGACACAAAGCTTCTTCTAATTTCTACCAACTCTCATTCGCCAATAAAAGGTTCTTAATAGTTCCGTCGATATACACGCTGGGCTAACAACAGTTTCCAGTAGTTTCTTTGTTCTGGAGCAAGCTGTCAAAGCTTATCGCTATACGAGCCCATCACGTTGGAAACGGGAGTTTTAGTGTGACGGAGGACTTCCCATATTTCTCTCTTCTCTTAATTTCCAACATTGCGTTTGGTATGCGACTATTTTTGAAAATTTAACGATTTTATCCCTTAGGTCGGAACAGTTCCTCAAGTAGTTCTAAAGCAACTGCATTTTTACAGTAAATTTATATAAAGTCCTGCTAGATTCGTATTGGCTCTATATGGATGAATGCTTTTGGCGTATTACTATTCCCGCAGCAGTCACATTTTGGGTGGTATGTGTGTCATCAGTCACAGGAATTCGTAAGTGTTTGGTTTCAGGTTATTCACACTCTAATTATTATCACCACAAAGAATGTAAAACAATAGAGACAGATAAATCCGTTTCAATTGTATATTATATTGTAAGGAGTTGTATATTATACTGTAAGGAATTGTATATCATACTGTAAA
>CM060950.1:213654411-213739411 GCA_030765055.1 Mantis religiosa
CTATCTATCTATCTATCTATCTATCTATCTATCTATCTATCTATCTATCTATCTATCTATCTATCTATCTATCTATCTATCTATCTATCTATCTATCTATCTATCTATCTATCTATCTATCTATCTATCTATCTATCTATCTATCTATCTATCTATCTATCTATCTATCTATCTATCTATCTATCTATCTATCTATCTATCTATCTATCTATCTATCTATCTATCTATCTATCTATCTATCTATCTATCTATCTATCTATCTATCTATCTATCTATCTATCTATCTATCTATCTATCTATCTATCTATCTATCTATCTATCTATCTATCTATCTATCTATCTATCTATCTATCTATCTATCTATCTATCTATCTATCTATCTATCTATCTATCTATCTATCTATCTATCTATCTATCTATCTATCTATCTATCTATCTATCTATCTATCTATCTATCTATCTATCTATCTATCTATCTATCTATCTATCTATCTATCTATCTATCTATCTATCTATCTATCTATCTATCTATCTATCTATCTATCTATCTATCTATCTATCTATCTATCTATCTATCTATCTATCTATCTATCTATCTATCTATCTATCTATCTATCTATCTATCTATCTATCTATCTATCTATCTATCTATCTATCTATCTATCTATCTATCTATCTATCTATCTATCTATCTATCTATCTATCTATCTATCTATCTATCTATCTATCTATCTATCTATCTATCTATCTATCTATCTATCTATCTATCTATCTATCTATCTATCTATCTATCTATCTATCTATCTATCTATCTATCTATCTATCTATCTATCTATCTATCTATCTATCTATCTATCTATCTATCTATCTATCTATCTATCTATCTATCTATCTATCTATCTATCTATCTATCTATCTATCTATCTATCTATCTATCTATCTATCTATCTATCTATCTATCTATCTATCTATCTATCTATCTATCTATCTATCTATCTATCTATCTATCTATCTATCTATCTATCTATCTATCTATCTATCTATCTATCTATCTATCTATCTATCTATCTATCTATCTATCTATCTATCTATCTATCTATCTATCTATCTATCTATCTATCTATCTATCTATCTATCTATCTATCTATCTATCTATCTATCTATCTATCTATCTATCTATCTATCTATCTATCTATCTATCTATCTATCTATCTATCTATCTATCTATCTATCTATCTATCTATCTATCTATCTATCTATCTATCTATCTATCTATCTATCTATCTATCTATCTATCTATCTATCTATCTATCTATCTATCTATCTATCTATCTATCTATCTATCTATCTATCTATCTATCTATCTATCTATCTATCTATCTATCTATCTATCTATCTATCTATCTATCTATCTATCTATCTATCTATCTATCTATCTATCTATCTATCTATCTATCTATCTATCTATCTATCTATCTATCTATCTATCTATCTATCTATCTATCTATCTATCTATCTATCTATCTATCTATCTATCTATCTATCTATCTATCTATCTATCTATCTATCTATCTATCTATCTATCTATCTATCTATCTATCTATCTATCTATCTATCTATCTATCTATCTATCTATCTATCTATCTATCTATCTATCTATCTATCTATCTATCTATCTATCTATCTATCTATCTATCTATCTATCTATCTATCTATCTATCTATCTATCTATCTATCTATCTATCTATCTATCTATCTATCTATCTATCTATCTATCTATCTATCTATCTATCTATCTATCTATCTATCTATCTATCTATCTATCTATCTATCTATCTATCTATCTATCTATCTATCTATCTATCTATCTATCTATCTATCTATCTATCTATCTATCTATCTATCTATCTATCTATCTATCTATCTATCTATCTATCTATCTATCTATCTATCTATCTATCTATCTATCTATCTATCTATCTATCTATCTATCTATCTATCTATCTATCTATCTATCTATCTATCTATCTATCTATCTATCTATCTATCTATCTATCTATCTATCTATCTATCTATCTATCTATCTATCTATCTATCTATCTATCTATCTATCTATCTATCTATCTATCTATCTATCTATCTATCTATCTATCTATCTATCTATCTATCTATCTATCTATCTATCTATCTATCTATCTATCTATCTATCTATCTATCTATCTATCTATCTATCTATCTATCTATCTATCTATCTATCTATCTATCTATCTATCTATCTATCTATCTATCTATCTATCTATCTATCTATCTATCTATCTATCTATCTATCTATCTATCTATCTATCTATCTATCTATCTATCTATCTATCTATCTATCTATCTATCTATCTATCTATCTATCTATCTATCTATCTATCTATCTATCTATCTATCTATCTATCTATCTATCTATCTATCTATCTATCTATCTATCTATCTATCTATCTATCTATCTATCTATCTATCTATCTATCTATCTATCTATCTATCTATCTATCTATCTATCTATCTATCTATCTATCTATCTATCTATCTATCTATCTATCTATCTATCTATCTATCTATCTATCTATCTATCTATCTATCTATCTATCTATCTATCTATCTATCTATCTATCTATCTATCTATCTATCTATCTATCTATCTATCTATCTATCTATCTATCTATCTATCTATCTATCTATCTATCTATCTATCTATCTATCTATCTATCTATCTATCTATCTATCTATCTATCTATCTATCTATCTATCTATCTATCTATCTATCTATCTATCTATCTATCTATCTATCTATCTATCTATCTATCTATCTATCTATCTATCTATCTATCTATCTATCTATCTATCTATCTATCTATCTATCTATCTATCTATCTATCTATCTATCTATCTATCTATCTATCTATCTATCTATCTATCTATCTATCTATCTATCTATCTATCTATCTATCTATCTATCTATCTATCTATCTATCTATCTATCTATCTATCTATCTATCTATCTATCTATCTATCTATCTATCTATCTATCTATCTATCTATCTATCTATCTATCTATCTATCTATCTATCTATCTATCTATCTATCTATCTATCTATCTATCTATCTATCTATCTATCTATCTATCTATCTATCTATCTATCTATCTATCTATCTATCTATCTATCTATCTATCTATCTATCTATCTATCTATCTATCTATCTATCTATCTATCTATCTATCTATCTATCTATCTATCTATCTATCTATCTATCTATCTATCTATCTATCTATCTATCTATCTATCTATCTATCTATCTATCTATCTATCTATCTATCTATCTATCTATCTATCTATCTATCTATCTATCTATCTATCTATCTATCTATCTATCTATCTATCTATCTATCTATCTATCTATCTATCTATCTATCTATCTATCTATCTATCTATCTATCTATCTATCTATCTATCTATCTATCTATCTATCTATCTATCTATCTATCTATCTATCTATCTATCTATCTATCTATCTATCTATCTATCTATCTATCTATCTATCTATCTATCTATCTATCTATCTATCTATCTATCTATCTATCTATCTATCTATCTATCTATCTATCTATCTATCTATCTATCTATCTATCTATCTATCTATCTATCTATCTATCTATCTATCTATCTATCTATCTATCTATCTATCTATCTATCTATCTATCTATCTATCTATCTATCTATCTATCTATCTATCTATCTATCTATCTATCTATCTATCTATCTATCTATCTATCTATCTATCTATCTATCTATCTATCTATCTATCTATCTATCTATCTATCTATCTATCTATCTATCTATCTATCTATCTATCTATCTATCTATCTATCTATCTATCTATCTATCTATCTATCTATCTATCTATCTATCTATCTATCTATCTATCTATCTATCTATCTATCTATCTATCTATCTATCTATCTATCTATCTATCTATCTATCTATCTATCTATCTATCTATCTATCTATCTATCTATCTATCTATCTATCTATCTATCTATCTATCTATCTATCTATCTATCTATCTATCTATCTATCTATCTATCTATCTATCTATCTATCTATCTATCTATCTATCTATCTATCTATCTATCTATCTATCTATCTATCTATCTATCTATCTATCTATCTATCTATCTATCTATCTATCTATCTATCTATCTATCTATCTATCTATCTATCTATCTATCTATCTATCTATCTATCTATCTATCTATCTATCTATCTATCTATCTATCTATCTATCTATCTATCTATCTATCTATCTATCTATCTATCTATCTATCTATCTATCTATCTATCTATCTATCTATCTATCTATCTATCTATCTATCTATCTATCTATCTATCTATCTATCTATCTATCTATCTATCTATCTATCTATCTATCTATCTATCTATCTATCTATCTATCTATCTATCTATCTATCTATCTATCTATCTATCTATCTATCTATCTATCTATCTATCTATCTATCTATCTATCTATCTATCTATCTATCTATCTATCTATCTATCTATCTATCTATCTATCTATCTATCTATCTATCTATCTATCTATCTATCTATCTATCTATCTATCTATCTATCTATCTATCTATCTATCTATCTATCTATCTATCTATCTATCTATCTATCTATCTATCTATCTATCTATCTATCTATCTATCTATCTATCTATCTATCTATCTATCTATCTATCTATCTATCTATCTATCTATCTATCTATCTATCTATCTATCTATCTATCTATCTATCTATCTATCTATCTATCTATCTATCTATCTATCTATCTATCTATCTATCTATCTATCTATCTATCTATCTATCTATCTATCTATCTATCTATCTATCTATCTATCTATCTATCTATCTATCTATCTATCTATCTATCTATCTATCTATCTATCTATCTATCTATCTATCTATCTATCTATCTATCTATCTATCTATCTATCTATCTATCTATCTATCTATCTATCTATCTATCTATCTATCTATCTATCTATCTATCTATCTATCTATCTATCTATCTATCTATCTATCTATCTATCTATCTATCTATCTATCTATCTATCTATCTATCTATCTATCTATCTATCTATCTATCTATCTATCTATCTATCTATCTATCTATCTATCTATCTATCTATCTATCTATCTATCTATCTATCTATCTATCTATCTATCTATCTATCTATCTATCTATCTATCTATCTATCTATCTATCTATCTATCTATCTATCTATCTATCTATCTATCTATCTATCTATCTATCTATCTATCTATCTATCTATCTATCTATCTATCTATCTATCTATCTATCTATCTATCTATCTATCTATCTATCTATCTATCTGCCTGTCTATCTGCCTGCCTGCCTGCCTGCCTGCCCGCCCGTCCGTCCGTCCGTCCGTCCGTCCGTCTGTCCGTCCATCCGTCCATTTATCTAATTATTTATTTATTTACTTACCTACTTACTTACTTACCTACTTACCTACTTACCCGTTCGCCCACCCGCCCTCCCAAACTACCACCCTCCCGCCCTCCCACGCTCCCGCACCCCCACTCTCCCACCCTCCCAACCACTCACCCCCTCACCCTCCCACCCACTTACCCACACACCCTCTCACCCACTCACCCACTCACCCACGCACCCACTCACCCTTTCACCCTCTCACCCACTCACCCACTCATCCTCACCCTCATCCTCTCATCATCTCACCCTCTCACCCTCTCACCCACGCACCCACTCACCCACTCACCCACGCACCCACTCACCCACTCACCCCCTCACCACCTGACTCCCTCAGCCCCTCACCCACCCACCCACTCACCCACCCTCTCACCCACCCACTCACCCACTCGCCCACTCGCCCTCTCGCCCACTCGCCCACTCCCCACCTGCCCACTCACCCTCTCGCCCCCTCTCCCCCTCGGCCGCCTCGACCCCTCGCCCACGTGCCCACCCAGCCACTCAGCCACGCACGCACCCAGCCACTCAGCCACTTAGCCACCCAACCCCTCATCCCCTCAGCCCCTCACGCGTCCACGCACCCACGCAGCCACCCACTTACCGCGCCCCTCACCCCCTCACGCACCCACGCACTTACCCTTCCACCCTCCCTCCCACCCGCTCACCCACTCACCCGCTCATTTATATAAATTATTGTTTTTGTTTATGATATTGACGCTATCATCAGAAGAAACAATCTGTAGGTACAGGAAGTAGTACTCAAAATTAAATCTAGTGGGCTCTACCGCGCCATTTGTAAACAAAACGAGATTATCGCGGTAAATGTTAATATTAAATTGCCGGTCGACGCTCTGGCTGCTGTTCATTTTTCACGCTATGCTACATTTTATATCGTTATATTTATTTGTTTTCTCCCGAGATAGAAATTTTTATTTTATAGTTTTTTTATTCATCGATCCTCAATACAATGCTTTACAGATCAGAGTGAAAAGAAGGTAACAGTACAATAAGAACAATAAAACTCAGGTGTAGGCTAACAGGCCGCCCCCTAACTACATTAAGTTAGAACTCCAATAATACTCTGAGAAATTATGTCAATATAGAAGATGTAAGACCGACATCAAGCACTAGAGCGGGATAGAACTTAATGAAACGCAATCAACTGCTTTGTTCGGCGCCTAGATTGTTCATACCTCTTTGCCGACTTTTACTCTCTCCTTTCACGCTCTTCAACTGTTTATACTCATAGTGCAATGGCGCAAAAAATACGAATTGTTTAATTGGTAGAATTTGCAGTTCTATAAGCCAAAGAAATTTTCCATGCTTCTACTCTATCCTCCCTATACCTTTTATAACATCCATACTTGCCTTTCTAAATTATCGCAATGACCTTAAGCAGTTGTAAAGGAAATGAAGTAGTAATCAGGAGGTAAAACTCTTGAAGAATAGGAAAGTATACCCCAAACTAATTCTAAAGGGCACCACTTCACAATTCATAATTGAATCGAGATTATAACAGTAAATTCTGATATTTAATTTACATGCGACATTTTGTTTGCCTTACACAGATCATCTATTTAAGTTTATTGTTTATTTACTTCACTAACTTATGTATCTGTGTTTATTAACTAATTTATTAATTTGTTTGTTATGCTACCTAGTAGCTAGTGGCCTCTACTTCGCCATTTGTAAACAAAACAAGATCATTGCGGTAAATCTTGATATTTAACTCACTTTCGAAAATTTGCTTGATGTTCATTGTTCATGCTATCCAGCATTTTATTTCATTCTATTTATTGGTTATCTCTTTAAGACAGAAATAAGTGAAACGCAATCAAACCTCTTTGTATGACGCTAAAATGGTTCAAATCTCTTTGCCGCCTTTTACTCTTTCCTTTCACGTACTTCAGTTATTGATACTTTAGTGTTACCCTACATTCGTCTTTCAGGATAAGGGAAGGCCCCAGAAAAAAAATCTTATTCAGGTAACTCACCCTGACCGACATTGGAACTCGGGACCTCTTGAACGTGAGGCAGACACGCTACCGCCACGCTATGGAGGCGGACTTATTTTGTTAAGGATGGAGAATTTGGGGTGACTGCCGAACCCGAAATAGTATACATGTCCTACAGATTCAGCAGGCACAACAAATTACGGGTCATCGCTGTCTTATATAACCATTTGGAACCATTCTGTCCATAACGATCCCAGTCCACAATCGAAATCTGCCGTGTTCCAATCCCCTTAGGCTGCAGACCCAACTGGATATCCCACATACGATAGTTCTTACTTGCCATACATAGTTTGTCAACCTAAGATTCCACGATAGGTCCAAAAGCATTTAAATATGATATTCACGTATAAAAGCGCATCGTCTGCCATGTACTGGAAGAGCCAGTATAGCCTTTGTGGACGAGCGTTATAGCCAATACAGGACACGAGTACAAGCTATGGAATATTAAAGATAACACAAGCAAGGTATTTACTCACATATGATTTGTGATATTATCACATAATTAAAGTAAAATAAACAAAGACAAATTGCGGGTAGATTAATAAACAATGATAGTGTATTTTATCTTTGCGGAGAAACAGAATATAGCTGTAATGATTGGAAGGATAAACAACAATCTGTAGTTCGTTTTTCTTGTAGTTTAAGGAAAAAATAAATGTAAAGCAAGCACAGAATGCGGGACATAAAAGATTTTTTAGCATAGATTAATAACTCGAACCAACTATAGATAGAGTTACATTTAAAATAACGAAGGGACAAAATAAGAAATGTGCAAGTAGAACGAAATGGGATAGAATAACAGACAAAGCTATACTGGAAACAAATAGCTGAAGGAAAAGAAGGAAATTGCTACACAAACAGAAGGAGATATTAATGGTTCTTTCTCAGAACAAAGAGTAATGATTACTGCACAAATTACTTCCAAACCAAAAGAATTACGAAACATTCAATGTGCCTACTGCATTGACGACTTCGGAAACTAGACAATAGTACCACAGATGGAACCGAAACTACAAATATATAGCAGTTAGTGTAGATTTAAAGCTAACATGGGAAAACCAAATACAAAAATTGCAGAAAATGTGCAAGAAAGACTAACAATGCTCAAAAGAAAGACAGGCAGCAAATATGGCTATTCAAAAGGAATGCTATATATAACAAACTGTGTATGAAAATATAACAATTTCTAACTTAAAACTTCACTTATCTTATGATACTTTTGTTATAAATTGTTCTTATAACAACATTTTAACATCTAGCGTTCGTAACGATGACAACAGCTTTGTTTTCGGTTTAAGGTATGTAAACAATTTACAGAAAACCGCGATCCGGACAATTTATAAGAAAAGTATCGTCAATTCTTATAAGATAAGTGAAGCTTTAAGTTACAAATGGTTATATATGTATACATTTGTTTGCTTTATTGTTAATAGCTTCATATTATGCGTATATATAAATTGTGTATAAATCTAGCTGACAGGACGAAATTTGCACAGCCAATAAAAGGTTTCCAGGACTTATCTATATAGATAAAACAAATTAGAATTTTAGTTATTCTGCAATTGGGGATGAAGTTTTTGTATTACACCCTTATAATTATGTTAATCAATTTAAAGCTTTCTGCTAAACAATAAATGTAGTCTTTTACTGTGGTGTGTATATATATATAAAAAGATGATGGTTTTCCGATGGTATTGGCCTCCTAATTACATTCTCTTTGCATGGTCAAAACATAAAATGCGAATACCTACTTCCCACTTGAGAAATGTGTAAGTAATGGAAAACTCAAATACGTAAATAGGAACATCTCGGAAATAGACAACTATATAAAATTAGCATAAATTTTGTGGTTTATTTGGAGCTATATGTTTTAAATATTGAGATTGTGTGTATCATTTATGATTTACCCGTTGCGTAAACATTATTCCACATCAACAGTACTTCAGATTATTCACGAACATATCTTAGAAATTACGTATTTTAATACGCTTTCGAAACGTCAACATTCTTTGAAAACTTTTCCATCCAAACAATAATTTGCGATGAGAGAATTTTTTGAAATGTTGTGAGCCGCATTTTGGGAAACACGTGGAACATGAGCGCCGAAAAGACCTTTTCCTTTTTGAGAGCTACTGATAGACAGACTCTGCTGTGAAAGACACACACAAACCCACTACATGGATCTAATAATTATTTGGGGGACTTTGAAATGTGTAATCCTAGTGAAATCTGGCATCCAATTTTTGTGTAGAATTCCTTACCACTTGTATCTACTATCTACGTGATAAAGAAAGTAAAACTGATTACAATCATGCAGTGTCATGAACAATATCTTAATTTCAGCAATACTTATTTCCAATCCACATAAATGATCTGAAAACGTTGCAGCCTGGCCTCACCTCCAGTTGCAAGTTTGTTCTTAGACTCGCACTGTTAATCTGAAACGTTCACTTAACACAATTGCATTGTGATTATTTCTTACATCTGTAAATTTTAAAACTGTTGCTCACTCTTTGACATAACGAATGACAATGGAAAGTTGGGATAATTTTGCTGCATCCAGCATTTCTTCCAGCATTCACTAGATAGTTATTTATGGGACTTGAGAGGTAAGTTGAAGATTATTAGCGAGTGAAAACTTTACCGACTGAGGCATTAAACATCAAACCTGGCTAACCCAATACGTAATTTTATCCACAAAAATAAAAAACTCCACTTGAATTTATAAGCTTTTCCTTATCTTTATTGCGTCTACTAAACGGTAGAGAATAATCCAAATAAAAGAAAATCCTACAATCACTTTAGGCCCATCTCACAATTCCAACGTTAGAGGTGACAAACTATTTTTCTTTTCTATTTAAGGTCATGATGAAACAGTAATCGGAAGAAAAAACTGGAAGAGTAAGGAATATTACTGAAAAATAATTTGAGATTGCGCTAATTCGTCATTTGTAAAGCAAACAAGATCTTCGTGCTATATTTTGATATTCAGTTGACATTTCACATCTTAGTTACTCTTTTCTAATATTATGTATTTATTATTTATTTCTTTGTTTGGTACCTTTTCAATAAATATAGCTGAAAGGCAGTCGCCCTCTTGGCTAGAATCTCCCAATGATTCAAATCACTTTATCAAGTTTACTCTTTGCTTCCGAGAACATGTATTATTTTTGTCAATTAGATTTTGATTATGTTTAGCTACTTTTTATCATTCTGAGTTTGTGTCTCATTTGCTACATTTTTAAATTTCTTTATTTCAGACTTTGTTTCTGTTATTCCTTTCTTTCTTCAATTCTTTCTTCATTTCTTCCTATCTTTCTTTACTTTCTTCTTTCAACCTCTCTTTCTGTGTATCTATCTTTCCCTCCTTTATCTTAACGGCAGTGAGATTATTTTGGAAATAGATATTTGTTTTTAAACCTTCGCGGTAGACGAATTAGGATTTTATGAAACGAAAAATAACAAAAATGTTCCGGAAAAGTTTGTATTATAATAATTTTGAATATGTTGTTTTAATGGACACAACTTTAGACTCAGCTAGCGATTCAAACGACAGATCTGCATAATTTTGTTGTTGTTTGTTTATAGTTATGATACAGTTATCAGAAGAAAAATATCTGGAATAATAGAACATATTACTGAAAACTGGTTCTAGATTCTGCTACTTCACCATTGGTAAGCGGAACAATATCATCGCAGTAAATTTTGGTTTTTAAATTACATCTGACGTTTTGTTTGCCGTTTGTTGTTTGCGTTATGCAAATTATGTATATTTTTACTTTACTTGTTTATTTACCACCTTATGTGTTTACTTACTTGTTCTCTCCCGAGATACAAGTAACTGAAACGCAATCAATTCTCTTTGCTATGAGCCCAAATCGATACAAGGTTCTGTGTATTTTTTAATCTTTTCTTTGGCGATATTCAACTGTTTCAGCTCGCAATGCAATGGCGCCAGTAAGACGAAGGGTTTACCAGGTGGAATTTACAGTGTTCCAAACAAATCAAACTTTCGTCTTTTTTCACTTTACTTCTTCTTATTCCTCGTCCTCTTTTTTCCTTTTTCGACTTTGAACTACATATTTAGGCACAATTCAAAAGCATGATGACAAATTTAAGTAGTATAGAAGCAGATGAAATAGTGGTTGGAAGACAAAATCTGAGGGAACAGGGAATAGTTCTCACAACTAACTCTCGATGACCCTACTTCACTATTTTCAAACGAAACAGGATATTCGCCGTAAATTTTTATATTTACTTGATATTTGACATTTTGATTGCGCTTTGCTTTTAGTTCATGCAACAGCATGTAGTTATATATTATCTGTTTTGTTGTTTCTTGTTTATGATCATGACGCTGTTATGAGAAGTAACAATCTGGAGGTACTGGGAGTAGTACTCAAAATGAAATCTAGTGGGCGCCACTTCGCCATTCGTAAACATCACAAGATCATCGCGGTAATTCTTAATATTAAATTGATAATCGACACTTTTTCTGCTATTCATTGTTCACGCTAATCAACATTTTATTTCATTCTATTTATGTGACATCTCCCGAGATAGAACTAAGTTAAACGCAATCAAACCTCTTTGTTCGGCGCCAAAACGGTCAAATCTCTTTGCCGCCTTTTACTCCTTCCTTTCACGCTCTTCAACTGTTTATGCTCATAATGCACCGGCGACAGTAACTCGAACTGCTTAACTCGTAGAATTTACAGTGCTATAAGCCAAATGAATAATCGATTTTATTTTTAATTCCCTTTGTCTTCTTCCTCCTTATTGGTTCTCTTAACTTTCAAGTTTACAAACAATTTAAAATTCTAATGTTATTTTATGCTAAATTAAATACCGTTGCTCAGTTTTGCTTAAAACATTTTATAAATGAGACATTCTCATGTAGAATAAGACTTACAGATATGTGCTAGAAATACAACTTGCGCATTCCTCTTCTACATTAGCCTTCAGCTTTTTTCTTCTAATGTTGCACTGTTTGCCTTTAAATTGGATATTTGGGAATATTTATAATAATTCTTTATCATTCGCAGTTTTTCCTGATTACCTCTTCCTTTTCCGTTGTTTCTCCTGTTTCTTTGTTTTCTTCTCTTGGGGTTAACACTTCGGCAATATTCCAGATTCTGTATTTTTATCTCCAATACGATTACCAGGATTCAAATTTTAAGCACATATTTTAAATAACAATGGAAGCTGAAAGGTACCAAAAGCAGGCAAAATGTTAAACAAAGTGCTGTTTCACTCAACTAATTTAAAAAATCCTCTTTCTTTAGTACTAGAATATTGAACAACAAACACCAACAAATGATGATGACGACGACAACGATGACGACGGCGGCGGCGACGGCGGCGACGGCGAGGGTGAGACTGGGGGTGAGAAGGGGGTGATGGATTACCATAAACCTACCGACCGAAGTGCTGGCTGGTTGTATAAAGCCAGAAGTTTATAGATGCGTGCCCACCCGTTAAGTGTTTTACAGCAGGTAGAGTTCCTCTTTTCGTGAAGTTGTAGGATCGGCTGTGGGTTTTGCGGTAGAAATTGTTTTGAGTTAACAAATTTTATGTACCTCAGGTTGTGGGAATGGATCCAAAACATTGCACTCGGGTGTTCTAATTCTTAATTTGTTTTAAATTGTTGTAGCTGCGGAGTTCAAATCTTGGTCAGGATGAGTCTTCTAATTAGGTTTATTGCGGGATTTCCCTTTATCCTGAAATTTGGGTTTCAGCTCGCTGTAAACTTTATGGGCCCTAGGCTCATTTCAGCATCAGTTTATCCATTTCATTTATTGTACATTAGGATCTGAGATGGGAGAAAGTGAACTAACATATTAGGATTAAGATAATATCTGCATATCTTGATTAATATCAATTAGATGGGGAAATAAATATATTCATAAAAGGTGTGAAAGAGGTAGAGTGATGTTCAGATGCAGCTCGACAGATTCTAAAATAAATATTGTTGATTTAGAAGTGCGTTTAAATGCAACAGTCCTTCACATTAGACAGACATGAATTCTTTTAAGCAGAAATTTTGATACCGTCATTGGTTCGGCAATATTTGAACTCAAGAGATTTCAGAATATTGTGCATATAAGATACAGAATCCGTATATCCTATTTTCCCCCTCATAAATTGGCCAGCCTTGTGGCAGTTGGATATTCACCCTTTTCATATAAATCATAAATTGTTCTACGTAAAACACACTTTTGAAAATTGTTTAAGTTGGTAGCACGTTTTTCAGCTGCTTGATGTTTCCCTGGTGATCTAAATATGAAAACTTCACATACTTGGTAAACTGATTGTCTTCTTTCATAGAATGAGCACTCACGTGAAAAGCTTGTAACATTAATTCTCGACTCCCAGCTAAATTTGTACTTTCGGAGACGTCTAATTGACTCCTGTTTGTAAAAGCAATACACATTAATAAGGATATTTTTAGCCTGCTTATGTAAACTCTTATGAGTTGTTTGACCGTTACTACTAGACGCACCAGTACTAGGCTTAGTAAGTGGTATATTTACTTACATTGAAAAGCGTGTGTGCACTCTTAAAACATCACCACTTTACTGAATTCATGGTACAAAATGCAACTGCAGCACAGCACGTGTGGGCTTTTCTTCACTAACAGTTAATCATTCTTTTCTTTCTAGTCAAGCGCCTTATCTTTCCATATCTTCGAAACCAGATGTGCCACAAACATGGGAATTGGACAGTAATCCTCAGAAGAAATAGCTTTGTAACATGTAAAAAACAAATAATTCTGTAATTAGTATCTTTAAGGCACGCAAAGATATTAGCCGTGTGGTTAGGCAAAGCTATTTGCTCGAGTAGTCTCTCGAATCATGAATGTGATATATAAGCGATTGTGACACGCCAGCAGGACAGTTTTTTTGTAACAGAGTGGTAAACTGAGTTATAAACAGAGTAAGCAGATAACAGCTGAGAGTATTGTTGGAAGGACAGTTGTTTAGCAAGAGTGTTGTTGCAACGACAGCTAAGGTGTCACGGTTTGTTATTGTCATCGACTTTGGAAGATTGTGTTATTATGTGATGTAATGTTGTTACGTGAGAATTAAACAGTTTATCTCTAGGGAAAGAAGGAGATTTTTAATTTCTGCGACTTGGCCTTTTAATTCTAAGAACCGACAAAGTCACAATATATTGATTACTGACTTCTCACATGAGTCAGAACATTCCTGCTGCATAGACTTGACCCTCTGTATTCTCACATGTTCTTTTCAAATTCCTCTTCATTTTCTTGCCTTTCTGGCCAGTTCTTCATCCATTTTATCTGCTTTCAGGACTCGCTGCTCATCCATTTCTGTATATGACTACTATCGTGATTAGCACATGTATTGTGTGAACTGGGCCTACTAACCTCCATATTACATGTCGTTTCATCGTCTGTTCTATTTATATTTTCCACATTTACTGTTCTGGTTTTAGATAAACCATTGCCTGTAAACTTTCTATTTACAAATGTTTTTGGCCTACCCATATCATATATTCAACAATAACTAGTACTAAATATTATTCAGAGCAAATAACTGTTCAGATACACAACCAAACACAAAAGAGAAGCTAGCATCATTGAAGTGACAGTGGTATCAACAGAAAGCTTGCAAGAGCTCTTGCAAAACAAGGCTTGGTTCAGAAATATCTGTTCAATGTTACAGAAGTAAGCTTACGAAAAGGGGCGTGGCAAAATCTTAATAGCGAATAATATAATTCGCAAATAAGGTATAAAATATTTCTCCAATGGACTTTTAACCATATAGTTGTAATCTAGATGGATGACAATATAATAAAATATAAAAATGAAAAAGTGGATTTTAATCCCAAGTGAAGTATGTTCTCACCTAAAAGGCGGGGTATAAATGGAACAAAAAACATACACCACCGGTCAAAGGTTTTGGATCACCTATGAAAGAAGCTAAATATTTTATTTCAATGTACAAACAGGTCATAAAAATTTTAAACGCCAACAAAATTAATATTATTTCTCTGTGGTAACGGGTCAGCAACAACTCCTTCCCCACTGGGTACTAGCCTACCCCTCGAGGAAAGGTTGGCATCCCTAGTTTTCTGCATCCGATTCTGAAGCAGATGTTATTGTTTCCAATACGTACTCACCGGCTACCAGTTAGTCATTGTGCCTGTCAGTTTCATGTACTGTGCTTCTGTTCTGAGTTTTGAGGTAACAACAATGTATTCTAATGAGAAACGTGGCTTTCTAGTGGAAAACGATTTTAATGAACACGGAAACTGCACCACGAAAGTGAAACGAAGTTTCGTTACCAAGTTTCCTAATTCAAACCTACCGCACCGAGATACTCTGCGTGATTTAATTAATAAAATGCGGGAGAAAGGTTCCTTGCACGATGCTGATAAGAGTGGTAAACTCGTGTGCTAACAGAAGAAAAACTGTGGAAAGATAGTCAAACTGAAAAATTCAATGCCATTGCCGGGATTTGAAGCATGGATCTTCTGGTTAGAGCGGCTGGACGGCAACCAGAAGATCCGTGGTTCAAATCCCGGCTATGGCATTGAATTTTTCAGTCTGACTCTATCTTTCCATACTTTAGCCTACACACGGCCGGTGTGAAAGAACAATTAATTCACAGAAGAAAAACTGTCAGATACGAGGGTCCTTCAATAAACAACCGAACTAAACGTTTAATTAACACATAATAGCTTTATTTCACTAACATTTACCTACACACTTTCGAAGTATTCTCCCTCTGAGGAAATACAATTATTCCAACAATTTACCCATTGTTTGAAACACTCATTGAAACCATTTTTGGACAGTCTGTTCAGAAAACCCATGAACATTGTTCAATTTCTTATCACTTTGAAAATGACGACCACGAAGGTGCTGTTTCACTTTAGGGAAGAGGTGAAAATTGCATGGTGCGAGATCCGGAGAATAAGGTGTATGAGCCATGATATCAATGCCCATTTCTGCGATGACATCTTGAGTTGCACGAGCTCGATGAGCAAGGGCATTATCCTGATGCAAGATCCATCCTCTCCTTGCAAGATCTGGTCGCTTTTCGGCGATATTTTCTTCAGTGGAACCTTCAGTACGTCACAATAGTAAGCAGCAGTTACTGTGCATTGTTTATGTACAACATGATCCTACATAATGCCCTGTTTGCTCGATGAATGTTTCCACTGCGAACTCTCCTGTTTTGTTAACGAGTCGTAACGGTGGCACCAACTCTTGTCACAAGTGTCGACCCTATTCAGAAAATCTGGCTCCCGTTGTAAGCTTCCGAGCCATTCTTGACACGTCATGACGCGGTGAGCCTTCTTTTCGTCCTTCAGCACGTGCGGTATCCATTTTGCTGCAAGTTTTCGATAGCCAAGATCATTGCGAAGAATGTCGTCCACAGTTCCAACAGACAAAATCATTATGTCTGCAACTTTCTAAATTGTTATGCAACCATCTTCTCGCACAATTGCAACAATTTTGTTAATGTTAACTTCCGTTTTTTGCTGTTACGAGTCTTCCATGACGCGGAGAACCTTGAAGGTCTTCATGATCCCCTTTGAAATGCTTACAAGACTCAAAGAATTGTGTTTTGCCTAAAGCTTGCTGCACCATTTCAAAGGTTTCTGTAAGAGTTTTGTCTAACAGAACACAAAACTTTATTGAAGCACCTTGCTGCAGTTTCAGTTGTATGGTGGATGCAGTAAACATGACCTCATATATCGGACTCCAACGCCCAACTAATTGACTGTGCTTTACTGGCACTCACAGCACTCCTAGAGGAAGGAATCACCTTTTCCCCACTAGCATCCACGATACCCCAGGGCGGTTTATTCAAATACAAATAAATCACTTCGGTTATTTATTGAAGAACCCTCGTATATTGGATAGAATGCTCCAAAGTCCACAGAAATCAATAAGCAAAGTGGCCCAACAATGTGATATTTCTTATGGTTCCGCATACCAAACAGTCAAAAAGGAATTCGGTTTGTACCCATTCAACGTGTTACTCGTGCACGAATTAAAACCCACAGATCACGGGAGAAGAGTGCAGTATTGTACATGGTTCCAGAGGTTTATTTTGCATTATGGAATTGACATGTTAGAAAGGACATTTTTTACTGGTGAAGCTTAGTTCCATTTATCAGGCTCTGCAAATTCACAAAATACGCGAACATAGTCTACTTAAAAGCCCAATGCTATTCAGGAAACCTCTTTACATTCAGGGAAAATTGTTTTGCGGTTAGCAATTTCTCGCTCTCGAATTATTGGGCCAAATTTTTTGGTACCTCAGTTAATTAAGATGTCTATTGCTCGGATGTTCCTGTTTCCATTTATTTTATGTAAATGAAGATGAATTGAACGGTGCATTTTTTCAACAAGATAACGCCATTCTAATACAGCACAGAAATCTATGGGATGGTTAATGGAATTTTCGGGGAAGCACTAATTACTAAAGGACTGTTGCCTCCGCGGTCTCCTGATCTTCCTCTTCACGATTATCTTCTTTGGGGAGCAGCCAAAGCTTCGAGTGTGTGGTGGTGGTGGTGGTGGTGTTTTAGGGCCCGTCGACAACAAGGTCATTTTCTACAAGGACAATCCAAAAACAACTAATGAAGTGAAAACGGCGTTAGAAGGCAACTTGATACCTATAACAAAGGAGACAGTAATTGCAGCGTTTATATAAGTTTGAGGGTATTTACCAAGGCAATTCACACAAAGTGAAGACTGGCCTACCCTCTAATGACCAGGGAGTTACCGAGCTGTCCCTAAACGGCGCCCGGCGCCTCCGTGGGGCTTTCCATAGGGCAAGACCTAGAAACTAACAAGCCCCCTCTATCTGGTCCTGTGTACTCAAGACGGGATGGAAGTTGACTCGTCACTTACGCGCGCCAACTCCAAAAGGGGAATGCTACCGAATAGATCTCGGTAGGGCCGCCTGGTGTTCTAGCACAACTTCTACTAGCTATGCAGGCTAGTCCGCGGGAATATATAGCTTCCCTCAACCCCGTCCGGATACGATCTCCCACGGGTTTCGGGAACCACTGCCCCCTCGAGTCCAACCCAATCCGAACAACTCCCATTCAGGGAGGGGTTCGAAATTTCGGCCCGAGTTTCCTCTAATAACGTCAGAGGTACCACGAATTCTAGGGGTCCGTAGCGCCCGCACCACGGCAGCTGAAGGGGACGGATCCTCTCCCCTACGGGATAATTACAGCGTTTGAAAATAACTTAAAACGTGTGTGTCATTGTAAATCTATGTCTTCAGGAAAATAGTACACATTTCCAATATCTTCGTTAAACACGCTAGTTGCATATTATTTTTATATTACCTTTCATGCATGTCATATTTGAACCTAACAGCTTTCTTATCTAAGGTAGCTACAAAATAGGAATGGACATAAGACAGAGCTAGGTGTGGCTGTTCTATTGCTACTAGCAATTGCGATGCGTACAACGTTGTACAGTTAAGCAAGCATACTGGCTCGCTTTGCTGAAGCATGCGGCTAATTTCTTTGCGCGCTCTAAAGATACCAATTAAAGAATTATTTTGCCTTTCCCAAGATACAGAGCTATTTTTTCTGAGGACTACTGTTCCATTGCCATGTTTGTAGGACATCTGGTTCCGGAGATATGGAATGATAAAGCGCCTGACTAGAAACAAATGAATTATTAACTGTCGGGAAAGAAAACCAAACACGTGCTATGTTGCAGTTGCATTTTGTACCTTACATTCAGTAAAGTGTGATCTTTTAAGAGTGTACCCGTGCTTTTTTAAGTTAGTAAATATACCGCTTAGCAAGTCTAGTACAGGTGCACCTAGTAGTAACTGCGAAACAACTCATAAGACTTTACATAATCAGGCTACAAATATTCTTGTTAATATGTATTCCTTTTTTAAACAGATGTCAATTAAAGACATTTTCGTAACTAAAATGTCGCTCAGAGTCAAGAATTTGTGTTACAAGCTTGTCACGTGAGTGCTCATTCTGTGATGAACATTGTTAAAGAAGGCAAACAGTTCACGAAATTAGGAGAAGTTTTCTTATTTAGATCTCCAGGGAAACATCGAACAGCGAAAAACGTACCACCAACTTAGACAACTTTCAAAAGTGTTTTTTATCTAGAACAATTTATGATTTATATGACAAGGGTGAACATCCAACTACCAAAAGGCTGATCAACTTAATGAGGTAAAAATAGAATATACGGATATCACCTTGGATCATTGATGAACGCTCCAGTTTTATGTTGCAGTGTCACTGTAACCTTTTCACCTAATTTTTGAGCATAATATAGGTTTTCGGCTCCTATGTACCCTTTCAAACCTTGTTCACGAAAGTCGCGTTGCATGGTTGAGTCAAATATTGAGGCTGTTGGCATACTGTTAACTTCCTCGCAAAATTCCAGATGCTGTACGAGTTCTCTGACATATGGTCCGTACACACATCAAGTGATCTTCCCTATATAATGTTACTCGGGATCATGATGCATTGGCAGCTGTTTGTTCGAACCGCTGTAAAGTAAACACCACTGTAGATTGGGCTATGCTAACTTTTCTTGATATTATCTTACTAAAACAGCCTTCTAGAGGCAGTGCTACAACAACAGCACGTTTTCAATTCCAATCTCCTTCTTTCGTCCCATTAGGACATAATCTGTTATGAATCTAATCAGGTATACAAACACACTGTTAGATGCGCACAGTCTACTGTAAACCAATGTGGACCGCCAATATAAACGTCATAAGCAAAGCTATGTCAGTGTAGATGTGGGAACACATCAGCACCCTTCTACGTGCGGAACAAGTCAAATACACAGCTGAAGCACGTAGTATTTACATGTTTATACTGTGACTGCGTGGAAGATCAGAAATATGGTTTGCAAAAATCTAAAACAACTATTAGTGCAGTAAAAAGACGTGAATTGACAATCAGTTGCCTTCAAGGCCGACTCAGTGTTTTGCTGCACGATAACAAGTGAATGAAATCACTGCGGTACACTTCAATCGTCGGCTGTCGCAATAACCAACAAACAACTGCCACTTCTAATATCCTTCCGGTATTTATACCTCCCAGCCTTTGTTTTTAGAAAGCCGCAGACCTTCCGAGAACTTTCGTCGCGGCAACAACAATGCGCAGATCGGTAGCGTAGATGGTAGCATGTCTGCCTTACGTTCAAGAGGTCCCGAGTTTGAAACTCGGTCAGGGTGAGTTACCTGGATAAGGTTTTTACGGCGATTTCCCTTATCATAAAAGACGAATGTCGAGTAATTCTAAGCTCCATGGACCCTGGGTCCATTTCAGCATCATTTCACCCATTCCATTCATAGCCCGATATGACTTAAAAAGTTAAAGGACGTAAATTACAAAAAAATACAAAAAAAAAAACAATGGGCAGAACACTCTGGAGCCTCTCTCTGTCTCTTCCACTCCGGCCCACACACCCGGCTCCGGCTTGTGGCAGCAGCACAGCATTGCCACACGGTGGCAATATATATTTTACTATCAGAACGGGGATATGATAGAATATTCAAAATGAAATTCCTGTTTTATCACCAAATCCATAGCTGTGATACCTAATTGAAAACGTTTGACCGGTAGTGTACATTATCTGAAAATGCTTGACCTGGGATTCTCAAAACATGCATTTATTGTAAAATCTATTTACATTTTAGGGTGTATAGATGTGTTCTGGACTCGTGACCTCCGCGGGATAAGGTGTGGGGGAGAGGGGAGCCGTTGTCTGCTTACGCAGCTAGTGAGCAATACAGTAAACATTCAGCAATCACCTGCAGCAAGTCACGTAGCCTACTTGCATAGCAAGATGCAGAACTTGTTCAGTGCAGTAAGATTTACTAGTCTTCTCACCATGTCTGAGGATTTTAAGAAATTTAAGGTTATGCATTCGGAAAGGCGTGAAATTATAAGTAGCGTTATAGATAAATGTGATGAAGAAGCTTTGAAAAAAACTATATTCATATTTTCACGGCAACAGGCATAAAAGTTTCGACATAAATAAGAAAACATTTGGCGGATAAAGTTGCATCGTAATAATGAGCCTTGCTAAGCAGTTAATGATAGCGCGGCTATTGTAAACAAGTGCCGGAAGGCAGAGATAACTGAGGCAAAGGACTTGCCGGCATAGACTAAGTTACGCTTCTAGAATGCGATAGAATATTTATTTCTGTATTCTTCCGGAAATTTCTGGACTGACAGAGATTGTTCGGGTTCTGGCTTATTTTAGAACAATCTAGAGTTACGAATTAAGGTATTTAAGGACGTGACGGCTCGCAAAGTTGTGAAACAGTGAGTTGTGAAACAATGTTGTGAACGAGAGACAGCTGGAAGTGTTGTAACGAGAGCTAGTGATGTAATCTGCTGTCACGGTTTGTTATCGTCATTTACTTTGGTAGACTGATGGTGTATGTAACGTAATGCTGCTGTAATCTATAAGAGTATTTCTACGAAAATAAAGGAGATTTTTAATTTCTGCAACTCGGCCTTTGAATTCTACGAACCCACAAAGTCACAATATCCAGTGTCACAAGCCACACAACGGGCTGCCGCTTGTGTAATAAGTAGGCTGCATGTTATCTTCCCAGCATTTCTATCTGTGCGCGACTTGTATAGCATTACGTCACCTTGTCCACACGTGTGTATGTCTGTAGTGAACGCATTCCTTTCAGAGTTCATAAGGCCAGAACAAAACTA
Organism: Mantis religiosa; assembly: GCA_030765055.1. NCBI lineage: Eukaryota > Metazoa > Arthropoda > Insecta > Mantodea > Mantidae > Mantis > Mantis religiosa. The sequence continues at coordinate 213,676,707 of CM060950.1, forward strand.
TAACATACGAACTCTACTGTAGGTCTGAAGCAGTAATCACTTTTAGCAGTGTCTTGTGCAAGAGTTATAATAAAAACACGATGTGTTACAGTCATATTACCTTCTCTATCGACTTAAGCTAATTCTCCTGTCTATTTCTGTGGGTTGAAGCGATTGTCAGATGTTGAAACCTTGTAGCTTTGAAATGTATGCATGATGAAGGGTAAAAAGGGAATTGATGCTTACCACTTGAAAAAAGCATAAAGCATTTCAAAACTCAAGGTGCCATGAAAAAGTTTAACCGACATAAAGTTAGTGTTTTAACAAAATCTACACTTCTTTTGCAGAAGTTTAGTCTACCTCTTAGGTTTAGAAGTTATACGAAGTTAAACAGAATTAATAGAGCTTGACAGACAATTCACAGAAAATTGATATATCTTAAAACCTGGCCAACTTTGTGACAGCTTTGAACGTTTTCTATAAATTAGCAAATTTAAACCAAGTTAGAGATTAATTATTTATTCCTTATATGTAGAAACACATCTGAATATTAAAATAGATTCATATTCGGACATTGTTGATGGTTACAACAATGCAAATTAAATAAATTCACTGTCACAAGTTACCCCTATCCGTAGGACAACTTTGTCACACATGCTTTTCTCGTATTCTACCTTAGTATTTTTGTTTTTATCACAAAGACGTACAAAAGAACTTCTTAAGTACAACGGACCCCAGAGAAATAGATGACATTATCAATCTTACAGATTTATGCATAAGGAATAATTACTTCATGTTTAACCAACAATTCTACAGACAATCAAAAGGATTAGCAATGGGGAGCCCACTTTCGCCTATTTTAGCAGACCTATACATGAGCTATTTTGAAACACACATAGTAAAAGCCTTCCCACAGATTTATAAATTTTGGCAGAGATATGTTGATGATATTTTTGCTATCATTCCGGAAAAACTTAGAGAAGATTCTCTAAAATTACTAAACCTGCAAGATAATCACATCCAATTTACCATGGAAGTAGAAAGAGACAACACCCTACCCTTTTTGGACCTCAAGATAACTAGAAATCGTCAAGGTGTAGATTTTGGAATATACAGGAGGCCCACACACATAGATAATTACATAAAGAAAAATGAATACAACCTAGTTTCACATCAACTAGCTGCCTTTGGAAGTCTAATTCACCGGCTATACAACGTCCCACTGAGTAAGGATGAATTTTTGAAAGAACAACAACACATAAAAGACATAGCGGCATTAAATGGATTCAACCCAGCCATCATAAGGAACATGATGAAGAGGAAAGAAAAACTGAAGATAAGATCAAAAAATACCACGCTGACACCACTTAATAACACAAATTGGCAATATAGAAAATTCACCTACCATCCATGGGCTTTTAGAAAATTTGAACGAATCTTCAAAAGACTAAACTTAAAACTAGCACCCCAAAACAAATTCAGTTTGAGGAACCTGCTAAATAAACGACTAAAAAGTACAATCCCCAACAATTTGAAATCAGAAATTTATCAGATTAATTGTGAAACCTGTGAAAAAAGCTACATAGAAGAAACTAAGAGAAACTTGTTAACCAGGCAAAAAGAACACCAGAGGAACATTAAATTGAAACAAACAGAAAAATCTGCAGTTTCACACCATTTTTGCACAGAAAACCACAACATTGGCCACAACATTAAACTGTTAAAATCTTTAAGTACACCCATAGAATTGGATATTTGGGAAAAAATATTCATAAACAAAAACCGTGATAAAGTTATAAAATTTGAAATCCCGGCATTAAATGAAGTATTAAAACTTAGTGCCCCTAACACCAGATGGCAGAGTGGAAGAAGAGGGAGGTTCATTTAGTCACCAAACAGCTGATGATGAGATCGAATGTTCTTGAAAACGTTTCAATTATACAACAACAAGTAAGTGAAGATTGAGTGTAAACATAGTGACTCATAAATTCAAACTTAAAGGGCATAGTTGTTGAATAATTAAATCAATTATTATGAGCATGTAAGTCTGGAAAAATGTAATGGATCTTGTTCAACCACAACACAGAAATACAACAAAAATGCATACATTAATACAAGATAAATAAAGAATGAATGCTTCTGTTAGTAAACAGTAGAGTGCGCATCAATTTGAACTAATTTTAGAAAGTTTTGGTACCTCAAACATTTATTTTCCAACCTCTCCAGGAATATCTATTTTACATAGAATTTCAGCATTGTCATGGCATATCTGATCTTTAATTGCAGCTCAGCTCCAAGTCTTACCCACAGATTCCATGACATTTATCAAAGCCTTACTTTTAGTTGTCCTAGTAATTTTTCCTGGATAGAAGGCATTCTGGAAAACAACATTGACAAAATTACAAACAATTTTGTTCTCTTCTCTGATTGAAGGACTGTCTTCTACGTCAGAATTAATTTCCTCTTCCCAGCTGCCATCAGACTCTACGTAGGTTACGCTGTCAACACTCTCGCTGGAAGTTTCAAGTGCCTCAACTCTTCGATTCTTTTCTTTTTTTGGTCTTACATTGTTTTTGCAGATGTATTACTGGGTACAGGAATGTTCACATTCACAATGATTTGACAATAATTTGACAATTATGCTCAAGTTAAGCTAGTGATTGTAAACCTGTTGTTCCACATTAATATACAATGGAATGCTAGGCATTCTTCTTCCCAAGAAAAACCTGTAGGGTTTCCAGATAGTCTAAAATTTTTCCCTTTCAGTTTAAGCCAGATGGTGTCTGAAAGTATACCATACCTAAAACATATAATAAAGCTCACTTATTCATATTTTAATATAATTATTTTAAATTATGAAATAACATGACTAGTGTAATCTTAATAATTATTAATTATACTAATGTAGTTAACAATAAGCCTGTACTGAAAAATTCAATGCCATAGCCGGGATTTGAACCACGGACCTTTTGGTATCCGTCCAGCCGCTCTAAACCATTAGGCTACTGTGGCCAACGTGCCGACATGACATTAAACTCTCCCACTGACTCGTGTATTTCCCGGTAAACCACTAGCAGTTCTCATAAACACATGAGACAACTACCTTAATGGCGACTTGCTATGCTATAAGTACTTTAAAGCCCGGGCGTTATAGTTCGGACCACTATTAGGTACAATTAATGGAACTTAATTGTTCTTTAAAACTAGCTGTGTGTAGGAGACATTATTAAATGGCATTGAATTTTTCAGTCTGGCTCTACCCTTTCATAGTGCATTCTACACACGTCTAGTGTGAAAAAAACAATTAATTTCCAATAAGCCTGTAATTATTATGTGTAATATTTAAATATGAGTAATTATTGCTATAACTATTAAAATATAATTATTTGTTAATGTTATTAATAATAATTTATTAATAATTGATGCTATTGTTTATTAATATTAACTAATGTTAGTATTTAATAACATTTATTGTAAATACGATATAATTAATAATATGCTAACTTTTCAGATGCTTTCCGTATTTCAATTCCATTAGAAAGTATCTCATTCAGTGATTCAGCCAGTGTCTCATCAGTATATTTACAATAAACCCATGATCCAGCAACCCTTCTATTTTTTCCCGGCATTCTCCGTACTGAAAATAGAAGAAATTATAAAAATAATGAAATTAGATGCATTAAAATACTTGTCTACGACAGGCAGGGCAACTTTGTGACAGCGCCACTTTCCGTCACAATGTTATCCCGCGTTTCTGGCATTTAATTTACTGAAAACAGTCTATCGTTCAGTAATGCAAATTTTGATAGTGTTTTGTCTTTGTTTATATTGGTGTTATATCCATTGTTTGATTTGTGGTTATAACATTTTATAAGTATGCTGATGATGGGAGAGATGCACACTCCCGAAACGTTGATATCTAATCGTCATTTCACCTGGCTGGCTGCCCGAGCAGAAAGGGAGCGTATTCGTCGCCAGGAAAACTTCAGGTCTTATTTTAAAGTATCACAAACTTCCTTCAAACACTCAAAACAAGAAAACTATACATTGGCTGCTGGGAGCGTTTCTTTATACTATATATAGTTTCTGCAACACTAAACAGATGACAGCATTACCTGGAAAAAATACGTGAATACTGTTGTCTTTTGAGGAGAATAACTTGACCGTCAAACTCAAAATAAACATGTGACATACTAGTGTCACAAAGTTGTGCCTGCTGTTACAAAGTTGGCCAGGTTTACGGTAATATAATGCATTCTATTAGAGCTACATATAGTTAAAACCTACTGTATCTTAATGAAAATTGTTAGAACAATTTTGAAGGAAATAAAATAACAAATGCCTTCCAAGTAAAGGATATTTTGTGGAGGGCTAGTTTCCCTGAAAGATTTCATATGTCTTTGTGCTAGGATTATAAACTCAAACGGAATTTTTTTTTAATTTTTTATTTCAATTGCTCAGCACAGCTGGTGCTATACAAATTGCAGAGCTAAATACATAATACACATAATAACATTAAAGTATACAGGGAAAGAGGATACTTATATTAGAGTCCTCAAGCAAACTGGTCGGACTAGTGTGAGTATAAATTAAATAAGTTCTTCATTACAGAATAATTAAACATTATAGATATAAAATGTCCTGTGGCAAGCGTGCCTTCAGTCTTGGTGCAGCATTAAGGTGACGTCCCAGTTGGAAGAACAAAGCACCTGATACATATTGAAGGTGAGCGAAGAATCTGCTTGTCGTTGTAGAGATGTACTCATTTATGCTATGTCTAATTCTCTATGCAACTATGTATTCCGGAGGTAGCACGGAGCGTTCACAGGGAATCGTAGTATCCTATTTCAAAACACCTGGAGTTGGTGAATATGAGTAGGTGAAGCACATCCCCACACAGGACTGGCATATAGAAGAAGCTGCCGTAGAATACTCTTTGCTCAGTATGCTCTTTGGCATCAAAGCTACGGGTAATAAAACGGCTAAATTGATATTTATATACCTAGAAGATATTCTTACTAGGCTTTTTTAATTTAATGTTTAATCGAAAAACACACACACACACACATATATATATAGTAATTGGATTATGTAATATTGCAGAACTATTTTTGTTTCTGTTGTCACTATTAAGATAACTAGTTTCTTGAAACTGCAGCCATTACAAAGACCACTAATATTATCCCTTGTGTCCACTAACAAAAATTTGTACTCAGTTCTATAACCGAGTTACTTGGGTAACCTTATGAATTTACTATCATACCACAATGGCTGGCAACACTACCTCTGGGTATATGTAAAACCGTTACAGCAATGCATTCTAACTGTTGTTGGCTACTGTTGCAAAACAATATTAACATGATACACAGACTCAGGCTATTTTTACTCGATCTGGGAAGACAATTGGCAATGCCTTCCATTATCTCTTGTTCAACAAATCCCAATTCCTTGAGAACATTTTCTGTGAATTCGGGCATTGAGTGCATGGTAGGTAGACCTCTAAATTTGGTTCCTGAACAAGTGGAGGCTCAACTAAAACGAGATGCTTCTGGACGGCTGAAAAACATTGGTGACTGTTTTGTATGTAAATCTCAACCAAACAAAAGGAAGAGGAAAACAAGAAAGAACTGCAATAACTGTAAAATTCCTAGATGAAAGTTGCATTACAACAGTGTGTGGACATTGTGAATACAAATTACTTGCAAGTTTATCTTTCCATTGCAACAAGTAGCAGAATTAGTAGTTTTATGATATTATGGAACTTACTTGACATCATTAGTAAACAGCTGATACATATTGCATATATTGAAGACTATTTATGTTTTATCAACACTCAGGTACCTGCTCAATTTCTTCTCGGGCAACCAGCCAGGTGAAAAGACGATTATAAATCGACGTTTTGGGAGTGTACATCTATCCCATCATCGAGTTATTTATAAAATGTTATAACCACAAATGAAACAATGGATATAACACCAATATAAACATAGACAAAACACTATCAAAATTCGCATTACTGAACAAAAGACTGTTTTTAGTCAATTAAATTCCAGGTCCGGAGATGGCGTCAATATAGAAAATTGTGTCAAAGAAACGCAAAATACTTATTGATTTTTGCTTCTTAAATAGACGGATTTCCATTTTAAGGCTGGTTTCAAGAGAAGCTGAACTAAAATCCAGCATCACGATTAAGCGTGCTCCTTTAAGATGAAACCGCCAAAGCCTCATTAATTCTCTGCTCACAGTAACTGATTTATTTTGCCAAGATGGCTGGCTCTCGAAAATTAGCTCTATGTTCGTTATCAAATCAATACTATGCCCGCCCAGACTTCTAAGGTTGCATTTAACGAATGCTCCGTTCATGTTCGATTATTCTAATAACGATGGTCCTTCCGGTTTGTCCTATGTACGGTGTCCCATATTCACAGGGAATGCGGTACACCCCCGGAATTTGGAAGTCCAGTTTGTCTTTCACTGGTCCCAACAGATGTTTTATCTTCAGAGGTGGCTTGTGGATGGTCCAGATGTTGTATTTAATGAGAATTGTTCTGATTCTGTCAGATATATTGCCGGTAAACGGGATGCAGGCTGTAGCGGTAGGCTTATCTGACACTTGCTGTATTACAGGTTTCCCTTTCCTAGCTTTGGTGATCGAGGCTACAACGTCATATTCGGAGTAGCCGTTTTGACGGAAAGTGAGTCTCAGGTGCTGTAATTCTTGATTTAAGCGGCTGGGATCAGAGATATACAAAGCTCTGTGGGCCAGTGTATTGAGAACTCCCAGCCGTTGAGACTTATGATGGAAACAATGAGCGTTCAGATAGAGATCGGTGTGTGTAGGCTTGCGATATACAGCATGCCCCAGTGTACCGTTGCTGTTTTTTTTTTTGAAACAAGAATATCCAGGAATGGAAGAGTTCCATCCTTCTCCACTTCCAAGGTAAACTGTATTTGAGGTTGAAGGTTGTTGAGATGCGCAAGATAGCTAGGCAAAGTGTCTGATCCATGTGGCCAAATTACAAAAGAGTCGTCCACGTGTCTATAGAAATGAGATGGTTTAAGTGGAGCTGTGGCCAGTATTTCATGTTCTAGGTGTTCCATATAGAAATTAGCTATAGCTGGTGACAAAGGGGAGCACATTGCTACTCCGTCTACTTGTTCATAGAAAGTGCCATCAAACAAGAAGAAAATGGACGTCAGGGTATGTCGGAAGAATCATCGGTTTCAGCCGAAACAATTGCAAAAGTGGAGCAAGAAATGCTTAAAGATCGGCATGTGACAGTTCATGAGCGGGGCGAGGTTATCCCTGAAGTCAGCAAGACTACGATTGACAAGATTTTTACCAAACATTTGCATTATCGCAAGGTGTGTGCCATGTGGATACCCAAAATGCTGCACATGTAACGGCTGATGTCCTGGCCCAGTTCGGATGGGACATCCTCGCCCATCCCCCTACAGTCCAGACTTAGCACCTAGTGTTTATCATCTGTTTCCTGAGTTGAAGTCACACCTGGGTGGAACACATTTCCAGACCGACGATGAGCGGTACCTGCGCAACTTGGCGGGAGAGTGCTATGACGAGGGTGTACATAAAGTGCCACAGCGCATACAAAGTGCATCGATCGCATTGATGATTACGTTGTAAAATAGCTGTAACTTCCTCCTTTCCATCAGTATAACATTCATTGAAAATAACCATGTTTTCTATATTAAATAAAATTGGAGACCTTATTTTACGCACACGCCTCGTATATCTGCAGCTGTTTGGTATTTAACCCAATTTTTGTTCTTGACCTATTCTTTTGACACACACACACACACACACACACACACACACACACACGCACACACAGAGAGATCTTGTTTCTAAAAATGTTTTTTTTTAATCCGGTGTGTAAAAATATCTTGGTATCATCGGGAGATATACAGGTGTTCATCTTTATCTGTGGTTTTACCGCGCAAAATTTGACGTCATCATTAGCATCGCTGTTGGAACGAGTTTATATACGATTTCCCTAGCGGCTTGCAATCGTACTTGATCTGCTGACAGCAGCTTTTAGGCCTCCCTCTACCGGCAGGTAAATATACTATTTGAGGGGTGGGTCCCGCCTGCGTAATACGAGGTACGTCCAGAGAGTAAGTTCTGTTTGGTAAAAAAATTAAATTGTGTACAGGTACAGAAAAACTATTTATTGCACAAAATTCTACAACTCTTAAACTACTTTTCCACATAACTGCCAAAGTTTTGCAGGCATTTGTCATAGCGAGGTAAAGTTTTTGTATACCTTCTTCAAAGAAGTTTGCCGCCTGTGTCCTCAACCAGTTGGAAGCATTTTCTTTCAACTCTTCATCATTGTTGAAGTGTTGAGCGTCAAGGAAAGATTTGAGATGCAAAAACAGATGAAAGTCGCTAGGAACGAGGTCAGGGCTGTACGGGGGTGGTCAAACACGTCCCAGCCAAATCGCTGTAGGATGTTTTTCGTCGCATTTGCAGTGTGTGGTCGTGCGTTTTCGCGAAGAAACACAAGACCTTTCCACAGCATTCCTCGGTGCTTATTCTGTATTTCGCGGTGCAATTTCCACAGCGTCTCGCAATAAACATCTGCTTTCATTGTTTGACCACGCGGTAAGAAATTAATGAGTAAGATGCCTATCCTCTCCCAGAACACTGTGCGGGCGCTGCGGACTCTTAGCACTCGTGGTACCTCTGACTCGTGGTACCTCTAGAGGAACCTCGGGCCGAACAGCCGAGCCCCTCCTTCGGGAGTTGTTCGGATTGGGATGGACTCGAGGGGGCAGTGTGTTCCCGATACCCGTGGGAATCGGGTACGTCTTCGGACGGGATTGAGGGAAGCCATTAAGTCTCCTGGGTACTAGCCTGCAAAGCTAGTAGAAGGTGTGCTAGATCACCTGGCGGCCCCACCGAGGTTTTTCGGTAGTCTTCACCTTGAGTGTTGACGCGCGTAAGTGGCGTATCCACTTCCATCCCGTCTTGAGTCCATAGGACCAGATGGGGGGGGGGGGCTTGTTAGTCTCTAGGTCTTGCCCTATGAAAAGCCCCACGGAGGACGCCGAGCGCCCTTTGGGACAGCTCGGATGCTCCCTGGTTGAAGGAGGCCCGAGTCCAGTTCCTACGGGTTCAGGACTAATGCGAGTGGAACCTCTGGCTCAACTGGCACAACTGTCCCAGAACACTGTGCTCATCATGTTTCGAGGTGTCTAGATTTTTTTCGGCTTAAACATTGCTGGGGATGAGGTGTGTCTCCATTCCATTGATTGACGCTTAATTTCAGGGGTGTCATAAGAAGCCCAAGTTTCTTTTCCTGTGACTGTGTCAGAAATTCTTCACCGCCTTCATCCTAAGGGGCCAAAAACTGAAGTGCACTACCCATCCGTTTTGTTTTGAGTTGCTCAGTAAGAATCTTTGGCACCCAACGTGAGTAACGTTTACGAAATTTCGGTTTTTCGGTAACAATTTCATGAACTAATGATCGTGATATTTGTGGAAATTCCATTGCGAGAGCACTAATAGTAAACTTGCGGTTTTCCTGGATCTTGTCATCAATCGCGTGAACCAGTTCTTGTGTAACCAAAGATTGACGCCCACTTCATTCTTCATCGTGCACTTCACTACGTCCTTCATTGAACTGTCGGACCCATCTTCTCACCATTGTATCACTCATCGCATTTTGTCCGTAAACATCGCAAATTTGCCGATAAATTTCAATTGGTTTCACTTTTCTAGCATTGAGAAAACGAATCACAGATCTGATTTCACAAGCGGCGGGATTTTCAATCAACACCGACATTGTAAACAAGCACAACAAAGCGTACGTGGTTGACAGCGATCTCACAATGGCGCACGTTTCTTCTCCTTGATACAGAGCGTCTAAAATTGTATAAAGGTGCGTAATTTCGCCTGGTGTGTAGATACGATAACTGTTGTAATTTGTTTTAATGAATGTGAACACTAAATGACGGATAAATATAAACAATATCTTGCAATTTGCTGTTTCTCTGTGAAGATATATAACTTAATATCAAATTAATAAAAGTATTAGTTTCAAAATATTTTAGTAAAGAAACAGATTTTTCTGGTTTTGCCCTTGCAACACTGCACGTCATATCTAACAATGAATAAATAAATGATTAAACGAATGAATGAAATGGATGATATGATACTAAGATGAGTCCAGGGTCCTTAGAGCTCAGAGTTACCCGATATTTGTCTTCGTAGGATCAGGGAAAACCCTGGAATAAAACCTTATCCAGGTAACTCATCCTTAGCGAGATTCGAACTCGTGACCTGTTGAGTGTGAGATACACACGCTACCTCACACTACGGAGGCGGGCAAGAAACAGATTACTTATTTTATATAATTTAAATATTTACTTATTATCTTTATTACTTCGAAATTGGGACTGTCACTTTATAGCGTATTTCTCATTTTGCGAATAACTGATCTTGTATCTTGTAAATGTTTGATTCACATATTGGCTTTAAAAGACATAAGGATACCAACATTAATAAAGACATTTTAAATAAGTGTGAGAATGACAAAGGAATCATATACTGATAAAACGTAAGACGTTTATGTTGCAAACAATAGTATGTCAATTTGACGTTACCTGGACACTTTTGACAACATTACGCTCCGAGGGAGTTGTCTGAATGCCGGATAGCGTTGCATAAACTCCTCTATGCAGCGGTTTAAATTATATTTATATGTCGTAGTAATTTTAATGCCGGTACAAAGAAGCATTCAACCATGAAGACACGGTGCTCTGTCCACCTTTAGAGTAGAAACGTGCTACTTTACATATGTACTAGAATGATAATCCTGATTACTCTAAGGAGGGGTGAAAGGCGAGGCCGGTTGTGTTAGTTATGAGCACAATCACACCCAGAGCGTTGTAGTTAGCTACTGTTCCGCAAGCATTACCGCTTCTTATCCGTAGAGGCCACTATGATTTCAAGATAGACTCACCAGTCAACTATGATGTCATTTTTGCTCAATCGTAGGGCGGGAAATAGCGAATAAAGATGAACACCGTGTACAGACTTTACTGTACTATCTGCATGCAGTTGTGTATTAGAGTTAATCAAAGTGCTTTGAGTGTTATTCAGAACCTGAATTTTGGTTAACTGTTGAATTTAGTACTGGAGCCAAGTGTTGAATGTGGTATTAATTGTTTAATATTTTATAGGTGCTGACCATGGAACCACTAGCGCCACCTGTTCAGCGAGAATGAAACCTCTCAGAGCAAAGTGAAGTTTTGTAACTAAGAATTGAAACGTTTGCGCAGTGAATGTTACGAAACGTGAGTAAGAATAGAGGCAGCAAGTGGTTAAGGGAAAAGCTGAGCCATTAATCTGAATTTGGCGTAATGAAGACCAATACGGCAAAGCACTCTGGAGCTAAGAGCTCTGTGTTTATGAAACAGAGCAGACGCTAATGGAAATGAGCTTCCATGTAAATATGGGCCACGCCTTTGCCTGGTCAATATTGGCAACACCATTGCTTGTCTCATGCAGGGAAGTCATGCCGCGGTAACGAGTTCGATACCCGTTGACCACCCACCCTGTCCTTGGGGTTTTCGTAGTTTTCCCTGTTTCGTTTCTCCTTTCCATCACTTCGCTGTTATTCCTTCTATTTTTTAACTTTTAAGTCTGATTCTAGGCTACCTGGAGTAAGCGGTTCCGGATAAATGCTTGCTAGAAGGAGTATTCTGCTTTGTCGACAGGTCGAACATCGCCCTCTGTGGGCAGCACCAGTCTGTAAATGTTAGGTGTTTCGTCGCGTCTGTGTGACTTGTAGGCCTTCTGTGGTTCCTACACTTCATCGCTTCCTCCAATGTGTTTGGTAGCTACAATTGGATGTACAGTATGCGCGCGATAAGAAAAGCGATCTGGTTCCAAGTCCTCAATTTCGTTTAACTCCGTGAGCATAGATGGCCACTTAGAAATTTCAAATGCGCTATACACTGACATCTAGTGGCTAATACGCTAAGCTTTATCATGTCCGCCATATTTCGTTTTGATCAATTTCAAGGTTAATTAGCTAACCAGTTTACAACCATCGTATGTTAGAATTAGAATTTTATTTTGTCCTTGGCAACATATACATGTTATGAGACACGTCAAAATGTATAATTACAGTATATACATAATGTCAAATTGATTGCATACAATATACACAGTAAGCAGCTTTTCTATGGTTTCATGTGATATTTGCATAAACTAATTTACTACAAGAAATGTCATAATATGAATATTACAGGTTTGTGAATATACTATGCTCTCAGTGCTCATTTACATGGTTATAGTTCTAAAAATTCATTAACTGTATGAAAACAGTGACCATAGAAAAATTTCCTAACCTTATTCTTAAAGTGTTTTAATGATACAGCTTGTTTAAATGAATTTGGAAGTTTATTATATAACATTATCACTCTGTAGTTAAAGCTTCCTTCATAAATGTTCGTTTGGTTCGCTCGAATTGCCAGTTTATCCTTGTTACGACTGTGGTGGTAATGTACATCAGCATTTACTTGAAAATGATTTATATTTGTATGAACATTTGTGGATGTTAGGGCTCTCGAAAAGGGACACATTATTATTGGTCTACCTCCGTATAACTGTGATCTGGATGCAATTGAGCTGGCGTGGGCAAAACTAAGGAATGTTTTCAGAGGATGCAACGTTACTTGTGATATCTTCGCTTATCTTACACGCTATATTGCTGAACTGTGTTTCTCAAGGTTGACCACACTGCAGAAACAAAATAGCATTAGCTCTCGCTTCTTCCCCTCTGCAAGCACCACACCGTAAATCCAGCGCTCAAGAAAACGTGCGCGTACTCTATATAGACTTAAGTGTACATTGTGCCGTTTCCTTAGAAACAGGAGCACATGTCAGCCATTTGGTGTAAAATAACTACCCATGAGCTATATGCAACAGAATATAAGTAAACTCAACAATCCCACGAAAACTAAAAGCTTTTGAAAGCAAAGCAATTACAAAGTATAGTTCATTATATAACAAGGCTATCGTAACAACTAAGGAGTAGACTTCATTACTCTACGTGGAGGCATACTCTGATGTCTCTGTCCACTTAACTTTAACTGGTTACATTCTTCATTCATTGGCTGGAGTAAAGTTTGTCACTATGCCGTTTCTACCCAGTACGAATTGAGTCAAATCTTCGGTTAACAGCTAACCGAGAGTTACTCTTAGTGACGAAACTAACCTGGAGTTAGCCACAGAATATGGCGAATCTACGAGGCCACTGACACTCGATGCTGATTCAAACATCAAATTTTGGATCAGTAGGCATTTAATAGGAAGAACGTCAAAACAAATGCACTTCAAGGGAATAATTTCAACGCTTGGTTCGAGGAGATATATGTTAAAGTTGTGAATATATAGTGCGATCCATATAAAACTGAACCGTTTGAATAGGCCATAACCAATAATAGGATACACGTGCAACTTTGAAAGAATATAATACACAATTGGGAGATTACAGTACTTTCTTTACAACTCAGAGAAAATGTTGGAAGTGTCCTCCACCAGCATCTATGTGCCGTTGGTTCCATTTTCTTTGATACGACTGTAGACATCATCATCATCATTATTATCATCATCTTCAAGGATTGGCCCTGTGACCCGTTCCGTTCTCTTCAAGAGCCTACTGATCCTTCTAGCCTAGAACCGGGCGTCCCACATCTCTCTTTCCCCTCGGCATATAATCTAAAACTCTTCTTGGAAGTCCTTCCGCGTCCATTCTTAAAATATGGTTTTTCCAATCATTTTTGTTCCTTATTATTTTACTGTTTAAATTAAAAATCCCAATATCCTCTCTTAATTTTTCGTTTCTTACGTGGTCTATTCTTTTATAACCTGCCACGCTTCTCAAAAATCTCATCTCTACGGATTCTAGCTGTTTGTCGGTGTCCATATCTCGGAACCGTATGTTAACGTTGGGACCGCCATTATCTTATAAAATTGTATCTGTGTTTCCTTTCGTGTTTTCCTGTTCAGCGTTCTTATTATAGTCACACACATTTGTTTGAATCTGTTTAATTTCATCTCCATATCCCTGTTGTTATTTGCTACTGCTACTGTGTAGCCTAGATAGTTAAAACTATTAACCTGTTCTATTATTTTATTGTTTATAACTATTTTTGCTCTTATGTTGTTCTTTCCTCTAAAAGCCATTACTTTAGTTTTGTGTTCTGAGATTGAAAGGTTATATGTTTCCGCTATGTTGTTTGAACTATATACTGCTCTTTGCATGTCATCTTCTGAGTGGGATATTATCACTTGATCATCAGCAAGTAATACTAAATTTAAAGTTGTTTCCATTCAGTATGTTTTGTTTTATACTTTGCTGTCATTCTTGCACCATATTATCAATATAGATATTAAGGAGTATAAGCTATAGAGGGCATCCTTATCTTACTCCTTTATTTATGTGCAGTGCTTCTGTTTTCTTCCATTGTAGACACTGAAGACTGTAGACTCTGAAGTTTATTCGAGTATCTTTGACATTTGTGGAGCAGCTGAATAATATCGAATTAGGAGAAGGTTATTTCCAGCAAGATGGAACAACGTGCCATACATCTAATGACATCATGGAACTTGTAACCATTGTCTTTGATAATCGAATAATCTCAAAAGGTCTGTGGCCCCCCCAGATCTCCTGACCTAACCTCACCGGATTTTTACTTGTGGAGGTATCTAAAGAATTGGGTGTACAAGAATAAGTCACGGACAACTGATGTTGTCAAGGAATCCATTCAAACCGAAATAAGTAACATTGGCGAGGATACTCTCCGTAAAACTTCAGAGAATATGGTGAGGCGAGTGCAAACATGTATAGATGCTGGTATAGGACACTTTCAACGTTCTCTCTGAGATGTAATAGTGTAATGTAATCCCGCAATTGTGTATTATATAATACCAAATGAAGCAAATATATTGGCGAGCAAATAGTTCCACTTTAAGGGGACAGTTTGAAACAAATAGTGTTTAGCTCAGGGTACAGTAATGTGACTTTGTGGGTTCGTGAAATTAAGATTCCAATTGCGTAGACTCAAAATGTTCTTTATTTCCACCGAATTACAGTTGGAACACTTGCCGATTACACAGAATTACGTATGGCACACAATTACAATTCACCAGTTCGTCCGTCACAGTTCCACTCTGCACTCCCAGTTACGTACACTCCTCCGATGCACGTACACAGTCTTCAAGTCCATTCCCTCACTGGGCGCTCCTCACGGCTGCTCGCCAAGAATTGAACTGCCTCGCCAACTACAGGCCTTATATAGGGAAGATCGCCGTTTCTGGAAGGTTCGTGGCGCGCACAATTATCCCGAGGTTTCGAGACGTTTGGTGGTAGGGGAAAGAGACGGTACAGGGCTTGCGCCGCTCTCCGAATCATCCCTTCAGTTAGTGACACGAGACAAATGGGAAGGGGTGGCCTAAATGCTTCCCGTCTGGCGCTACTGTCGGCCGGTTCTATGGGGAGTTCCGACGTTCGGGTGACAGTAATGAGGTTAATCTCAGGGTATGAGTGGGTATGGATGAGAAGGATAGCTTAATGACACTGGAATGGCCGTTTCAAACTGGTTTAATGACTGCTTCTTTTTATCAGAACATCGAACTAGAAGTTGCCGACCAAGGGTTACTAATATCACTGTTTACAGTTACTGGTTATAAAATGATTTTTACTCGATAAAACTTAACTCATTCTTCACGTACATATGAACCGACAAATATCTTCTCTCATCACTACTGGTCTCCTTTGAACAAGACAGAAGAAGAGCACTGCCCTAATCGGTTGCACGCCTCAGACTTTCTTCCACAGATGCGCGTGGGTGTATAGCTTCCACTTTCTGGAAGCCCATTATTCAACCAAAGATCCCCTTTATGCCTATTTTGGCATGCCATTAAGATGGGTCCAAAGAATACCTTTACAAACAAAGTCAAGCATTATCCATTCAGGATTCTTACTAAGAAAACCCTTTTTCTTCCTGTCTTTTGTTAAACAACTCAACCAACTCAATTGCTATTCAACCCCACTGCACCTGCACGCGTTCTACACAAATATACATTACTTTGAAATCCATTACGATTCTTTATGCATCGCATCCCTTAATTTTAGTATCACAAAGTTGCATGTGTTTCCTATTTTAGTTCAAATGTTATGGATTATTGAAATGGTTCAGGTTTATATGAATCTCACTGTACCAAAGGTTAGTTTAAAGTCTTTCTTGCAGCACTTTATTTGTAAATCAATTATTATGAACACGTATTTGGTTCTGTAAGCTACATTTACCATATATTTGCCAATTGTCATGTTAACAAACATGAAACAAGTCAATTTAAAGTTCTAGTTCTCAACACTTAAATTACTTGTAGGAAGTGACATAACACCCAAAAGCATACTAGCCTAGAAATGAGTTTACTGAATGGCACTTATCCAAACTTTTGTCTCTTCAAAAATGCCTTCAATTTCTCATATATTTAAATACAAACATTATCATTTAAGGATATAGTCTTTCGCAAAATAGAATAACCGCATCATAAGCTCACTGGAGATGTATATTTTTTACCTTTCTAATAAACATATGGCAATAAAACTGTCTCACTGCTATAATTGTTAACAATTTTATCAACGCACCACGTTGGAAAATTTTTTTAAACTTTAACATACAATCGCGAACCCGTTATCGCGATAGTGTGGCTCGTGCACACAAAGGAACTGATAGTGGAGCACGGAGATGAAGAGTATGCCAAAACAAATAAAGATAGCGTGGAGATAATAGTTCTGCTGAAACAAATAAACTTAGATAAATGCAAAATTCTAGTGACATCTTGATTAATAGAGAACATTCTAGAACTGACTAGAATTATCAATTGAGGTATATATAAGGGATCCCGACACGCCAGCAAAGTAGTCGTAAACGGAGAGTCGTACTGAGAGCGTAATCGGAACTGAGGATCGGCGGGAAGCTACGAGAGTTGCAGTTCAGTATCGGTGACGAGTTGCAGTGGCGGACTTGATTGCATACGTGTGTTTTACGCCATTCTGCTGTTCACAAAGATGAACAAAGTGTATTTCTACGAAAATAAAGAACATTTTGCAAATTGGACTTTTAATTCTATGAACCCACAAAGCCACAATACCTTTCCTTCGACTTAGCTGATAAAAAGTTTTTCTGCTTTATAATAACCACCAAAAATCGAAAGATTCAATTCGGTTACGTTAACAAATAATCTTCTAGCGAAGACATGGGTTACTTCAATTAATTAATTGACAAAAGAGTGCATAAGAAGCCTTTACCCATTTAATTTAGATGTAGCTTTTCATTTGTTCACATTTCACCGAATTATATTTTCCTGGTGTCCAATTAAATATGGAAAAGCAAATTTGTTAACTATCGTTTTTTTACGATTTTTTACAGTTTTTTGAACTATTGAAACATGTAAATGGCTAGCTACGAACAAGCCGGCCCTCGTAGCCATAGTCGCTAAAGTGTATGTATCCAGCGTTCCGCCGCGTAGAGGGCCGCGGTTCGAGTCCCGCCTTAGGCATTGGTGTTTGGGGTATAGTGAATATTTGTGAAACTAGGAAAACAGATAAGATAATAAACGGAAATAATGAAAAATCGGTTAAATAAGAGAAAAAAAGAAGATATATATATACATACATACATACATAGATACATCTTTTTTAGAAAGAAAAAAAAACTTAGTTACTTCTAAGATCTCCAGTGTTCGGGAATACGCGGCCCGCAGAATTATCGACCTGCTAAGTAAATTATATATGAAAGGCAATCACCCTCTTGGCTAGAATCTCCCAATGATTCATATCACTTTATCAAGTTTACTCTTTCCTTCCGCGAACTTGTATTACTTTTGTCAATTGGATTTTGATTACGTTTTAGCTACTTTGTTATCATTCAGAGTTTGTGTGTCATTTGCTACATTTTTAAGCTTCTTTATGTCAGGCTTCCTTTCTGTTATTCCTTTCCTTTCTGATTTCTTCCTTACTTCATTTCTTTCCTTCTTTCAAATTTTATTTCTGTCTTCCTTTATTTTCCTCTTTCATCTTAACGGCAGTGACATTATTTTGAAAATAGTAATTTATTTTTAAATCATTGCGCTAGACGAATTAGCATTTTTTGAAAAGAAAAGTAACAAAAATGTTTAGGAAAGTTTGTAATCGGAAAATTTTGAATGCGTTTTTCCTGTAGGACTCCACTTTAGACCCAGCTAGCGATTCAAACGACAGATCTGCATAATATTCTTTTTGTTTGTTTATAGTGATGATGCAGTTATCAGAAGAAAAAATCTGGAATAATAGGGAATATTACTGAAAACTGATTCTGGATTGTGAACTTCACCATTGGTAAGCGGAACAAGATCATCACTGTAAATTTTGGTTTTTAAATCACATCCGACATTTTGTTTCCAGTTTGCTGTTTACGTTATGTTAATTATGTATATTTTTACTTCACTTATTTGTTTACAACCTTAATTGTTTATTTACTTGTTATCTCCCGAGACAGAAATTACTGAAACACAATCAATACTCCTTGCTACGAGCCGCAAATGATACAAAGTTCTTTGTATTTCTTTAATTTCTTCTTTCGCGATATTCAACTGTTTCCACTCGCAATGCAATGGCGCCAGTAAGACGAAGCGTTTACCTAGGAGAATTTACGGTGTTCCAAACTAAACCAACGTCCCTCTTGTTTCACTTTACTTCTTATTGCTCGTCTTCTTTTTCTCCTTATTCGACTTTTAACTACATCTTTAAGTACAACTCAAAGGTATCATGATAAATTTGGGCGGTATAGAAGCAGATGAAGTATTTGTTATAAGAGAAAATCTGAGAGGGCCAGGAACAGTTTTTAGAAACAACTCCAGATGACGCTAATTCCCTATTCTTAAACGGAACTAGATATTCGCGGTAAATTTTTATATTTACTTGATATTTGACATTTTGGTTGCAGTTTATTTGTAGGTTATACTACATCATATATTTATATATTACTTATTTGTTGTTTCTTGTTTATGGTCATGATGCTGTCATGAGAAGAAACTATCTGTAGGAACAGGAAGTAGTACTCAAAATTAAATCTGGGTTGGGGGCGCTACCTCGCCATTCGTAAACAAAACAAGATCATCGCGGTAAATCCTGATATTAAATTGACATTCGACACTCTCTACGAACCAAAAAAGCCACAATACCTTACCTTCGACTTAACTGATAAAAAGTCTTTCTGCTTTATAATAACCACCAAAACTCGAAAGATTCAATTCGGATACATTAACAAATAATCTAATAACCAACACATGTGTTACTTCAATTAATTCATTAACAAATGAGTGGATAAGAAGCCTTTACCCATTTAATTTAGATACAGCTTTTCATTTGTTCACATTTCAATTAATTAATATATTTTCTTTATGTCCAATTAAACATGGAAAAGTAATTTTGGTTTATTATTGCTTTTTACAGGATTTTCAAATATTTCAAAATATAAATGGCTAGCAACGAACTGTAAGTTACTTGTAAGATCTCGAATACGCGGGCCACAGAATTATCGACCTTGTAAGTACCACTTGCAGTTCTTAGTACGAGTGAGTGTGTGTGTGTGTGGTGTTTTAGGGCCCGTCGACAACAAGGTCATATGGGCCCGTCTTAGTACGAAATATACTATATTTTTATATTAAAACTTAACAGAATACTACACTGCATCAGCAATACTATAAGCCTTGTACATTTACATTTAACAATTTTACACTGCAAGGGTGGTCTGAAAAGTTTCCGACCCCAATCTGAAGATGGCAGTATCTACTCGTAAATAAAAGCTAGTGAATTTTGATGTTCATCTGTTGACAATTACTCCTTCAGCTATTTTGGACGCCCAGTTGTTATTCATATGTTTGAGTGAGTTGATGTGCGTGTTTTTATGAAAATGGACAAAATCGAGTATCGAATTGTCATTAAATATTTTTTGAAAGGCAATACGCCTACGTAAATCAAAGATGAGTTGGATTCCGTGTATTGGGACTCTACACCATCATTTACCACAGTGAAATTTTGGGCAGCTGAATTTAAACGTTGCCATAAGAGCTTGGGAGACGATGAACTTTTGGGACGTCCAAAAGCAGCAACTACCGAAGAAAACATCACCAAATTTCGGGAAATGGTGGAAGACGACCGCCGAATTAAAGCGAGAGATATGGCAGAGGCTGTGAGCATGTCAAAAGAACGTGTTTGTCACATATTAAATCAATATTTAGACATAAGAAAGCTGTCCGCGCGTTGGGTGCCGCGTTTTTCTCACGTTAGACCAAATCTCCAACGCTCTGTTGGCGCAGTTTAGGCGCAATGAATTCTAGTTTTGACGCCGACCAATTACTGTAGATGAAACTTGGATACACCATTATACGCCCGAAACAGATGTACAGTCCAAACAGTGGACTGCAAACGGGAAACCGACTCCAAATGAAGCAAAAATGGTCTTTTCGGTTGGGAAAGTGATGGCGACCGTTTTTTATGGGTACTTATGGACTTATTTTAATCTATTATTTTTAAAAAGTAAATAACATTACAGGAGCATACTACACATCATTATTTGACAAGCTGAATGCAGAACATGCAGGAAACGGCCATATTTACAGAGAAAGAAAATCCTGTTTCACCAAGACAACGCACCGTCTCACACCTCGGTGGTTGCAGTGGCGAAAATCCACGAATTACGGTATGACTGCTTGGCCATCCGCCTTACTCACCAGATATAGCCCCAAGCGACTTCGTTTTGTTCCCTCATCTAAAAATTGTGCTCGGGGGACAGAGATTTTCGTCAAATGAAGAGGCAATCACCTTCGTGAACATTTATTTTGCTGAGAAAAACGCCGAGTACTATTTGGACGGGTTACATAGATGGGAGCATCGCTGGAAGAAGTGTGTAAAGTTACAAGGAGACTATGTTGAAAAAAAATTGAAAAATGCATAGTATGTTTTTTAGTTCGGAAGCTTTACAGACCAACCTCGTATATAGTCAAAGTTTAGTGAATACTGTGAATGTTCCTGTCTGTTTGTTACACAGTTCATCCTGTAATTCATCCTATTAACGTATGATTACTGCAATAGACAAGAGAGAGAAGGGTTTGCTTGGATGGGAACAGGAGCAATATTTCTAAGAGGGATAAGAGGTAGGGAAAAGGGAATTTGTGAATAGTGTGGGGGAAAAGAAAGCATAGAACACTATGTAACAGAATGCAAGGAGGTTCCAATGTGGAGAAAAAAGGTTTGAGAGGAAAAATGGGAGAAAGTAAAGAAGAGAATAGTAGCTATAAGAATGTTAACGGACACGGAGGAAAAGAAGGTAAAAGGTATTGCTGAGTTCTTGCAGAACGTAAAAGAAAAATGGGCCAGAAATGTAAAGAATATAAGAAAGGAAGATGAAGGGGAAGAATGGGACTAATTAAGTAACAAGGAGGCATGGAGGTTTAGAGCTACCTGGCAGATCAGAAGACCTGGGTGTCATGTAAGCCAGGATAGCAACAATGTAGCCTAAAGCTGTAAATTGTAAAATTTTGTAATATGCAAAATAAAAGAGATAGCCCCGTACCATAGTCGGTAGAGCACCTGTCTGGCGAACTAGGGCACCAGGGTTCGATTCCCGGAGGTGGAGGTAGAGATTTTTCTCCGAAGATAATTCCTCATCTTCCCCAGAGTCTGGAAGTATGAATGAGAGTGCGAAGGTGTGTGTGTGTGTGTGTGTGTGTGTTTGTGTGTGTATGTGTGTGTGTGATCTAATGATTGGCTGCCAATAGGACCATTGGAGTTAAAGGGCTATAAATGCACCAAAAGGTATAAAACAGTATCTGTAAATAATAATGTAATCACTTTACAACTATATAGACTATTCGATAATTTGCCTAATCCTGCATAAAAGATTTGTCAATAATATATACATAAAACAACATTAATTCTGATTTAAAGATAATGCTAATAGAACTATATGTTCATGAATTTATGAGTTATAAGGATTTCATATTTGGTGGATATTAGCTTTTAGTATATTTACCCTATGGACGATGTACATAAAAATTTGTATATTCCATTACTATAAATAGATATGTGGTCCTCAAATTTTACTATTTTTCTTAATAATATTAGTTGGTTGCTAGTCTTAGTTATATTTAATATGTTACTTGTTTGTCCTATTTCTATCCTTGTCACTGTTTATACTGCACTTGAATTCCCTTGCCGCGCTGCACTTCACTTGTTTTGGCAACTTGGTGGTTATTATTCTCTAAGCAATAATGTTACTGTAAGTCTTTGGTGTTAACTGGACCATCGTATAAGTTTATTGATTTCGTTAAGTGGTAAAAGGCTCTAAGGTAATTGTTTATAAGTCTCTCATTGTGGCTGTCGAATGGTCTCCGTTCTTCTCTATTTCCTTAATTATTGTTTTTCTCTGTAGCTTTTATTTCCGTACATTCATATGTTATATTGTCAGCAATCTCATTGTTTCGTTGGAGCGGCCGCAAAGCGAGAGCTACGCGTGGGCAGGAAAGAGAGAGGTAATGTCCCGTAGAATGGACGCTTGCCGAGAGAGGGAAAGAAACAGTGATGCCTGGATAGTTCCGTTTTTCTCTCGCTGTGTCGCAATTGTAATCGATCGACTGCCTTCTAGAGCAACGACTGAACTTCACTAGGTATTTGGTCTCATCCAAGAATTGAGGACAGTAATAGAAGCAGAGGGTTTACACACTCTATGATGATGATGATGATGATGATGATAGTTGGCGCTACAGGCCATGTAGACCCTTGGCCTCCTTAACCACCGTCTTCCATTCTACTCGGTCCTCTGCTTTCCTTCTCCAGCTTTTAACCGCCAACTTTATCAAGTCATCTTCTATGTCATCTACTCATGTTTTCCTGGGTCTTCCTCTTCTCCTTCTGCCATCCAGCTTTCCTATGAATATCTTCTTAACTACATTGGTTTCCGGCATTCTCTGCACATGGCCAATCCACCTTATACTTCCTTGTTTAATTTTCACTACTATATTTGATTTCCAAACAGGCACTGTAACTCCAAATTAGTCCGCATTCTCCATCCGTCCAAGTCCCTTATCACTCCAAATATATTTCTCAAAATCTTCCTTTCCCATCGTAATAACCATTGTTCTTCTCTGATTGTCAACACCCAGCTTTCTGAACCATACATTATTGTTGGTCTCAGTACAGTTGTATGTATTTTAAGTTAAGTATTCCTACTGACGTTCCTTGATTTAAACATATTCTGCGAGGCATACAAACATTTGTTACCACTTGCTAATCTTTCTGGAATTTCCACTGATGTTTTAGTATCTACCGTTACTGTAGATCCCAGGTATTTAAATGTTTCCAATCTTTGATATTCTTTCTCATGTAATTTAGCTGTAGGTTCTCTCCTTCTTGCATCCCCATCACCTTCCATCTTCATAAATTTGGTTTTACTAACGTTCACTGCCAATCCTATATCCTTTACTTTCTCTTCCAACACTTCCTCAAGAGCTCTTATATTCCTTGCGAGAATTGCCACATTGTCAGCATATGCCACAGTATGGTTCCTCCAGGGTTTATGGGTAATTGTAGGATTACTTTTTCCAGTGCTAAATTAAACAGCAGTGTGGATAGTACATCTCTTTGTCTCAACCCCCTCTCCACGGTAAACATACCTGATAAATGTTGTTCCATTCTAACCCTGCATCTTGTCAATTCCATAGTCATGGTTGTCAATCTCACCAGTTTCGGTGGTATTTCGAACTCTCTCATTATCTGAAAAATTCATACGCCTGTTTAAAATCTACATACAGCTGATGAAGCTATCTGTCATATTCATAAAACTTTTCCTGTATTTGTCGCAATATAAAACTCTGGTGTAATATAGAGCGTTGTTTCCTAACTCCTGCTTGGTAATCCCCAAGTATCTTTTCTAGACATTGCTCCAATCGTATGGCAAGTATCTTGCCAAAAACCTTTACACACTCAATACTAAGTTAATTCCCAGGTTTATCAGGGGCGGCTGGTGGCTCTGAAAATCTGTGGTTCACAAATTTATCCATGCAATCCAATTTTTTTAAAGTAACAAACAGTTGTTTAAGCCTACCACTATAGACTGATGTATACACAAGTTAACGGTAATTCACAGCGTATAACACAACATGCATATTTCAGAAACACTCTAGAGCATTACACTCTTCTATTTATGCAGCTAAAAATGGACTTGATATCTCTACATGGCAGACTTCAAGTTTAAATTGCAAGATTTCGTTCTGGATTGTCTTGGAGGTCCCCTTAAACACTGTAGCATTCTCCAGATAGGTGTTTCAGAACACAATCTAGCTCTGCCCGAAGTTTATCAGTCCTCGAAAATACCAGGATTGCTTGACGTAGCTGAATCATTGTGTCCTCGTAGAGCTAACTCAAAGGTTCCACAAAACCTAATGCAGTTAACAATAATGTTTAAAGCATACCTATTTTGAGCCACTTTCTGGCTGTGTTCTTCAATTGTTCTCCGATATGCACTGTCCATCTGCTTTGCAAAGTGAGATTTGTGGTGGAGAACACAGCGCTGGAGCGGGTTTTCTCCGGAATCTCCGGTTTCGCCCGCCATCTCATTCCACCTGTGCTCCATCTTCATCTGATGTATCATCAGTGCCACCGCCTGCGGTGCCGTATGTAGTAAAAGCGGGCGCTAAACACTACACATTTCATTTGCTTTGCTATATTTACATTGCCAAGCATAGAAAAACTGTGTTTTTCATGTGCAGTTTTTAAGTTACGTGTTTTTAGCGCGATCATGAAGATGCTGCAAAGCATTCACGCCATGTTTTGTCCACAGATCTTCACCGCCAAAGAGAACGCAAGGAAAGCAAAACAGGCTATTTTTAATATTACAACCACGCATCAAATTATATTTCTTATATACATTGTTGTTAAAGTTCCTGTTCAAATATCTTGTTTTTGTTTTGACTACATATGTGATTTTTATATTTGGCGTGGGACTTCCATGTCGCTTATTTTCGGTTTTTTCTTCTAAGATCATTTTTAAAAAGGATGTGCTAATAGAACCTTTATGGAATTCATTGTTTCTCGTTATATAACACAATATACTTGTATTTAAATAAATCACTGTTAATCACTACTCAAAGCACGAAACAGCTAACAAAACACGGCACAAAACATGTGGCTATGCTCTGGTAGGTAATAGTAATCTGTGGTAATATTTGACCGGTGCGAACATTTAATGTGAGAATAATAGATGGCGCTGAAAACAGAAGGAGAAGGCTTGGCATTCAGTATTCTCTGGCTGCTAGGTTAACCAACCCTATGCAGCCATAAGCGCCGCCCTTCCCCCCTACTTGCCTCGTCATGCCCTAGGTTCATCCTGCCCTATACCTCCCCATTGTATACCAGTGGTTTGCAACTGAGAGTGAACTAATTGGCACCTGCAAACAATACAGCGCGCTGAGGGCCACTGCACTAGACAAGGTCGAACTGAACGCCAAATGGAACATGCCCTTGCATTAAAGGGAGACCCAGCATTTTAGTTGTAGCGCAAACATGCTACCCCATTGAGAAGCCGCCCCTGATGTTTATTTAATTATACATATAGAAATAAAACATTTGATTCAATTACTTTAAAAACAGAGTAGAGTGTTTTAGTTTTTATGTATGATAATAAATATCATAAATCAAGTAAACCTTAGCAATTGGAAGATACTACAATGTCCTTAATACGCATTTCCTATTTCTACAATTAAAACAAAATTAAAATGGCGTCTGGGTTTTGAACCTTAGTAGGTCTGGATCCTACATACTTTAATTAATTAGTCTAACTGAAAACTTCAATACCACGGCTGGGATATGAACCACGAATCTCCTAGTTTACGTCCAGTCGCTCTAACTCATTGAGCTACCATGGGCTACGTGCCGTCGTGACATTAAACTCTCCAATTGACTCAATATATTTTTCCCGGTAAACCACTTCGAACTCTCATATTCAAGATACACAGCTGTGGCGATTTAATGTTATAAGTACCGTCAACTGGGGTGACTTTGTGCCATATATGTGCTTAATAAGAAAGCAGTGACAAATGGTATTTGAAAATGCCATAAGATTGTAGTAATACTGGCAACACTTGCATAAGTGCTGGCACCACCTGGTGACTATGTTATAAACTGCTTACTCTTCTAAAGTTGGGTGCATTGTGAAGATTTGTAGAAACGTGTCTGCACATGCTTCTACTGAAGTCTGTATAATTTCAGTTGGATCGAGGTGAAGAATTTTATGTTTCAAATTAAAGGTAGGTTTGTTTGCTTAGACTATTATTTGGCTATTGATTACGAAAATATAAGCTTTGTGGCAGATATGGTATTCCTTTGAATGAGGTGGAAACTTAAAAATAGGAAAATGGCGGGTAACTATGGGCTACCACAAATCATTGCATTTTACTCACATGCAAGCATATAGTGTTTTATTTTGTATTTTAAATTGTGTAGTTATGTTCATTGTAATTGAATATAGTTTTAGTATTTCACTATATACACACACACACACACACACACACACACACACACACACACACACACACACACACACACATGCCTAGGATATTCCCTAAGTGTGAAAGTTTGTATCTCCCTTGGTTGCGTGTAGCAGCTCCCGTAGATCTTCGTATGACGGTGAAGGGCTTACAAACCTAATCAACAACTGGGGTTGTAGCTACTGAAGCAATAAGGGAAGCAGATGGTAGAGCTAAACAGGTCAAAGTTTAGGAATATGATTAGGGTTAACTTAAAATAATGGGTTCTCTATAACATTGACTGATATATTTTAAAGATTGGGGAAGTCAAATCTGGACGGAAACCAGGAGATCCGTGATTCAAATCCCGGCCATGGCATTCAATTTTTCATGTTGACTCTATCTACCACAGCCTTTGCCTATATACGGATAGTGTGCAGAGATAATTAATTTCCATCAATTAACTCAAGTACTTACGATAGTAAGTCGTCACAAACGGTGTATCTCAGATGCGAGAGCCCCTAGTGGTCTACCGGGGAAATATACGAGTCAACTGGAGAGTTTAGTGTCAGGACGGCAAGTTGGCCATGGTAGCTCAAAGGTTAAGATCGACTGGACGGAAACCGGGAGATCTGTGGTAAAAATTCCGGCCATGGCATTGCATTTTTCATGTTGACTCTATCTATAAAAAACCTTAGCCTATACACGGCTAGTGTGGAGAAAAAGTTAATTTCCGTCAATTAACCAAATATGGTATTTAAATACGGTACCTTCCAAAGATGTGGATCTTCTGGTTTCCGTCCAGCCGCTCTAACCAGTTGAGTTAATATGGCCAACGTGCCAACATGACATTAAATTCTCCAACTGACTCGTGTTTCTCTCGATAAAAAAATAGTGGTCCGAACTATAAAGCCCGGGCCTTAAAGTACTTACAGAATAGTAAGTCGCCATTAAGGTAGTTGTCTCATGTGTTTATGAAAACTCTTAGTGGTTTACCGGGAGAAACACGAGCCAGTTGGAGAATTTAATGTCATGTTGGCCATAGTAGCTCAAATGGTTAGAACGGCTGGAGAGCAACCAGAAGATCCGTGGTACACATCCCGGCTATGGCATTGAATTTTTCAGTCTGGCTCTACCATTTCATCGTGCGTCCTGTACACGGCTAGTGTGAAATAACAATTAATTTCCATCATATTAAGCACAGCCGGCGTAAAAGCCCTAAATTCCAATTTAAGTTTAAGAAATATTTCCATTATGGCTACCAAAGGAAAACAAATTTTGGAATAAATTATTTTCGGGATTAGATTATAAAGCTTTAAATTATAAGCTAAGTAGCAATAAATTACTTTTAAATAAATCAAATAATTCATTTTTCAGATGAGGAAGTGAAGGATCCCTTCAGCTGTACACAACTCGCCCTGAAGAAAGAAAAGATCGTGGTAAGTATTTAAAAAAAGAATATCTGCCGTTCCAGTAGCATATCTCCACTATATTTTAACATTGGCCTGCATATATTTTGCGAGAAATTAGTCGAATTAAAATTTTGATATTTGAATTCCCGATTTTCTTTTATTATTTTGAATGTCGCCAACCAACTCTACAGGCACTGCTTAAAATAAAATGAATTTAAAACATTATGACATATTCCTTTCGTCTTTCCTTTTTATGTCTTGGACATAAGCTGAATTTGGTAAGTCATATAAATGAAATTTCCCCATTGAAACCATCAGCTAAATGCCATAACATGCAGTAAATTAAATTTAAAGCTTAAGGATTCCTAATGTACAACTTTCACTTTTCTTACGTAATTTTTGTTTGTATTTTTTTCTCCTAGCAGTAGCGCCACAAGGAGTTAAAAAGTTCAAATATTTTAACACAGTTTTCTAACTGTTAAACCTAAATATGCATAACACGTAAGAATTTCAAGGCTTTTCTAGTAAATTTTGAACCTGA
Source organism: Mantis religiosa (assembly GCA_030765055.1). NCBI lineage: Eukaryota > Metazoa > Arthropoda > Insecta > Mantodea > Mantidae > Mantis > Mantis religiosa. Next base: position 213,705,247 of record CM060950.1, read on the forward strand.
AATATTAAAATACGTTTAAGATAAATAATTCTAGATTTGTAGAACTGGTTGATCACAACTGATTAAAATTAACAGGAAAGGCACACGATATTCTAGATAATTTAACTGTCCCTTTCGTTGGTGATAACCTCGGAAGATAAATGGAAACAGGATTTCCCTAAATCCGGAAAAAGCTTATTAAGAGAGCCTGGATTACACAACTTGTCATAAATTCATATAATGTAAATTTAAGAAATATTGCTAAGCTAATATTCCATTAGAATGTAGTTAATATATAGGAAAGAATTGTTTGGTAATTGTTTTTATTAGTTCATGCCACGATTGCACGTCGATTTCTTCCATTACTTGAAATTTAACATAATATAAAGGTGGAAGTAGACTACGTAACTTAGGGGTACCTGTATATTGGATCTTTTGTGCATAAAGTCCTGAGAGAAACGTTTGAAAAGGAACCGCAGGAGACCTATGGGATTTAGGAACTGACAACGTAGGCCACAGAGACCCACAAAGCTAACATAAACTGGCTTGACATCCATCTATTAGGCGCTTGTGGCGAGAGGCCCAAACCGTCAGCGGGTGGCTCGGATACTCCCCTACAGCAACAACAGGGGAAAGCTTGATTCAGGAGTGGGGGTTAGAACGACTACCATCTGACAGAGCCGAGAATAAGCTTCAAATCGCAGGCGTATGGACCATCTGCCCAGCGTTGACCAACACACAAACCCGGAGTCGTCTTGTCACAAGAAATAGGGAGACGAAAAAGAGGAAATAGATATACTCCTCCACAGGAGAGAAAGTCTCCGAGGAGCGAGACGCAGGGGGTTGGCCGAAGGTCCCCACACCCTCCCTGGGCAGGTTTAACACACCCCATGTCAGTAAAGTTACAGACCATTCAAAAACATTCTGACGGCTTCTACATTTGTGAATGAATCTTCTCGGCTTCAATGTACAAAGTGAATAGGGCGCATGTTTTTTTAACGGTCTGCTCCTTGTACAGCAAGCGTCTTGTGGCACACACATTCGCTGTCGTCCCACAGCACACTCCTTACAGGGATTTTCTTTCCGTTGCTATACTATAGACTGGAGAGCAATGGGAGTAGACACACAAACTCTAGCAATCGCCCGCCTCGGTAGTGTGGTGCAAGAATGTCTGCCTCACGCTCAAGTGGTCTCGGTCATGGTGAGTTACTTGGATACGGTTTTTTCCGGGGTTTTCCCTTATCCTGAAAGACGAATGTCACTTTGGAGGACGTTGGAGGACGTAAATTATATCTTGTCAAGTTAAGCTACGTTCTGTCAGCCCCAAATATAGCTCCATTTAATGCAATATAAGACTTTAAGGTAACGTCGCACTACGTCAGGTCATTACATTAAATTCGCCGTAATTAAAGCTGTCTTTCCTAATGAAAAAAATCTTCAATTAGCAAAACCTGTCGGAAGCGTTTAACATTTGACTTATATGTATATGGCTTTGTAAAGCTCTAGGTGCTGAGTAGAATCTTCCTTAAAACAACAAAAAGGGAAGATCCGTTTTGGTGCACTCTTATTGGGCAGTAGATGTAACGTTTGTGCAGCTAGAGGAAGAAGTAATTGTATTCCAATATAGGTAATAATGCTTGATAAAACTGATTATACTATGTATATACCGTTTTATTTTTGTAATTTACGTCCGCCCCAACGTTATAACTGACGGTGAATGAATTAGGTGAAATGGTGTACAAATGAGTCCAGGCTCCATGAAGCTTAGAGTTACCCAACATTCGTCTTGAAGGATAAGGAAAAAGCCCGGAAAAAGCTTATCCAGATAGCTCACCCTGACCGAAATTCCAACTCGGGACCTCTTGAACGTGAGGCAGACACGCTACCATCTACGCTACCGAGGCGGGCTATGTATATATCGTAAAAGATGCTTTATAGTATTTTCAAAGAGTATTTAATAAAATATTGACCCGTTTCCTCTCAAATCCTGCCAACTATGTAGGTATATCAACGCTACTGTTTAATAAATATTACCTACTTCTTTTGGTGTTGGTTATCTGTTCTGTTCCACAAAATCAATGCCAACTTGGAAACAAAACTGTTGTGTTATCGATATTTTCGTAAATCAGTGTTTCCTCGTATTAACTCCAATTTTTTAATTAGCTCTTTCGAGCGGTGCATTCGTCTGTGGCCCGCATTCAGAAAGCCCAGGTTCGATTCTATTTGCTGACCTACCTGACCCATGGTTTTCTTCGAGGTGTTTCCTGAGTCGCTAGGCGAATGCTGAGTATGCTAATTACATCCCCCAAATTTCCAGTTCCCCCATTTGTGCTCCATTATTATTTCGAATCAATACTCATATGGTGGTTACTTTCAGGGTAGAAGTGGCGGCGGGAGTCTCCGCGGGGCATGGTAGGTTGATGTGCTCTGAGTGGACACTTTCTCCTCCAAGGGGACAGACTCCGGTCTCCGATTCGGCCTCGTGACTTCTTCGGGGTCACGGCAGATGGAATGACGATTGTCCTCAACCGCGAAGGAATTTCTCTCTAGTCAAGTGTAGGGACCTCGCCCTCTGTACTGTATTAACCCCTTGGGGTCTGTCGCCCTCTGTGTCCTCTCACCTTATCCTCACTTCCTTAGGTGCCCCACTTGGAGCTTAGATAAGAAAGACCAAGTCTGGCCGAGGTGTCAAATCCCTTCCGGACAATCCAATTCAAGACAATCTTAGCTCTAGGAGTTTGAATTTCTAGTTCGCTGACGGCTTAGCGTTTTTGCTTATTGCCTATTACAATACGGCATTCTGAAACACAACCTGAAACAACACTGAAATATGGAACACAAGTAATCCACGCCAAGACCAGCAATAAAACAGTGGGTCTTCACACTGAAGGTGTATGTAGACAGTACCCGTACAATAAATATATCTTGAAATGTATCGTAGCTGCATATACATAATACCAATTCGTATACCTTTCTACATCGTTTGAGTTAATTGGAGCTTTAGTGTAAATCATTACTTTCGTTCGTGTCGCATTTAAAGCCCACTTAAATGGTATATGACATTTCCTCTATATGGGACTAAAGGTACACTGCGTGCCAAGTTCTGTAGCAAATTTTCAACGAAACATTTAAAACTAAATTTTTGGACTTTGGTTACTCAATTACTTTCAGTGGGACCGAGTACACTTGCGAAGAAAAAAAATTCTTTAATTTTAAGTATGGCCTAAAACAAATTTTAAAATAATTCATGAACCATTTCTAAATTCCTCGCTAACAGAAATGTAATATGCATCTTGGTCTAAGTTAGCAAATATAATTTCCTGGAAACTTCCACAAATACCATAAAACGTTAAGAATATTTGAAGCATCTAGATGCTAACACCGATATTTCCAATTCACTTACATTTTCAGGAGATAACAAGGGATGTACAAGCTAATAATTCACAAGAATCCTCTTCAGATTTTGCTGGCACGTTAATAGTTACATAAAACACCCATTTGGTCGTAAATTTGTACGAAATAACTCATATTAACTAAAATATTAACCTAAAAGTTTGGAAATGTCTGTTTGCTTCTAAACGCTTACTCGATCAAAGAAAACCTTACAATAAGAACAAATTTTGATTTATTTTTGCTGCTGTTGTTGTGCAATTTCTTTCTAGGTACATTTTCTATTTATCACATTACTATCACTTTCAATGCGTAATTTTCTGAAGCCTTAATTTTCTCCGGTCCACTTTTCACACTACCTAGGCTGTATACTGTGGTTCACAGATACGCTCAAAATTGATGTTTCAATAAGGAGTCAATATCAGAAACACATTCCTACTTGACTGCCACTCCTCTTGATAATCAGGCAGGCGTTATCATGCTGGTATTATTGCCTTATTTGAAAAACGATCGTCAGCTGCTTGCGTCAGTTTTGTAAAAAGGCTCCCCGCTAATTTTCACATTGCCCTTTGAACGATTGGAGATCATTCGTTTAGCCTCGTTAAACTTGTAATCTCACTGACCAGGGCTTTTCACTAACTTGACTTCTCCAGTCATACATGTCTGCTTCTGTACCAAGTTTTATAACTTTTCCAAACTGTCCAAAAAAGCCTTCAGGCGTAAGAATTGTAGTTTTTCCTTTCGCCACCTTCTCGATGTGATGAAATCTCTGTCTACTGGCACAGAGCTATGACCTGCTACAGGAAACATTAGCTCTAACTTGTTAAGTGTTTGTTCTGTCCCCCACACCCGCCTCATACTGCTGATAGTCTTACAGTTTCAACATTCGGGGGAAAGTCTCTGTTTCTCAGCGCATGCAATTTCATTCGATGATTGTGGACGATCTCTTTCAGTCCAGGTGTAAATATACACATTGTTTGGATCAAGACTGTTTTGACTTTGGGTGACCCTTCAACAATGGTGAAGTTAAAGGTATACAGCTGGCTGGAATAGTAACATGCTTGGTCAGGCGGTTTAGGAAAAGGCATATTTTTCTGACAATCATAGCTCAGTATCTTCACAGTAGGATTTCTGTCACTCTGAGCTTCCTAAAATGCGTTTGCACGACCTATTTTTCCAAAATGAGACTTTCTGTAAGTCATAATCACTTTCTCGCATTATTTCCTCGTCTAGTTGATGGGAAACCAAGCACACATCAGTTGCCGGACTTCCAAGCTCATATTATAGCAGATGTTGCAAATGTATCTAAAGAAGCATTTTTGCACATTAAATGTTGGTTCAGACTGATCATTATGCATACGCCAGAGTATTTTAATATTTAGCTCTGAAGACAGGTAGAAGCATTTATTATTGTTAGAGCGTCAATAGTGCCCAACGCTTCCCTTTAAGCTTTCACTAAAGGATTTGACAGCCTCTCGCTTTCCGTCATTATTTCTTGATACTCTGTCTCTACCCCGATTTTCTTAAGGCACTGCACCTGAGCTATGAAATTTTTCCACAATATCTGTTGCCCGATCTTTAGTGACGTAAGAATACCGTGCAATACAGGTTTACATACAGAAACTATTTTTCCTCTAGATGTAATCACTTTGTACTTGGTTCACACAGATTGGGATTAGTCTGTGGGATCATACTGATACCGAAATTATGGTTTGACAGAAGCAGTCATGATAGATGTCGAAGGAATGTTGGTTCTTTGTTACGACAACGGGCAAGGCCAGTCCAGTGGGGAAAGTGTTTGTAACAATGCCATGAATGAAAGAAGCAATGTCCTTAGAAGGTTTCTAAAGGAATTGTCACGTGACGTATATGAATAGGGTATTCTTTGGATCGTTTACAATGGCGACCAAAACAGCCACAAAAGGACTTTGTTTGTTTAAAAGAGTTTTGGAGAGCGAAAGTTATATAAATATACACACGCAGATGTGGTCAAGCACTCTTCGGCGTTTAGCCGATGGAGACGGGTCATCAAAATTTATCGAGAGATATAATTAGCATTCAGTCCCTATAAATTGGGATTGGTAACCCTCGGTCGGCAGCTTCCATTTTGAGGTTAGAAAAGAAGCAGTGAATAAATAATTTGGAGACGGGCATTCCAGTGTTGTAAAATTTCCTTCTCACACCCATCCACGCATACCCTGAGAGAAACCTCATTGCTCACTATAGTATTTGCTTCAAACTGGTGCACAACGTGGGGCTGTGGTAACCTGTGATCGTCACCACCATTAAAATCTGTTACAAACTGGCGCGCCAACGCGGGGCACGATAGGAGAAGAAGGGTCAACCTGAGGAGGAGGTTCAGCTCGATACGAGGAGGAGGTTCAGCCCGATACGAGAAGCAGTTTCAACCCGACGACGAGGTTCAACGAGAAGCAGGTTCAACCTAGAGGGAGTTTCAACCTAGAAGGAGGTTCAACCTAGAAGGAGTTTCAACCCGACAACGAGGTTCAACAGGTGAAGGTGGTTCGACACGAGGACGGTCGACCCATCAAGAAATTCGTCAACAGTACGACTGTAAAGAAGAAAGGAGACCGGCATCGTCATCAGTGACATCATCAGGAGCCAGTAAAAACAATTAAAGGTACAGAGTGTTGTTACATTATATACTAGACTATTGTGAATGTATTTAAGGAGTGGAAAAATGCTGAGTCAAAATTCTGTAGAGAGCAAGGAAGTTCAGGAGGTTGATGCTAGTAGCAGTAGGCAGGAAGTAGTTAAGGTAGCAGAGTGTGGTAGAACTGTAAAAAATGATGTAGAAAGGGAACAAATTATGTTAGAGGAAATTAGAAAAATGCTCGCAAGTTTCAGTGAAAAGTTCATAAAAGATATGAAGGATAGCAATCAAATTTTAATTGAAAGTTTAAGTAAAAAGATATATGATGACAATCAAAGTTTAAAAAGATTGAAGGAAAGATAGAAAGTGGTTTTCAGAAGTTAGAGGCAGGACAAATAGAACTAGGAAGGAAGTTAGACAATCAACAACAGTCGTTAGAAAATTTCGGGAAAGTTAGTCAGGAAGTAGAGAACGTAAGAGAAGAAGCTGATCAGGTAACCGACAATGTAGGAAAATATGTTAGTGAGGAGACGGAGAATGCTGAAAATGAAGTTATGAATCTAACTAATGAGAGGTTAGATAGTGAAAACAGAAAACTTGGGGAGGAAATAGTACAGAAATTAGACGAAGAATTAGGAATGGCTAGAGAAGAGTTAGGAGAAACTAGGAGTAGACTAGAAGTATCAGAGAGGGAAAATAGAATACAGACGAGGAATTTGGAGAAAATCACAAATGAAATGAACGAGTTAGCAATGGAGATCACAGTGACAAAGGAAACTGAAATTTTGAATCTAGTTAATGAAAGGACAGATAGCGAAAACAGAAAACTGAGGGAGGACATCGTACAGAAAGTAGATAAAGAAAGACAAATAGCTAGAAAAGAATTAGAAGAAACTAGGAGTAGATTGGTAGTATCAGAATGGGAAATTAAAAAACTGACGAGGAATTTGGAGAAAACCACAAGTGAAATTAGTGAGGTAACAATAGAGATCATGGCGACGAAAGAAACATGGAAAAGCATTCAAAATCCAGGGATAAACGAAACAGAAATATTAAAATATTTCGGGCAAGGGGCACAGTTCCATCAGAATATGCCTAAAAAAGATAGGAAAAAAGATCGATGTTCGATATCTAAGCTAGATATGGAAAAATCTTGGGGATGTAGAATACATCAGTCCTTTCTACATGGGAAAGTCCGCAAAATTCTCTTGTATTTCGAAGTACGTTGTGGAATGATGAATTTTCTTGTAAATGGTGGAAACTTAGGCTAAAGTATTTAAAATTGCCATAACAAATTGTAAAAGGAGAAGAAACAAACTCATAAAATGTATGCTAAGTATAAACAGTGTAGTGTACAATGTATAGGTTAAGTGTAAACAGTGTTGTGACAGTGCAGTGGAACTTAAAACTAAACAAGTGAAAAAAATATAGTAATGAAAATTAGATCACTTAAATACCTTTGAAAATAATATTTATATAGAATCATAAAGAAATATTCGGAAATGTATAAAACAAATTAACCAATAAAAGACTTTTGAAAACAATATTTATATAGAATCAAGAAGAAGAACTCAGAAATGTTGTATACAAATATAATCTTATTAATGTACCATTGATTTAAACATGAGAGTGTATATTTAGGAATTGTTTCAAGTGTAACAACAATATGAATTAATTTTAAGTAGATCAGATGGAGAAAAAGAGAGATGAGGTAGATTGAAATATTTTCCGAGTAATATTTAAAAGTTGAAAATTGCAGAACAGAATGTTGGTAAATTTAAAATGAAATGTTGTTAGGTAACCATGTGAATAATTTTTAGGAAACATCATGTAAAAAAATTAATGTTGTGAAACGAAATTGTAAAACGAATTGGAAGTTGCTGACAAAGGTCTAATATTTTGCGTTATATTTGGGCAAGACATATATATTATTTCACTATGGAATAATAAAATAATATCTATGGGGGCATTTGATACCGAAATTATGGTTTGACAGAAGCAGTCATGATAGATGTCGAAGGAATGTTGGTTCTTTGTTACGACAACGGGCAAGGCCAGTCCAGTGGGGAAAGGGTTTGTAACAATGCCATGAATGAAAGAAGCAATGTCCTTAGAAGGTTTCTAAAGGAATTGTCACGTGACGTATATGAATAGGGTATTCTTTGGATCGTTTACAATGGCGACCAAAACAGCCACAAAAGGACTTTGTTGGTTTAAAAGAGTTTTGGAGAGCGAAAGTTATATAAATATACACACGCAGATGTGGTCAAGCACTCTTCGGCGTTTAGCCGATGGAGACGGGTCATCAAAATTTATCGAAAGATATAATTAGCATTCAGTCACTATAAACCGAGATTGGTAACCCTCGGTCGGCAGCTTCCATTTTGAGGTTAGAAAAGAAGCAGTGAATAAATAATTTGGAGACGGGCATTCCAGTGTTGTAAAATTTCCTTCTCACACCCATCCACGCATACCCTGAGAGAAACCTCATTGCTCACTATAGTATTTGCTTCAAACTGGTGCACAACGTGGGGCTGTGGTAGCCTGTGATCGTCACCGCCATTAAAATCTGTTACAATACTTATGTCGTTTTGGAAAAAATGTATCACAGAATATTAGAAAATATGTATCTTACGTCACTTAGTCTCTGTTTTCATAAAATCTCTGATGGAAAACTTTCATATCGTTCATTGTCAGTGAAGAGCACTGGACAGATTTGGATACTCGATGACTACCAGAAAGATACCTCGGAAGTGATGTTGGTGCACATCTGTCAGAAGAAAAAGGCCTGTGTATGGCTACTGCATATTCCTGATGATAATTTAAAGGTACGGCTATATTTCAAGGGAACAAATTCAATGTACAGTGGTCCAATACTTAATATTATGAAGCTTAAGCTACATACCTTTCTAATTTTGCATTTCTCATTTTGAGTTTTGACTATTTCTCAGCCTTCTTCCGTGCTCTCCCAGGATCGGCAGGGACAACCTTAACGTCCATTATTTACGCCAGATATACGTCTAATAATGGGCACATGAAATGAATTAGTTCGGACTGATTATTGTCAGCGCATGAAACTGCCTCTTGACACTTATACCGTGTTACCTGGGAGATCCGTCACGTGACATTAGTCTGATGCTGTATTGGCTACGTGGAAATGTAGCTGTTTGCACCTCAGAGTGTAAGGAAATGTCACAGTTTTCTCTTATAAGCTGATTTCATCAACATGCAATGAATAGGATTTGTCGCCATATACATCTGATGGTTACATTAAACGAAGGTTTTCAAGACCCAAAAGCCATATGACTGCAGGACGCTTTTTCGATCAAATGTGGAAATATCGGGGTTTGCATCCAGACCCTTAATTTGCTTTATTTCTTTCTGTTAAATGAGACTATATTAAATATTGACGGAATACATCTAAACTGAACCAACAAGAGTGTGAAGCCCACTCTTTTCCCTTTGGATTACGTAAGCTGGTGAAGCAAATCGGCTTATGAGAGTCCAGTTACACGGAGTGTTAGTGGCTCATAAAATCAATGCACACGGTTAGGAAACCTTTAGCTCATTACAAGCATAAACATTGCGGCTAGTTTTGGGTTTTAGTTACATGGCAGTACTACAAGCAACTAGTCGCATTGATTACCTGTGTTTTGTAACCCAATTCCGAGGCGATTACTGCTCCCGTCTATTTAGCGAGAATTTGCTGTATGAATAAAGCGATGTCGCTAGGTGGACTAAGTACAACGTTCAACTTCAAAGCTCTTGTGATGAAAAAAACAAACAAACTTCTAAACTTAAGCATTTCTATATCCTTACTGATCAATATAATAGACCTCTTGCATTTCAAAATAAAGAATAACTGTCAGTCAAATTAAATAAAAGAGTGGTATGGCTTTCTTCGAAACACTGGTTCGTTCCAAAAGTTGCTGTTTGTGACTAAAGTTCCAACAAAATAAACCACATCTTAGAACAGAGGTACAAAAAATTCATGCTATATGGAAGATTGATGCGGAAATATATATCCGTTTTACAAGGCTTGTTTTCCCGCATTCAATATCTTCTTTGATCGAAACTCTCTCATTTTAAATCATAGACGTTGTTTGCTTCCAAGAATTACATATAATCAAATAAAAGCTAAATCACGATTTCCTTATAAAAATTAGCCATAGTACTTTGTAAATAATAGTAAATATTCATTAAAGTATAGTGATATGGTAGGTAGAGCCACCTCTGGACGGTGTGATACATCGCCAAGTACACACATAAACGCAGTGCTAAAATAAGACCTGAAGCTTTCCTGGCGACGAATACGCTCACTTCATTCTCGGGCAGCCGGCCAGGTGAAAAGATGATTAGATATCAACGTTTCGGGAGTGTACATCTCTCCCATCATCCGAATATTTATAAAATGTTATACCACACATGAAATACTGGATACAACACAACCATAAACAAAGACAAAACATTGTCAAAATTCGCATTACTGAACAAAAGACTAATTGCTGTAAATAAAATGCCAGGTCAGGAGATTGCGTGAGTATAGAAAATTGTGTAAAGGAAACGTAACTACTTGATTATCAAGCTGTATTGATCTTTGCTTCTTAATTCGATGGATTTCCATATTTAAGGCCGGTTTCCAAGAGGAGCTGAACTGAAATCCAGCGTCCCGATTAAGCGTGCTCCTTTCAGAGGAAATCGCCAAAGCCTCCTTAGTTCTCCGCTCCCAGTAACTGTTGCAATTTGCCAAGAAGGTCATCTCCCGAAAATTGGCTCTATGGTAGTTATTGAAACAATGCTCTGCCAGTCCAGACTTCTGAGGTTACATTAAACGAATGCTCTGTTCATGTTCGATTATTCTAGTGGCGGTGGTCCTTCCGGCTTGTCCTATATACGGTGTCCCACATTTTCATTGAATGCGGTACATTGCCAGAACTAGGAAGTCCAAATACAGCATCAGGACAATCCATAAGCTACCTCCGAAGATTAAACATCTGTTGAGGCTTGTGACTTACAAGTTCCGGGAGTGTACCGAATTCCCTGTGAATGTGGGATATCGTATATAGGCCAAAACCGGAAGGACCACCGCAACTAGAATATTCGAACATGAACCGAGCCTTCGTTTAATGCAACCTGAGAAGTCTGGGCTGGCAGAGCATTGTTTTGATAACTACCATAGAGCCAATTTTCGGGAGACGTCCATCTTGGCAAAATGCAACACTTACTGGGAGCGTAGATTTAAGGAGGTTTTGGCGATTTCATCTGAAAGGAGCACGCTTAATCGTGATGCTGAATTTCAGTCAGCTCCTCTTAAAAACGTCCTTAAAATGTAATTCCATCGGAATAAGAAGCAAAGTTCTATAAAGCTTGATAATCAAGTAGTTACGTTTCTTTGACACAACTTTCTATACTCACGCCATCTCTGACCTGGCATTTACATTAATGAAAACAGTCTTTTGTTCAGTAATGCGAATTTTGATAATGTTTTGTCTTTGTTTATGGTTGTGTTGTATCCAGTATTTCATGTGTGGTATAACATTTTATAAATATTCTGATGATGGGAGAGATGTACACTCCCGAAACGTTGATATCTAATCATCTCTTCGCCTGGCTGGCTGCCCGAGAAGAAAGTGAGCGAATTGCATTGTTGTTTTTCCGGCGGAACGCTGTGCGACGCGTACCTCTGAACTTTTCTGTGCACAAAGTACCCTTTTTGACTTTCCACTTTATCGATGCTTGAATAAAAGTTTCTCGCCGATATATTCTACGGTTAAATCATATTTTACATTTTTTTTCGCGTTGGTAATCACGATGTGGGCTATGCAAGCGCATTCTCTTCCTGCATTCTTGCGATGGTTTTATGCGAAACTAAAGCGTGTATTCTCCTTTCTTTGGCAAGTCAGTTTCGATGTGTTAAGGTAAGATGATTAGCAAAATAACCAAATATTTTAGTTGTTGTCCTGCATCTAAAAAGTTAAAGATTCTAAATGGTAGTTTTTCTAGTAAACAGTCAGAATTTGCGACCTTTTAAGCAGGTGATAAAGGTGAACGTGCAAACTGAACACGTGAAAATACAGTGAACCAAGCGAATTAACCTGTGTATTACAATAAGTCAAATAATCTTCCAGAATTTTGGGCTTTGGGTCAAAAAAATAATTCAATTTTTAGAGAGAAATGAGTGTTAAACCGTGTTAAATACAATTAATTAGTTGCAAATTTTGCAAAGAATTGGAAATTTTGGTGTAGAACATAGTAAACAAGGTAGGAATATGGTAGAACTTTGGAGTACAGTCTCTGTCATCATCTGGTGTTTTAAGAATAGAATAGATAGAAAGAAAATACTTAATTCTAAAGAAAGTTCCGCTCGTCAAGCTGCAGCTTAAGTGCTAATTTGTGCTAAAGAGAAGACTCTGGATTAGGTTTGCACTAAGGCATTTCAGAAGAATTATAAACTGACAGAAAATATATTTCTCACTGCTTAAAAGGTAAGGAAAAAGGACCCGCCATTTAATTATTTTGAGACCGAAATCAATTTGCAAGTATTTAATGGTATTGCCATAGGCCGCGATTTACATTCATGAAGTGCAGGTGGTGACTTTATTACGTCATTAATTAATGGTGACGTCATTAATTATCGATGGGAGCACAATAGTTAAAATTATCATATTCATAATTTATTTGCGAACCAACATTCCTGATATGAGAGAGCCCACTAACATTTTCCTTGATTTAGTTGAGCTGAAAGTATTTGTAACACATTGTTGAATTTTGTGGAATCGATGGGATTCTCCAATGAGTTCCTGAAAGAAAATCTAATTTCAGTTGTGCAGATAAAGTAGCAGCGATTTTGGGAAGGAGAAAGGGAGTTGTGACATTATTGAGACATAATTTGCCAAATTTTAGTTTGACATGGTGCTAACCACAGACCTGAATTGTCAGTTGGTGATGCAATTAAGCGACATATCTCATTTTTTAAGCACTTACAGTTAATCTATACACAGTGTATAACAAGTCACAGCACAATTATCGGGAGTCAAAAAGGCATGCAGAGCCCCGAAATTAAAATTTTGAAAATAGACAGAATCTTGGGCACCAGATGAGTACCCGCCACGGTGGCGTAGATGGTAGCATGTCTGTCTCACGTTCAAGGTGAATCTCGTTCAGGATGAGTTACCTGGCTAAGGTTTTTACTGGGTTTTCCCTTATTCTGAAAGACGAATGTTGGGTAAACCTAACCTCTATGGCCCCTGGTCTCTTGAGCATCATTTCAACAAATTCCATTCATCCCCCGATATGACTTAACGTTGGAGGACGTTAAAAAACAGATGAGTAACATCGAGCTTTAGTAGCGTCTCAGAAGCGTGGAAAAACTTTAAGGCTTTGTTTGCACACTTAGCAGCTGCTAAAGTCGATGAAAGTAGAGAGTCAAATGACACAGGCGTGTATGATGGTTACTAAAGCACATCACCAAAACTGGTTTCATTCTCGATTAATATTTATTGTGCGATAACCTTCAAGAGTTGTCAGAACTAAGGCCTGAGCGACAGCAACGAGACATCACAACTAATTCGGCCCAACAGAAATTCAGAAATCAGGTCTAGGACTTCAAGGAAAGGAAACCGAGGAACAGTGCTCACTACTGCGAAGCCAACAAAGCAGTGGAAGGGCTAACCTTCATAAGAATTACATTGAAAAGTGAAACAAGAAGAAGACATCTCGAGCCCAGTAGATTTCATGTTTGTCTAAAACAGCGGATGGGAATTCCCCTGTTGCAGTTGGAGAATATTGCTGTTTCTGAATGTGCGAAAGTGTTGGACGCACCGAACTGGCCTAAAGACCCTCGAATAGTATAATGGTGAGACCAGTATAAAGTCCTTATGTCATTGTTTGCGACTTTCAGAGACAGATATTCTTAGAGGATTTTGGAATTATTTGGTGGAGAAGAAAGTGCCAGCGTCCCTACTTTATCTTCTCAATGCAGCGCAATGCGTTCTCATATCCACTGAAAAATTTGAAAAAAAAAAAATTAAACTCATTATCACACCTGCAAGAACCCAATTAAAACTCTATAGCGTTTGCAATCTGATGTTCATTAATTTGGTTGGCCATCCAATGAAATTGTTTCAACCCGTGGATTATGTATCAAGAAAGGCTGACGTCTTGGTACTGATACCAAGTGTAAAGGAAGAGGACCTCAAGACTACAATAGCCAATAGATCTTGTTGATCTATTAATACTAGGTTATGCTAATTACAAAGTAATTTGATACTTGTTAACTTCAAGACCATCTAATATAATAAACATACATTATTATTAGCAGTCCTGAAATGTTAGTAATTGTCCCTTCCTTTTTTCTAGAAAAAGTGTACTACTTAAATGAATCATTATACTTTATTAAGAACAGCTGTATCATATAGGGAGTATCTTGCTACACGTATATATATATGCAAATCTCCATAAAGATTGCCTTGCAACGTGCTGCATATGGGCTTTGGAATTAACTCATTTACTGCAGGTTTTCTTTGGGTCTTGTACATTTAATCACACACTCATACTCTCATGCGTACCTCCAGAATATTTGGAGTATAGGAAGTAATCTTACCTAAAGGAAACATCCTACTCGTCCAGACGGGAACACAAACCGTACCCGTTCGCATAACAGACAGAGAGACTATCAATTGGGTGATTAATTATTAATAAGTGGTTCATCATATTCGGCCTCTCAAAGCCACTGCTGCTGCTATGAACAGGCATCAGAAAATTCAAGTATACTGAACTTTAAATATAAAGAATAATCGTCAAACAAATTAAATAGAAATGTGGTAAGGCTTTCTTATTAGCAGTTCTTCGTTCCAAAAGTTGCTGTTTGCGACTCAAGTTCCAATAAACAATAATACCAATCCTGACTACCAGAAATCAATGGCAAATGGAAGTTTGAGCTGAAAATTAATATCCATTTTACAAGGCTTGTTTTCCCGCAACCAATATTTTCTTTGATCGAAGCTCCCTCATTTTAAATCATAGACGTTGTTTGCTTCCAAGTATTAGATATAAACAAATATAAGCTGCATCACGTTTTCATAATAAAAAATAGCCATAGCACTTTGTAAATAATAGCAAATATGCATTAAAGCATAGCGATATCGTAGGTAGAGCCATCTCTGGACGGAACGATACATCGCCAGGCACACACATAAATGCAGTGCTAAGATAGCAACGAGTAAACACCTTTTCAATAGATTAGTTTGGAAAAGTTGTAACCGAATTATCGATTTGCATCGAAACGCATTGCTAGTTTTGTATAATTTCAGTGTAATAGTACGTGTTGAACAATATTCCATCGATTTTGTGCATTTGGTTGTCTTATTCACGCAAATTAGTGTTATTTTGTGCAAATGACCTTTGTTGGCTCAGTGCCGTATTTTTAGTGAATATAAGTGAAACTTTAGGATTCCCTATTAATTAAAAAAAAACGTGTGAAGTGTGATTGGTGTGGCCTTGTGCAGGAAGTGCCAGCGTGCACGCATACATCCCTACAGTAGGAAATTGTATTGGGCCAAATTATTCAACGGTATTTACTGCCAGTTTTGTGTTCTCTTTCGTGCATCATGTCCACATGTAACACGGACTTCACAACAACCTCCCCTTCAGACGAAGATGTTCGCACGGCAGCTCTGTCCTACTACATCAACGGTGGGAATAGCAGCTGTTTCATGGATCGGGCACTTATAGTTGATCCACAGTTTCCCCTGCATCCTGGTCATGTAACCATTCTTCAACTGGAGATGGTAGCCCGGTTGCATTATGTTCAGTTTGCTGAGCAACATATCCCTCAGCTCCTTGCAGCGGGCGCTGAGGGTAACAACTCCCAAGTTGAACAGAAGAATTTCATAAAATGGTTCTGCAGCGTGCTCGTTTGGAAGTCATCACTACGTACCTCACCAGGCACGAACATACAACAACATCTGAATGGCAAGAGGTCATCACAAAGAGGAGACACCAACCACCTCAATGCAACGACATCACTGAGCACACAGCTAAGTCAAATAAATTCCCTCCCCTTGCAAATGCAGCCTCCTCCTCAGTCGTAGAAGCCACTCCTAGCACCACTCCAGTTAAACGTCCCCGCAGTGGTACAAAGAGCTTGCCCACTTCAGTTACAAATGCTGACTCTACTCCATCAGATACCCCTATCCCCAGGGTGGCGAAACACTCTCCCTTCTTCCTTCGTCAGCCAGAAGACGGCAGAAAACTGCATACTGTCGCTGGGTATGACAAAATTATTACCCTCCGTAATATGCGCAACACATTTGCCATCCTACCTGAAGATCCCACAGCGCATCGTGAAGTCCGTCGCTGGTTAGAGGACAATCAAATCCCGTATATCGCTACTCTCCTGCCTGAAGAAAAGCGGCTTCAGGTAACCATCAAAGATCTCCCTCAATATACCACGAGGATGAGGTCCATGACGAACTCCTTGATCGAGGACTACCCATAATCAGTGACAATCGGCTCCGTAGTATCTGCGGACCCATTCCGGGCCCTCTTCCACACTTCAGAGTAGCATTAGAGAAATCCACCGAGGCCGAAAAAATCTACAAAGTGAACAGGATGTTCTCTGCTGCCATCACCACCGAGGCGTACAAACCGCCTTTCCGACCTCAACAGTGTTTAAACTGCCAGCAGTTTTTCCAAAGGGCGGAAGCCTGCAGACTGCCATCTGTTTGTTCTCACTGTGGGCAAACAGGCCATTTTTGCAATGCTTGTAGCAAGCTCACCATTACTAAACCCAGCTGTGCTAATTGCGGAGCTGAACACTCATGTTGATATGCCAAATGCCCTGCTTGGCAGGAAGCACGATATGAACTGGAAAGCACCAAGAAGGGAGCCCGAAGGATTCCAGTTAACGCTCATCCCCGTGTACCCAACCCCCATGGGCTACCTAAGGAGGCTTTTTACGGCACTCGTTTCCCAGGTCTCCCATCTAGATCCCCAGTGCAATTCCTGTCCTACGCAGCAGCCGTCAAGAACGCATCTGTGCCACCCCCTACCCAACCGCAAGAATGTCAGCTCCCTTCTACTCACCGTACAACACCTCCACCAACCTCACCTTCTCTTTCTATACCTCCCAGTTCTCCTCAACCACAATTATCAAATACTATTCAACATCGCCTCAAACAGGCCATGCCTGAACCGCTCCCACCAAGAAGGTCGGCATCCTCTGAACCTGCCACTCCACCTCAATTGTCATCTACTAACGATCATTCGAATCGACAGAGGATTGAGGACATTGCAACCTTCAGCGAGGTAACTTTTCGCATTCCTCCGCACCTGCAAATTAAATTTGCAGCTGCTCTGATGGAGGCTCTGCTCACAAGATCACCACAAGCGTCACCCAAAATGGCACTTATTCAAACAGTCTTCACCTTTTGCATTTCAAATGGCTACTAGACTCCAACGATACCCAACATTTCCAGGACTCAAGATATGCCTCTGGAATGCCATTGGTCTCCGCAGACAATTGGCGGAAGTTTCCAACTTTTTGTCCATGTAGAAGATGAATATCTTAATGGTGCATGAAACCCATTTATCACCTCGTATAAAATGTGTCATACCAGGAATGTTTTCCTATCGCACAGGTTGAGCCGACGGCAGAGGAGGTACTGCCACATACATTGACCGTGCCATTCAACACCATCAAATATTAATCCGTACAACCAGTAATCTGGAGATCACTGGCATCCAAGTAGACACCAGCAATGGTCCCCTGCACCTGTACTCAGTATACGCGCCACCAACTCGCCCCCTACTCCCTTATGAATTGGATGATCTCTTCAGCTCCCCAGTTGCCACGAATGTTGTGGGAGACTTCAATGCCAAGCAACTGGAACTCCTCCATTACCAACCATCGTGGTTGCACACTCCACAACTTCGTAGCGTCTAGGGCAATCTCCGCTAGGGCTCCAAACCAACCTAAAATTCACTATGGAGACAGGAGACCATCTGACAGGCTTGATCTCGCCCTGCTCCGCAATGTGCGGCAGCACCTTACCCTCTTAACATTTCCTGCTCTATCTTCAGATCATTATCACATCCTCGTATCCTTCCCTAGTATGCCCAGCTACAAAGCTCCTCGAGGATTCCCACTTCCTCGAAAGATCATTTGGGAGGAGTTTTCGATACGATTGGAACAAATGGAGCCCCCGCAGCAGCCATGTCAAACTCCAGAAGAGATAGACACCATAGTTGATCTTTTCACCTCTCAACTGACTACTGCTATCACGAACTCTTCTCCAAAATGAAAACCTAGCAGATTGAATATCGATCCTTTACCTCGGGCTATCGGTGAAACGATTAAACGAAAGAACAGGATGAGACGACGCTTTTTACATAGTCGCTGCCCAGCAGATTGTCGTGAATTTCGCCGACTTCAGGAGTTGGTCAAACTTCAACGCCGAGAATTTCGCAACGAGTGCTGGGAAAATAAGGTCTCCTCTCTTCGTGTACAGGACAACTCCTTTTGGAGCATAACCAAATCCTTGCTTCAAATCACTCGCAAAGATGCACTGCTGCACCACGGACAGGAAGTCACTCAGCCTCCAAGGGAAAAAGCTGAACTACATGCAACGTTTCTGGAAATGACCTTCACGGCCGCAGATACCCCGGATGTAGATCATATACACGCAGTCACTCAGGAAATTCAGGCGTACCTTTCCCAACCACATGATTATGTCCTACCTCCCTCCATCTCAGTAGCTGAAGTGTAATGCCATATGAGCCGCCTAAGGCCATTCAAGTCGCCCGGTTTTGACAACATAGCGGACGTAGCGCTAAAGGTTCTACCATTCCGTTGGTTGAAAGCATTAACCTTTCTCTGTAATGCAGTCATCAAACTTTGCTACTTCCCAAAGGCCTGGAAGCACGCAAAAGTCATCCCTATCATCTAACCTGGGAAAGACGGAACATCCCCGGAGAGCTACAGACCCATCAGTTTGCTTCCAACACTGAGTAAACTGATGGAAAAACTTATTCTAAGTCGACTAAGGACTATCTTGAATCGATACAAGATTGTCAGAGCGGAGCAATTCGGCTTTCGCTCTCAAAATTCCACTCAACACCAACTACTTCGCCTGGTTGATGAAGCTTGCACAGCCTTTAACAGGAAGCAGTTCTTTTCAGCATTACTCCTAGATATCACCCGAGCATTCGACAGCGTATGGCAGGACGGCTTACTCTCCCGTGTCATCACCTACCAAACCCCTTCCTACTTAATACATCTCATTCACTTGTACCTCATGAAGCAGAAACCTCAGGTTCCAAGAGGGAAAAGATAACTAGAAATTAATACAACAGTAGAGACCATAAATAAGCATAATGGGAATAAAAAGGGAATAAATTATATAAGAAATAAAGTGAAAAAGAATATTCGAAATAGCAATATAGTGTAAATGAAGGAAAAATCGGACAGAAGTTGCTGCTGAGCACAGACGTGGCAGGAAACAATAACAATGGAACAAAAGCCCTCGAAGGTTACTCGACATCGAGACGCCAGTAAGGTATGCGAAGCTTAAGGGAAATTCAGTCAAGCATGATAGAATACCGTTATGACGCTGAGAGGTCATACAACACAGAGGGGTGGAGAATATTACTGCCGCATAGGAAAGACAGACGGATCTGACCAATAAGAGAAAATTAAAGAAATAAACTTTGCCAATAATATGTAGAGTAAACCACGTGATATGCGTAAAATAGTAAAGGAATAGAAAATGGGCGGTGATAGGCGAGAAAAGCTACAATAGAAGCTGAAAATACGACGGGGGAAAGAGCGTCACTCTGGTGCTTCATACGACGGGCAGAAGACGTGTTATTGGGAGAGAACTAGGATCCGATGTTGCAGTCCGAATTAGAGCTTTGGTCTTGAAGACAGTGCAAATATAGGGAATAAAGGGAGTTCGCAAAGCAACGTAAAAACATCGTAAAGGGGAAATGAAAATTAGTACGGCAACGAAAGGGTTAGCAAGCGACTAAGGAGAGCCAGGTTAGAGAAAATAAAAGAATTGTGAGACGGTAAGCACGACTTTTCATAACCGAACCCTGAGAAACAGATCCCAGCTCACCGACAATTAGGCAAAACACCAAGCTTTCCATCTCACCGTCAAACCCTTCATACTCCATCCCTAACCAAGCACTCAAAAGGACAACGAAAAGAAAAAGAACCCACACCACTCACTGACAGAAACTTTGCTGTCCCTCACGACGGGATCTTATCCTCATCCCATCGCATTAGAGCTGGCGTTCCCCAAGGTACTGTCCTCGCACCCAATCTCTTCCTTCTATACATCAAAACCCTACCATCCCTGCCACGCTGCTCGCTCTATCTCTTTGCTGACGATACAGCTGTCACCTCAACATCATCAGAGCTCAACCTGTGTACTCGAAGGATTCAACAATATGCTGATCTCCTTACCACCTGGTTTGATCGTTGTCGCCTACGCGTCCATCCACAGAAGAGCCAGGCCATCAACTTCTCTCGACGACGAATAGCTGATCTTCCACCAATTCGTCTAGCTGGTTAGGACGTCCATTGGAAAGCTTAGGTTAACCATCTTGGTCTTCTACTAGACATCAAATTGGCGCGGAGGGACCACATTACATATGTGGCTAATAATGTTAGTAAAAGAATGGGTATGCTCTACCCTCTCTATAACCGACGATCGGTGATGTCTCTGCCTACAAAACTGCTCCTGTATAAGCAAGTACTCCGGCTAGATATCACATACGCCAGTGAAATATGAGGAGTATCAGCCAAGTCTCACCTACAGAGTCTTGAAATTCTACAATCCCGATTCCTCCGTATTGCCACAGACACCCCTTGGTACATTTCTAATCTAGTTATCCGAAGTGACCTATGTATCTCCACAATAACAGACTACATCCATACCCTCTCACGTTCCTTCTATCAAAACCTCTCCCACAACTTCAACTCCCTTGTCCGCGGTCTAGGTGAGTGCGACATCGATCCTGGAGAGCGCTACAAGCGCCCAATGCTGCTTCTAGGCACATAAAATAACACATCAGATGGCTTATATACAATACCAACGTCATATCCTGTCGCATATTATCCTTCCTTACAAAACACTCCACTGCCAGTATAGTTCCTAGTCCTAATCTGGCATGAGATCGAAGGTCTGACATTGAGATCTTCAATATCCAGTCGTATGTGTGCAGTGCTAAAATAAGACCACAACTTTCCTGGCGACGAATACGCTCACTTTCTTCTCGAGCAGCCAGCCAGGTGAAAAGATGATTAGATATAAACGTTTCGGAAGTGAACATCTCTCCCATCATCAGGATATTTATAAAATGTTATACCACAAATGAAATAATGGATATAACACAACTATAAAAACAAAGACAAAACACTATCAAAATTCACCTTACTGAACAAAAGACTGTTTTCAGTAAATTAAATGCCAGGTCAGGAGCTGGCGTAAGTATAGAAAATTGTATCAAAGAAACATAACTACTTAACTTGATTATCAAGCTGTATTGATCGTCGCTTCTTAATTCGATGGATTTCCATTTTTAAGGCCGGATTCCAAGAGGAGCTGAACTGAAGTCCAGCGTCCCGATTAAGCGTGCTCCTTTAAGAGGAAATCGCCAAAGCTCCCTCAATTCCCCGCTACCAGTAACTGTTGCATTTTGCCAAGATGGTCGTCTCCCGAAAATTGGCTCTATGGTAGCTATCAAAACAATGCTCTGCCGGCCCGTACTGCTCAGGTTGAATTAAACGAATGCTCCGTTCATGTTCGATTATTCTAGAAGCGATGGTCCTTCCGGATTGTCGTATTGACGGTGACCCACATTCACAGTGATTGCGGTACACTCCCGGAACTAAGAAATCCAAATACAACATCAGGACCATCCATAAGCTACCTCCGAAGATTAAAGATCTGTTGAGGCCAGTGAAAAGCAAACTGGACTTACAAGTTCCGGGAGTGTACCGTACCCCTTCGCATAACAGGCATGAATGAATGTGTACTGTTTAACGCCCGCTTTTACTACATACGCAGGCGGTGCATAACAGGCAGACTATCAATTGAGTGATTAATTATTAATAAGTGGGTCATCATATTCTGCCTCTCAAAGCCAGTGCTACTGCTATGAACAGGCATCACATAATCCAAGTATACTGAACTTTAAAAGTGAAGAATAGTAGTCAGTCAAATTAGTTAGAAATGTGGTAAGGCTTTCTTGGAAGCAGTGCTTCGTTCCAAAAGTTGCTGTTTGTGACTCAAGTTCCAATTAAGTAGACATGCACAATGGAAATAACAGAAATCAATGCTAAATGGAAGTTTGAGGTGTAAATTTATATCCGCTTTACAAGGCCTGTGTTCTTGCAATCAATATTTTCTTTGATTGAATCTCTGTCATTTGACATCATAAATATTGTTCGTTTCCAGGGAATAGATACCGACATATATCAGGTTCATTACGAGAACCTAATAAAAATTAGTCATAGAATGTTGTAGATAAATGCAAATATTCACTAAGGTATAGCGATATAGTAGGTATAGCCATCTCTGGGCAGCATTACACATGGCCAAACACGGTTTTTCTCCTAGCGGGAAAACAACATAACTAAATCATTGTGTATCATTCTATATCGTTACAGCTTCAGATAAATTATAAAGCTTACAATAGCTTCTCAACGCATTCTCTTACTCAGGGTTACTGCTCCATTTTGTCGCACATGTGATATAAGCTCTTACACAAGTAATTTCGTTATATATTGCCACAGACGTATATGCGAAATAAAGAGTCATTTGAATAGTTAAAAACTTCAACCGTCTGTTATGTGGTATTTTTGAAGAAACGAAAGGTTTAGAAAGGCATTTGAAATATTTGTGTTATGATATTTTTACATCATAGATGCACACTTGGTACAATGGAGTAATTACATTGGTTTGTATTTTGACTCCGATCACTGTATTTCGAATTGTTCACGTACAGCTCCGAATGGAAGGCAAGTGCTTTTCGCCTTCATTTGTGGTACACGAGCAAAAATTGTGATCATAAAGGACAATATTTGCACATTCCACATGTCGACGCATTACATCTGTCCATCACATTCACATGTTTTATTTATTTTTATGCGACGCCATTTTTAGGGGACTAGTGCAGCATTTAAATGCCAAATGCATAACTCCATAAGACAGCGGATAATAATGCAAGACGCTTCGTTTCGGAAACATTTTGTAGCCTTCATAAAACACAACCCTTGTTGATAAAGTCATGCATTACTTTACAATGTTTAATTCGTTTTCCTAGAACTTATGAACAGAGAAAAACAAATATATGCGCAAAACAGATCCATATGTGCACTCACAGACAGAAAAGGTAAAACAGTATGCTAATTCCATCAGTTGATAGTATGGGAAAGCGTGAAGTTTCCCAATGGGGATACCACTTGTGGTGCATGCTTCAGCGAACATATATCAATATCTGAAGGTTTCTTCTTTCACGACTTGTGTTCAGAATATTGTGGTCATTGTTTGTTCACTTTAGTACGAACGTTAAATAATATTATTTCCCTTTCCAGTAGTTTGAGTGTATTGTACTGCCTGCTGTAACCGCAGTATCAGACAGCGATTAGGAGGTGGCGAATTAATTGAAATCACGAGAATTAAAAAAGAAGATAAATTAATGAAAATGCTTTGCTAAACTAATATAAAATATTGTTATATTAATATGAAATTAGAATGAAATTACAGTAATGATTAAAATAGCGGTTTAATTAAGAATAAGATGGGAAGAATATAATTTAAGACAACTAACATGCTAAAATCCATGTAAGGGAGAGAAAATATTTCTGTAAAATCTGAACACAAGTCGGGCAGACAGGAAGAGGTGACCGTTAGCCTCTTTGTTTAAGGAAAGGTTCAATGTCTGAGAACTATAACCAAGAATGTGTAGGAACAATAAGGTTTTCTAGATGCGGTCAAGCGTAAGACCTAAAAGGATTTACTTTGCTGAGGTGATAACGATGTATACCGTTACAAAGAGCCCAGGGTAGGCGTGACCCAACTCACGGTGGGATGTAACGTCAATGAGTTCGATGAGTTTTGCTAACCAATAAAGAAAAATCGAAATAAAATGAGAAACCAATAATAATGTAAGATTTGAGAAATGGGAGAAGGGTGAGTTATTTTGGTCATGTGATAAGAGTTAGGGTGGGGATCAGAATAAAGTACGAACTGAATCGCAGAGTAGACGAAACATCACTTCAACAGTCATGCTACGAGGGGAAAGATGTGTTAGTGCGCGTGAAGAAGAAGTAGTAAAGATTTCTAAGTCCGAAATGTAGGGAAGTTAAGAATAACGCAACCAGCGTAAGAGAAAATCACTTCTACAGTCATACTACGAGGGGAAGGATGTGTTAGTGCGCGTGAAGAAGAAGTAGCAAAGATTTCTAAGTCCGAAATGTAGGGAAGTCAAGAATAACGCAACCAGCGTAAGAGAGGCAGCAGAAGAATTTTATAATAGCAACGTATTCGCCGTATAAAGAAGTAAGAGAATTCTGTTAGGAAGTTTAGTAACAGGTGGTCACCGCTACAAATCAATCTGAATCAACGAACTTAGTGAGAATTAAATTAAATCATTTTTTGCAACGAACCAGTGTATTATTGAGACAACTGAGCAGCCAACAAACAACAAATCCATTTCCTACAACCATTCACCTGAGGATAAGAGATCTCATAGCTCCAATTAGAACCCAAATCAAAAGTAAACACCAACCAATTGAAATCTGACATGCGGGTATGCCGCATAAGTGGCGCCGACACGTTGGGGCTTCGATTTGTAGGAAATGGGTGAAATGTAACGACGACAACGACGAGGAGAAGTGAGAAGAACGACGACGAAGGACGACTACGAGGAGAAGTGAGAAGACCGACGACGACAACTACGATGAAGACAGCAGAGACTACGAAGAAGACGGCAAAAACAACTAACAAGTGAAATTTCCCCCCAACCAAGAGAGAAGTTCAAGTTCTTTCGACATCAACTGAGCCTACTAGACGACCAGCAGCACGACAAAAAAAATTGGTAAAGACATCACATAAATACCACAGCCGTACAACAGAACTGTGAGTTACACATACTCAATTTATTTTTCTTGTAAATGTAATATCATTCATTGAGATCAATATCTATGTAATGTCTTAGTAATAAGTATTTTGGAAGGGAAATTGGAAAATTTAAAGGGGAAGTTCAATGCTTTTGAGAAATAAGAAGATCGTACAGAATAAATTTAAAATGGAAAATTCTGGGGAACAAATAGTTATGGAGACAGAGAAAGAGTTAGAAGTTGTTAATGAAGAGACAATGGAAAGCAGTGTTATATAATCAGTAGATGAGGGTGTAAATGGTGTAAGTAGCTTAAATGTAAATAGGAGAAGTGACAATCCTGGGGAAATGGAAAATCTACAAGAGATGCTCCAGAAACTCATGGCGCAAATGACTATTCAGAGTCAATCACTAGAAGCTAAATTCGTAGAACAGAACCAATCACTAGAGGCTAAATTAGTAGAACAGAACCAATCACTAGAAGCTAAATTAATAGAACAGAACCAAACACTAGAAACTAAATTAGTAGGACAGAACCAAACACTAGAAGCTAAATTAGTAAGTCAAATTACAAGCCAAGGGAAAGAAACAGAAACTAGAATCACTGTCAGAATTCAAGGAATAACAGGGGAAATCCAGTCTGTAAAAGAGGCCCTGCAGCGAGAAGTAGGTACTATAAGAAGTGACCTAGAAGCTACCAAATCTCTCGTTGCAGGAGTAGAAAATAGAATAGAGGAGGAAATTAATAAGGAGAGAATAAGATTAGATGAACTGACCACGACACAGGTAACTTTTGTACAAGAGATAAGTGACCGGTTTGACACTGTAAACAATAGTATAGCAGCTGACATGGAGAAGTTAAAAGAAAAGGTAGCACGTGTAACAAATATTCAATCAGAAAATACACAAATGTTGAGGGAAACAGTAAGCGAGATATCTCAAATCAGAGATACTGTAACTGGCTTACAGCTGGGACAGCAAGGGCAGGCACCTGAGAGTTCCAATTGTTCTACACATACACACAATGGAGAGAGGCAGAACGAACAGGTTAGCGCCCCTTCTGTCTCTCCTCAAAACAGCAATAATAGCGAAATAAATATGCAAAACGTAAATATGTATCCACCAGTGCACATGAATTTTCTAAGCGAATTGCCCCTCCCGAAATTTAATGGTCGCAATGACAACGCAGTACAATTTTTGGCCGACTTAGAAAAGTATTTTGTCATCAGAGGTGTACCCGAGCAATATAAGATGATAATAGTTCAAAGGGCGTTAGAATCTGCCGAACTTAATTGGCTACGAGTAACTGTGGGAGAAGGATGCAGCTACGAGTTGTTCAAAACAGCTTTCCTAGAAAAGTATTGGAACGCCAATGTCCAATACCAAGTAAGGAATCAGATAGCAAATGGCCGATACCAAGGTAATAATGGAGAGTCTATTACTGATTATTTCCTGAGATATTCGCAAATAAGTAAATATCTCCAACCTCCATTACAGGAAGCCGAACTGATTTCTCTTCTCACGCCCCAACTTCCTTAGAACATTAGAAATCACATGGTGGTAGCAAGACCTCAGACTTGAGAGAGGCAATTACATTGTTAACAGCTTTACAAAGCGTTGGGACGCAAAATTTACAAAATAGACATGAGAATCGAATGCCAGTGAGAAATCCACACAGACCGTGGAATAATAATAATCATGACGGGGAAAGGGCACACAATCCCCGAAATTTTAACACAAACCATATGGCTACTCGTCAAAGATACGATGCCCACCTCCCGAGGGAATTCCCAAACAACAATAGAGGGAGACAGGGACCACCAAATTCAAATTCATATAATTTCCCTATAAGATATGTACTTGTAACTAGGAATGGAAATAGGGGTCACCCCCCATTTCTTCGAAGAGGGAATGCAAGACCGACATTCCGACTACCAGAAGCTAATAGACAGTATCAACCACGTGACGCTGGTAGAGAGAACAACACAGACAGACCTGAAGTAAGACAGAGGAATCAACTTCTCTCAAGAGAATGGGTGCGTTCTCCTCCACCCACACCGAGGGACGCGGCGCCCGAGGTGGATGAAAGGCCAGATACGACACAGCAGACGGGAAACGACTCCAGGGTGCGATAGAAGACGTCCCGCATCGGACCCGGATGAACACGCTAGTTCTTAATTTGAACAGGGACACAGCTCTGAGTAGGGTGGTACAGAATAAAACAGAAACAGAAATAGTAAACGGTACTCAAATAAACAATCACTTAACAGAATTGCAAGAAGTGAGAGATGCTCCACGCATTGCTGCAGTAATAAACAAAGAAAAATGGCACATTACCATAGATTCAGGATCCTCAGTTTCAGCTATAAGTCAAGCATTCTTTTATCACTTAAAATACAATGGAATGAAATTGCAAACATTGCCCGTGAAAAGTGCATATTGTACTCTGGCGGTAGGTCGCGCCAAACAAAAGATTAATACACAAATGCTTTTGCAAGTGACCATTGGGGAGGATACAATAGAATTTGTATGTTTTGTTATTAATAGGCTATCTGTAGACATTATTATGGGTAATGACGTGTTGTATGCGCTTCAAGCTAAGTTGAATTATCAAATGGAAGCCTTGGAAATCAAATTTAAAGACGTAATAGTTAAAGTTCCGTTTAGCTCAAGGGAAGCAGAAAATGAGATAAGATTGACAGATGAAGAAAAAGAAATAGATGGAGAAACATTTTTTGTAGAATTTATACGAATAGGAGGGATGGAGCTAGTTAAGATGAATCCATTAGAAGCAGAAGAGATGAGAAACTATGATAAGGATGAGTATATCGCCGGCGAAGAAGGGCTTTTAGAGATGACGTCATACGGACTTGGGCAGGCAGAAGCAGGTGAACAGGAGATAATTACCCTACCAGATGATTTCCAGGTAGTCGAAAATAACGTAAACATGACCTATAGAATAAGAGAAACAGTAGCAAACTCGAACCTACTTAACGACCACCAAAAAGAGATTCTTTATAACATTTTATGTAAACATAGAAATGTATTTTCGGAACACACTGGGACCTATAGTGATTTTGAGTATGAATTCGAGATACATGATGTTCCCCCATTCAAATATAATTGCAGACCTATCCCATTGGATTTACAGGAGGCAGTGAACCTTAAAATACAGGAATTGTTGGAAGATGGATTCGCATCTATAATACAACGTCGTACCATCCATGCTCTAATCCAAGCGAGCGCGTAATGAAAGACCTAGGTGTTCATCTCCGAGTCCTTTGTTCATTGAAACAGACTACCTGGCCAGACCACATCAACTATATTGAGTTTATATTCAATAATTCAGTCAATCTAACCACAGGATATGCTCCTATCCAATTGAATAGGAATTTAACACCGGAACCAATAATAGAGGGTGTTCCGGAAAGTATACAAGTGACGACCGAGACAGATCGAGAACGGATCCAGAATGCTGTTAAAAGAATAATGGAAAAAGTAGAGAAAAGAAACGCAAAGAAACTGCGGTATAAGAAGAATTGGGAACCAAAGGTCGGCGACTTAGTTCTAGTGAAATCGTTCGACAAGTCAGATTTGTTAGGAAAGAAGACTAAAAAGCTATATATGCTATGGAAAGGCCCATACCGGATTGAGAAAATATTTGGTTACAGAGCGTATGCTCTAATACACCCAAGAAATGGTAAACCGATAGGCAGATATAACATCTCCCTAATAAGGCCATATCGTCAAAAAAAGGTTGTAAACAGTACAGAGCAGACCCAAGAATCACCTGTGTAAATGTGATTGAAATTATATATACGAAGATGTAAAGAATACCAAGTAAAAGTTATATAATTAGTACGGGTAACGTTTTCGTTTGAAATTCAAACACTGCGTGGGAGTTGCAAGTTCCAAAATTCCTGTGCACAAACAAAATGATAATGTAATAAGAATAACCACAGCTAATGAACATGTTAGAAAGATCTTTAAAAATAATTTGTGAAATGTAAATATAGTATAAGTACTGATGTATTCATGTGCCAAAAGTCTATATTGTTATTGTAAAGGTCACAGACTTAGGCGTGACAAAGTGAAAGAAAGTTTAGAGTGAAAAGTGAAGTGGAAAGACAGGACAATGAACTGCCAATGTTTACTGTCAGGTAAACGAAACACCTGATTACAGGTAGACAACTGAGTGCAGGTAGAGGTAACCATATTTGGACACCATTACGCAAACTATAATAATGTGAGGACGAATGTTCTTACGGTGAAGGACTGAAAGATAAAGAAACGTCCCAATAAGTTAATATAGTAATATTAAAAAAAATCATTGAATGTAAAATGTAATATTGTAAACTGTAATATAGTAACATTAATGTAGTACTTAAGGAATGTAATAAGGTAAAATCAAGTTGATGTCAAGTGAGACAAGGATAATTCAGTGAAGTGTATATATAGTTGAGGTATCACGAATGTTATTTGCATATAGGGTAATAACCACATATACGACAGTGTACTTGTCTATGTACGTAATGTATCGTATCTATAATTCTGTGTATATGATGTACCATATTGACCATTCTATGTGTATAAAGTAACACACTGATGAAGATGAGGGAAACGGTGAAAACCGAAAAATGTTTCGAGTAGGGAATGAGAAATTATAAGATATAAGGAGGAAATGTCATGACGGGGGTTTGACAAAATTTAAATAATGGGTATTTCATTTTTGTCAAAAGGGCATTATGTAACCGCAGTATCAGACAGCGATTAGGAGGTGGCGAATTAATTGAAATCACGAGAATTAAAAAAGAAGATAAATTAATGAAAATGCTTTGCTAAACTAATATAAAATATTCTTATATCAATATGAAATTAGAATGAAATTAGAGCAATGATTAAAATAGCGGTTTAATTAAGAATAAGATGGGAATAATATAATTTAAGACAACTAACATGCTAAAATCCATGTAAGGGAGAGAAAATATTTCTGTAAAATCTGAACACAAGTCGGGCAGACAGGAAGAGGTGACCGTTAGCCTCTTTGTTTAAGGAAAGGATCAATGTCTGAGAACTATAATCAAGAATGTGTAGGAACAATAAGGTTTTCTAGATGCGGTCAAGCGTAAGACCTAAAAGGATTTACTTTGCTGAGGTGATAACGATGTATACCGTTACAAAGAGCCCAGGGTAGGCGTGACCCAACTCACGGTGGGATGTAACGTCAATGAGTTCGATGAGTTTTGCTAACCAATAAAGAAAAATCGAAATAAAATGAGAAACCAATAATAATGTAAGATTAGAGAAATGGGAGAAGGGTGAGTTATTTTGGTCATGTGCGTTACAAAGAGCCCAGGGTAGGCGTGACCCAACTCACGGTGGGATGTAACGTCAATGAGTTCGATGAGTTTTGCTAACCAATAAAGAAAAATCGAAATAAAATGAGAAACCAATAATAATGTAAGATTAGAGAAATGGGAGAAGGGTGAGTTATTTTGGTCATGTGATAAGAGTTAGGGTGGGGATCAGAATAAAGTACGAACTGAATCGCAGAGTAGACGAAACATCACTTCAACAGTCATGCTACGAGGGGAAAGATGTGTTAGTGCGCGTGAAGAAGAAGTAGTAAAGATTTCTAAGTCCGAAATGTAGGGAAGTTAAGAATAACGCAACCAGCGTAAGAGAAAATCACTTCTACAGTCATACTACGAGGGGAAGGATATGTTAGTGCGCGTGAAGAAGAAGTAGCAAAGATTTCTAAGTCCGAAATGTAGGGAAGATCAAGAATAACGCAACCAGCGTAAGAGAGGCAGCAGAAGAATTTTGTAATAGCAAAGTATTCGCCGTATAAAGAAGTAAGAGAATTCTGTTAGGAAGTTTAGTAACAGGTGGTCACCGCTACAAATCAATCTGAATCAACGAACTTAGTGAGAATTAAATTAAATCATTTTTTGCAACGAACCAGTGTATTATTGAGACAACTGAGCAGCCAACAAACAACAAATCCATTTCCTACAACCATTCACCTGAGGATAAGAGATCTCATAGCTCCAATTAGAACCCAAATCAAAAGTAAACACCAACCAATTGAAATCTGACATGCGGGTATGCCGCACTGCCTATCTCTGTTGGGGAAAGAGTTTCAATATTCAGAAATGTAATATGGTTGAACGAAAGGAAGTTTATGGGCACTTTTTTCTAGAATTATTCAGTCTGTCATTCATAGATAAAATCACTTGTATACAATCTTCTCCACATAGGAATATTTTAGATTTTACATGTAAAATTGCCCCACTACAATTCTCCCCTTGCATTGTATTCAGATTTCACCAGAAGACTACAGGAAACTTTTCACATCTCCTCTACATAAACATGCTACGTGATTTAGAAATACATCCAGCTCACACTCTCTACATTTACTACCAGTTGCAGAAACTTAGTTACATATTTCTTTGTGCCTGATCAAAGTGAAGGGGCAGACTAATATTTCCACAATTATTTAAATGTCCAATCTTGTTTCTCATCTTTCTTTTCCTTCATATATCACTAGTTTGTGAAAATTAAATTTTCTTCTTAACCTTCTAATATTTGTGCACCAGAATGTTATGGTTATCAATAATTTCCACCACTAATAAATACCCTAGTAGCCACTGCTTCAAGGTCAGTGGTAAGTCGTATCACCTAATGTATAATGCTGTCTTTAACGTAGGTTACTCTCCGCTACTGGCTGAAGACAGTCCTTGTGGTTTTTGCGATGTTTAGTATAATTTTGTTAGGATGCCACACAGTTTATTTGAAATTCTTTTCTTGAGTGCACATAATTGTACCGTTAAATTTAGGAATTAAGAGTTTAGAAAATTCGAAATTACCATGGAAACCGTTAATATTCAATTGTAGTATGTTACTCATATATTACTTTTGTTTATGGAAATTGTGTAACGTCACTGGCGATTAGTTTTCGGGATACTTCGGATTTGTTTTCCATAAACATTGTTGAGTTGATTAATGTATTCCAGCGGCCTTTGTTTAATTTTACTACTCCTTGTCTGTATACTGTGGCCCGTTTAGTACTTTTATTTTTTGGGTTCGAAGAATTAAAAATTCAAGTCACACAAATTCAAAATGTTCTTTATTTCCGCAGAATTACATTTGGTACACTTGCTGATTACACAGAATTGCGTACCACACACAGCTACGCAACACTCACAATTACAATTCACCATTTGCAGGTACACTCGGCACCTCGCCGTAATTTCGGACTCAACACTCTAAAACTAACTGACTGACTCGTACAATACATCACTTATATACAAATCACAGTATCTGGAAGTTTCCCGGTTATTAACGAAACGTCACAGCCCTCCAAGGCGGCAGGAGAAGGGGTCCAGTAATTTCTGGTTACTTCTCCCCTCCCTGTCTCTCCTCGGCACGTCATTAGCGCCGCGCGTTGGCGTAGGCGTGGTTCTAACGCCATCCATCTCTCTCACCCCTACAGCAAGAGCCATTCCGTCACACGAGTAGGCGTGGCCTCAATGCCATCCGTCCCCTCTCTTTCTGTCAACTGTTCTTGTATGTTAGGGTGACAGTACCGATAGAGTTTCTAAATTGTGTTCATTAGAGACTCGAGATCTGAAGTGTATTCCAAATCTAAAGGAATAATGCTTTTTACCCTAACACTATTTTCCATAAACTTTGGAACTGACTAAAGTTTCATGCATAATTGAGGGTGTCTGACTCGATAATGTTTTTATATGGACTGAGAGTTTCTTAGCCTTTTAGCCTTAATAGTGAAGATGTGAAGCACTTGTTTTAGAGAAACATTATCTTCTTGCGAAGAGTTAACCTCTGTGTCAGTAGTGCTGTTTGTCATTGGTCGTTTACATCTTGTTTGTGTTTCCATTAACATAGGCTCGGGAGAATTGTGGCATTATTCTTGAACTGACGTAAGAATATCTAGAAAAATATCTTTAATTAAGACATTCGGAGTAGTTTCATGTAGTTTCCGGCCTGCAGCTGAAGCAGGTGGGGTCCTCTGCTGTTATGTACTACCCGACAGAGCGTTGAGGCGTATTGGCCTGTAGGTGACTAGCGCTGCCATCGATTCTTATTGGGTCTTATCTGGTCGATTAGAAGGGTGACGTACAGTAACTTACGCAACACAAATGGAGCGATTGGAAGCTGCGTGTATCTATATGTATGTTTTCTCGCGCCTGCCGATGTATGGCACATTGCTGTTGTATGGCACATTGCTGTCCAGAGACATGATTACATCTTAACAGAGTATACATAAACTATACTCGTCGTGTATGTGCGATAAACTTAGGTATATATCTCTGTGCTCCGAATTCCTTCCGATACGCCTTCAGGCTTTGCCATGCACATGGTATACCGTGCCTTCATATAGGATCTGTATGCTTGGAGGTAAATTCTCCACATCATTGGGTACAGTGTAAAACTGACGCCTGAAAATAAAGAGTTGGGAAAGCCTTGGCCCAGAGATGCCATCTTTTATGTAGGTAATGTTTGACATTAATTCAATTCCATTTGCATGTAGATGAGTCTTTAGGAGTGAGTTTGGTATAATTAGACAAACGTTTGAACGAACAACTCTTTTGTTTGGGGCAATTAGATGACAGAGCTGAAGAGTAACATTATTTATGTTTATTTTGGGGTGTTTGGTAACCAGTAGTTCTGCTACTTTGTATGACGGTAGGTATATACATATCCTGAAGTTGGTGATCCGTGAGATAAATTTTGTTACCTGGTTCAGTTAATTTATCTACAGCCAGAGCGTAGTCTCTGATGGTGAGTCTGTAATGGGAGCCAATGATGACAGCATCTATCTAGGAAGAAGTCTGGGCATTTGAAGCATAGCTGCGATTTCTTGTATAGCACTGTCATTCATTAAGGGTGTGTTGACGTTGTGAGACGGCAGACTGCTGTTCTCAGCAGTTGCAATTGCTTAAGAAGGTTATTTAGTATGCTGTGTGAAATTACGAGTTTGAGGTTAGCAAATGAATTTTAATAATGTCTTATTACTCCACTTATTATATT
>CM060950.1:213741911-213823541 GCA_030765055.1 Mantis religiosa
AAAAAAAACACACATGGGTCAGGATAGGCCGACCGCGGGAAGAAGCAAACCCTGATCTCCCAAGTACGGCCGAGAGAGGAAACCACCTGAGCCTGGTTGGAGTGAGCTACTCTGATGAAGTTTGACCCCGGTTTATTTTTTAATGTGGTAATGGTCTATATATTGCGCATTTTAGATGATAGCGTGTCTTCCTCACGTTCAAGAGGTGCCGATTTCGAATCTCGGGGAGGGTTAGTTACTCGGATAACGTTTTTGCAGCGTTTTCCCTTATGCTGAAAGACGAATGTTGACTAACTCTAAGTTCTATGGACCGTGGGCTCATTTGAGCTTCATTTCACCAATTCCTTTCATCATCCGATATGACTTAACGTTGGTGGACGTAAATTAAAACAGAAATAAATAAAACCTATACGGAACAGGCAAGGTTCGTATCACATGCCCTTGCACTTTCTGCGCGTCTTCAGGTTATCCTGTTCTCGTAATATGTCACTAGATCAAGCAAGAGAGGACTGTTGATTATTTTATGGGGAGAATAGCCTATGATAAACATAAGTAAAAGTCGGGCTTCCCTAGTATCTTGCTCGTCCAGCAAAATGGAAAACACAATTATACAATTCATTCATTTCAGTTTAATTGCATGCTGGGAGAGATGGGTACTGCGCCGCTCGTTAGAGTGCAGCTATGCTTAAACTGCCTGTTTAGTAAGAGCTAGAGCAGTTTAAATATCTCCGTTAGGTTATGGGTGGTCTTTGTATTGAGGGCTAGACATACAAAATACACTGAACAAGCTCTACAATAGGAAGAAGAAATAAAAGCGGAAACCAACATATGAAAGAAACGCAAATTTAGGCATTATATGAGGTGGCTCATCCGATTTGGCAGTTGGAAATTAGATTTTGGTTGTTCAGACCACTCCTAAACAGTTGCCTGATCGAAAATCTTAATGAGTACTCTTTATTGATAAGTGAGCTAGTGTCCTAGACATAGAAAACTCTCTGTGTTCTGTCCTACTACTACAACTATGGTTTTTTGGGTGCAAGCAGCCCTTGCTTCAGAACTTATTTCGCCCTCTTCAGCCAAAATATATATAGTTTTTTGAGTGAGGGATAGGCTCTTTTTCGGTTATGGCAGGCTTTACTTAAAGGGATTGTTTATTCATTTATTATTTACTTTTGCTGTTTCATTAACAGATTAGTATCTCTTTGTAGGTGTGGAGGTTCAAGTTTTATTTGTAATTATTCCGAGAAGTGGGTTTGATATTCTTGTAGTCGCTCTCGTTCATCTTTGATGATCTCTTCGTATTCAGTGTTCTAATGCAGGTGTCTTGGTCTGTATTTATTGGTGTTTTCAGTAAGTCTTTGTCATGTTATCTTTAATGTCAGAGTTCAGGGTGTTCTTTGGGTTCGTCATGTTTTTCTTGCATGAGTCTTCATCATGGAGATAGATGTAGTGGGTTGTGAGTTTGTTTTCATCATTTGTAGATTGATGGATGCAATCGTTAATTGGGGTTTTGTCACATCATATGATGCATTTTGAGTGTAGCTCCTGCGAGTTACAGTAATTACGTCTTATGAAGTGTGTTCATTTATAATGTTGACTTCCTAGTTTAGTTGTTAGGATGGGTTCAAGGTTGGTGTCTATAGTTGCCTAATAGGTTCTTGAGTCATGTCATGAAATTCTGCTTTCAACAGTGGTTAATGCTGCTGCTGCTGTTTTCATTTTAAGTTCATTAATGTTTGTTTTCCCTTTTGCATTGGGTCCCTGTTGATTTATGTATTTCTTTGGCAAGGTTTGCATTTGTCTTCCGGTGTGTGAGTTGTAGTGAAGGTTATTCTTCTTCGGTTTCTTAATTGCTGTATCGGGTCTTCATTTGTTTTTACAGTGCTTGCGATGTTCTTCCTTCAGATGTTTGTATTGTTTTTATGTTATTGTCCTTTTTCACTTAGATTGTTTGCCACTGCAAGTTTTCCTGATTCTTTATAAGTTTTGATGCTCTTCTTCATAGTTTTTGTGATGGTGTCAGCAATTTGATGACTGCGTTTCTCCGTTTTATTGCAGTTCCTTAGTATACTGTCATGGTGATTGTTTTAAGTAATTGTTCTGCCATGTAGTTAGTGATTTGTTCAATATATTCTTAGACATGATTTTGTATTGTGGATATTTTTGTTTGTAGTTCATTTATTTTTTGTTTCGTCGTTTGTGTTAGATCTCTGATGGTGTGTGATATTCCTTATGGCGCGAGCTCACGTTTCTCTTCAGGGACATGTGTTAGTTGTATTGGTGGCCATTTTTCTTCAGGCTTCTTCTTATGTGTATGTCGGCATGATAGCTCTTATTTACTTTCATGTGGAGGTAATTGGGCTACCTGGTGTATAATATACTTACACCTTTAAGTCTTAGATACTTCTGTGCTTTGAAAACATACTATATTTTAAGGAGAGTATGAAAAGTACTGCGTTAGTAATGACACATTTACTTTTTAACATTCATACTCTCTGAACTGTTTTATAGTCACATTCGGTTTTGCAGAAATCTACATATTTTTGATAATTTAGTGTATCGCATTATGAAACAAAATGTAGAAATATTTACCAGAAATGCATCTCGGTCAGGGTGAGTTATCAGGACCAGGTTCTTTCTGAGGTTTTCCTCTTTGCTTTAAAAGCCGGCCGTCGTAGGTATGGTTTGCTAGAGTGCATATCTCCGGCGTTCCACCACGCAGAGGGTTGCGTGTTCGAGTCCGTCTTGGGCACTGGTGTTTATGTGTGTTATGTACATATGCAAAACATAAGAAATGAAAACGGAAAAGTATCGCGGAAGCGTAAAGCTTCGAAAAAGAAGAAATAAGTCAAAGAAAAAATGCAGGCTTTCCCTATTGATTCCAATAACTATTAAGTAGTCTTAACCCGTGTCTAACTGTATTAAAGTCTGTGTGTTCATTTTTGAAACATTACGTATAATTGTACCATTCTGAACCTATTGGGGCGAATTCGACTACACTGGTCTGTAAATCTCACATTCGTTTTGAAATTTTAATCGAGTAGTAATATTTATTATTAAGTAAGGCGGCATGCCTTGGTCCCTGGCTACGGAAAGCGGCCCCGGTTCGATCCCATCCATGTGGTGAGGATTTTAGGTCCCGGGTATAGGACCGGTGCCCACTCAGCATCGTGAAGAAAGTGAGGAGCTTACGCTATGTAAGCGGCCCTGGTCACGGAAACCAACATTCCGGCTGGGGGATGCCGAGATGCTGACCACATCACCTCCTCGTATCGGTTGGATGATCGTCCACCTTTGCCGTGCGTAAGTGGGCGTGAGGCCGGCAGTCGGGTTGGTAGGCCTTTGCCCTCTAAGGGCTGTCGCGCCTGTGGTTAACTTTTATACTTTTGTGAAGCAATGTAGAGTTTGTGGTTGCTAAATATCTAAGTAATTTCCTCATTTTGCCACCAATTTCCACTATATTTGCAATCGCTGAGCAAATTTAAGTTTATATCGTATATCAACGTCGAGATAGATAGCTGCACGGCAACGCCCTGAGACTCG
The DNA here is from genome assembly GCA_030765055.1 of Mantis religiosa. Classification (NCBI taxonomy): domain Eukaryota; kingdom Metazoa; phylum Arthropoda; class Insecta; order Mantodea; family Mantidae; genus Mantis; species Mantis religiosa. The sequence goes on from CM060950.1 coordinate 213,745,455, forward strand.
CATTCCTGGAGTCCCTTCTCTACTCACTTAGACACTGTCTAGTCGTCTTTTTCTTTTCTTTTTTTGTCACTAAGCAAATTTATCAGTAATGACCCTTTCATTTTGTTCCCTTCTAATTTTTCAGGTGTACATCTGGTTTTCCGGGCATATAATGATGCCATAGGCCTCGAAAGTCAAGCGGGTAGTCGTACAAAGAAGAGAGTATTCCCTGTAGACAGTAGCACACTGTTTGGTGGACGGGTTGTTCAGCAATCTCTATGAGTAGCTCCACCAATTGGACGAGTCTTCTAGCATAGTACTGTTAAGACTTCTGCATATCTTTGTGGTTTGTTTGCCTGTGGTATGTAGCCTCCCGTGTCATTCCATCCCTTCCTCCTGGAGATAAATCAGCCACAATGAATCTATTTGAACCTATGAGTGCAAGCTGCCACCCTCCTTGGTAAAATCGCAAACATAACCTTAGTATTTCAACATCATACTTGTTGAGATTTGTGATCCTTTCCTCATTGCTATAGAGACGGACAAATGAACGGACAAGGTGAAGCTAATATCACGGAGTGTATCGTTTATCAGGATGGAAGTAAATTTGTCCCACTGAGGAGTTAAAGAGAGCGTATGCAAATAAATGCTTTGATGCAATGTTTGTGCTGGAATCGACGGACAGTTTCTCTCAAACCACAAAAATTTCATAAGGCGTAGCCACTAAACTTTTGCTGCCACAAATATTTTAACAGCTAAGGAATCTCAAAATATTCCTAGCAAGTTTCAGGTCCCTCGTGTTGTTACACACAACAACAGCAGCTCGCAGCTTCTAGATAATTTACTCTCACGGTTTTGAAGATACTTTTCGTGTACTTGGAATCTCGGAGGAATACGACAACACTATCTCCAGAAATGAGCAGAGTTTCCCGTTTTATCTCGCATCTCTCGCTAGCGACATGGTTTTAAAAAGGTCGGGAATCCTTCTTGCTTAACTCTTCCCTCACGTTTCTGAACCCTATCTTCCATTTGATTTATATTCAGCATTTAATGCACCTCATTTACTAGTGTCATTTCTTATTCACTGCAAACGGTTCAGCTGAATCCACTCCAGATTAGGCCGACGTGGGATGCAGGCCGATTAAAGGTTCTTTGAGATATTTATGTGCAAAGAAAACCTATTTTACCATCGTGTTGCAATCGAGGCGTTTACTCAGGAATTTCAGAGTGCAACGCCCAATATAAATGTGTGTGAAGGCAAGCAGGGGTCATTCGTCACTCACCTTGGGAGAACCTTTCAGACAGAACTTATAAGAAAGGGGTACAAAAACGCCATCATCACCACCACCACCATCATAAAGATCAATTCTCTCTCCAGTATTATAAGTTTTACTTTCATCTCCGTATTTTCCTGTGTATCGTTTCTGTGCTTATTAAGATTCAGCTAATATTTAAAAAAATTCCTTATCGGTAACTAATGACTCCATAGGTTCCTTTAATTTGCAATATTCCTTCTGTAACTTCAATTATCTCTCATTTTGTCACAGCGGCTCTAATGCAGGAACTTTATAAAGTAGTATCCCGCCTTGGTAGCGTGGTGCTAGCATGTCTGCCTCACGTTCAAAAGGTCCCGAGTTCGATCTCGGTCAGGGTGAGTTACCTGGATAAGGGTTTTTTCCGGTGTTTGCCCTTATCCTAAGAGACGAATGTCGGATAACTCTAAGCTCTACGGACTATGGGCTCTTTTGAGCATAATTTCACCCTTTCCATTCATCGTCCGATATGAATTAACGTTGAAGGACATAAATTACAGCAAAATACCCCATAAAGTAGTAAATATCGACAGGTTATTCTGCATTTCCTTTCGAAAAGCTGCTAGATTGTACTAAGGTTGCTGAAATTTCCATAACACACCGATTAAAATTACTTCGCAATTACATGTTGGATTCCGAAGGGGGAAGTCCGTGCTTGAAATTCCACCTGGGCCGTCCTATGTGATTCTCCTATTTTTTCAAGTTTTGCTCAGTCAAATGAATTGGGGCACGCTAATCCTAGGCCTGTGATGTTTCATATCCAAACATCAACTACCAAAGCTGTTTTTCTATCCGAATTAATGTTCTTTATTGTCCTGTATTTCTAGACAAATGGAACAAGAAAAATTACTGTTGAATAATACAAATATTTTTTATGTTTATTTTCAGTCTCGCCAAATCTTATGTGTGACATGTCTGCCCTGAGGTTCATGCACTGTGTTTGGAAACTTTACGAATCGGTAAGTAAACTATGATATTCATAATTTCGGAAATATGTAAGAAATAGTCTGAGTATGTGTGTCGGGGTACACATGAAGACAGAGTGCGCAATAACATTTCTCTGAGGTAGGTGAGCTGCCATTGTACAGAAGAGTGAAAGATATAGAAAGCGTTCTACATCTATATATCTCTCTCATTTTATGGCCGCGCCGTAGCTGAGTGGTTATACCGCTCGGCTCTCACCAAGAGTGGTTCGGGTTCGATTCTAGGCCGCTGCAACAGGAGATTTGTGGTGGACAACATGGCATTGGGTCGGGTTTTATCTGGATTCTCCGGTTTTCCCCGCCATATCATTCTTCCAGTGCACCATTTCATCTCATGTGTTATGTGTGTCGCCGCATGTAGAAAAGCGGGCGTGAAACACTGCATATATCATTTTCTATCATTTTCTGTTTCCCGTCTCGCATTCGTGTGTACTTCTCGATTCTCAATACCATTAGGTGTTTTATTAAATAGAAATAAACGGCAGTGACTGTAATTAAAACACCCATCTACCCACCCACCCATCCACCCACCTACCCACCCAATATGTCTTCCAGAAAGTGTAAAAATAACCCTGATATATTTTGCAATATCTGTGGCAACTTTTTTTGTTCGAAACCGAAGACGAAATATTACAAATTTTGTTTAAAAAAGGCCTACACAGCCTATTTTCACATGAAGCTTAGAGATCTTGACACAAAATTGGCGCCATAAGAGTGTTGGGCTAAGCAACAACTAAGGAAGTGGAGTAAAGGGAAATAAGATATAATTCTCTTTGCTATTCCTATGATCTAGCATGAAACTCGAAATCATGTGGATGATTGCTATTTTGTATATATGATGCTACAGGCTACAAGACAAAAATATGAAAGAAATCACTTATCCGAAATTATTGTCAGCAAACACACCCGTAATATATGGTCCTGGTCTTCCTGTTCCTTCTCCAATAGAAGCATTTTGAAAGAAATCATCAGATTATGAAAAGAGTTCTCAAGACATCAATGATTTAGATATAGTACAAGAACAGGAATTTCCTCAAGCTCAACAATTCACACGGGCAGAACTCAATGATTTGGTTAGAGACTTAAATCTTCCTAAGGATGCCACTGAATTATTGGGATCTCCTCATTCCAGGAACATCATTTCTTGGTTCAGACACCGTGAAGAGCAATTTCTTCCATATTTCTCCCAGGAAGAAAATCTTATACATTGTCACGATATTCCTGGTTTAGTGATTGCCTTTAGAGTTGCTGAATGTATTCCAGGTGAATGGAGACATTTTATAGATTCCTCTAAAGTTAGTCTAAAATGTGTACGATTATAATGGAGATAAATATGCATAAGTTCCATTAGCCTATTCAGTTCACCTCATGGAAGCTTAAAATTAACTTAAAAATTACTTATAGAAAAGTGAAATATATAGAACATAGGCGGCTGGTAAGTGGAGATTTAAAATTTATTGGAATGGTACTAGGCCAGCAATCAGGCTACACTAAAATGCCGTGTTTTATTTGTGAATGGGATAGTCGAGCCCGATCCGATCACTGGACAAAAAAGAATGGAAGCAGAGAGAGGGTCTCGTGACAGGAATGAAAATTGCAATTCATGATTGTGTTGTGGACGCCAGAATTGTTCCTTCACCACCTTTGCACATAAATTTAGGCAATTAAAGCACTATGTGAAGGCTTTGAATAAGGATGGCAACTGCTACAAATATATCTGCAAGAAGTTCCCTGGAATATCTGATGTTAAAATTAAAGAGTGAGTATATATTGGTCCACAAATTAGGAAGTTGATTTCTTATACCTTATTTGAAGAAACAATGACAGATACTGAAAAACTGGTATGGATTGGTTTTAAGAGTGTCATCAAAAACTTACTGGGAAATTACAAGGATCCAAATTACAAAAATATTGTATAAAATATGCTTGACAACTTTAGAAATCTGGGCAGCAGTATGAGTGTGAATGTACATTTCCTGCACTCTCATTTGCAATATTTTCCAGAAAATCTCGGCTGTGTCAGTGAGGAGCATGGTGAAAGATTTCTCCAGAGTTAAAGGAAATGGAAAGACGCTACCAGAAAAGATGCTACTAGGGAAAGTGGAATGTGGATATGATAGCAGATTATTGCTGGTCTTTGAAAAGAGATATATCAAATTCTTTCCAAGTAGAAACTCAACAAATCTTTCATTTCATTTCAAGGCGGTATAAAAAACAACTGGTTAAATGTTCAAATTTAAGTGATGATGTAAAACACTAGCTAATTCTGAAGAATGTTGTGTTCGGTAATGAATTTACTAACTTATATTTAGTAATATAACAGATTCGATATGGGCTAGTATAAAAATGCATATTTTACTGTTTCCTGTATTGTGAAAAAGTGGTGTGTGATGGAGAAAAACTAAGTTCATATTCTGATTTAACACACTCATATTAGAGAGATTAACATATTAAGAAAACTGACAAAAGGATAAATTTTGCATATCAGGGTTATTGAAACACCAGATTTTTCCTATGAAATATGTAAAACAGAAATAATTGAGATCCTTGAATTGCTTCAATATTCATATCTTTCAAAGCACATACCGATATTCTGCAATATCACTTCTCTTATCACACGTATTATTAGTATATTAGAAGGATTAAACAAACTATAATAACTGTTCATTTTCCTTATCTCTTGCAATATCATGTAACTAATCATTTTATTTATTTTCAGCGCTGCCCTTAGTAACACCAAGTTCATGGTAAGATATTATTTTTATTGTTTACTAACCAAGGAGAAACATATTTTAAAAAAATAATGTTTTGAATATATCTCATTGAAAATTAAAAGATTCTTCATACATGAGAATAAATATTACATACCTGTAATATTAAATAAATATTAAATAAATATTACATGTTTCGACTTGAGGCAAGCAAGGCTGCCGCATGGTTATTCAGTTTGGCAGAATGCTTCACTACTATGTAATAGAGGAAGCGTTAAGTTGAATAGGCTACGGGAAGCATAGAATTTACATTCTCATACTACTGTACATTTTGTATAATATGAGACTAGAGCTACCATTATCGCTATTCTAAATGTAATTATTTTCCGAAAAGTAAGAAGCAAGGGGATAATAACATACCCACTGGTGATTGATATTTTAAACCAATAGTTTTGGGTGAACTAAACCTTTTATTTACATTAAATATTTGTAAATCGACTTGTAGAGCATACGTCATTTCTGTCATGTACGTATACTGGCTTATTTCATATCTGCTCATGAATTACTAAAAAGTTTGCCATGCTGGAATTTCTGAATCGTCTTACATTATAAACTACTGCGGCAAATCCGCATACCAGTGTTAAATTCATTGGTTTCTAAATGGAGCTATGAGTTCTCTTATCCTCAGGTGAATGGTTGTAAAAAATGGATTTTGGTGGTTGTAGGCCACTCAGTCGTATTAATAACACTTTGGATGCTGCAAAATTATTTGGTTTCATTTCTAATAAGTTTCCTTATCGACTTGGATCGGTGACCACATGTTAGTAAACGTAAATTCAATTTTACTTGACAGCTTGGATTACTTGTTTAAAGTTACTTCCGCGCGGTTTCTATTTCTTCTTTATACGGCGACTACTTTAATCCAATAAACTTCTAATGCTGCTTCCACTTACGCTGGTTGCGCTATTATTAACTTCCTGTATGCCAGAATTATAAATTTGCGCTTCTCTTCTTAACGCACATGAACACGTCCTTCCTGTCGTAGTATCACCTTTTAAGTAACCCACTCTCTAACTTTGTCACATGACCAAACTAGCTCACCCTTCTCAAATGTTACATTATTATTGGTTTCTCATTTATTTTGAATTTGCGCATTGGTTTGCAAAACTCATTCAACTCACTGATATTCAGCCCGCCCTGAGTTGGGAAACGCCTTCCCTGAGTTGTTTGTAACGGTACGCATCGTTATCAAATCAGCGAAGTAAATCCCTTTAGCGTTCATGCTCAACTGCATTTTGAAAGCCCTTTGTCCCAACACATTCCTGGCTGAAAGTATACAATAGTTCTCAGACATTGAACTTTTACTAACGCAAAGAAGTTAACGGTCCTGCGGTCCTTCATTCCTGTCTCTGCGACGTGTACAGATTTTTACAAGAATATTTTCTCTTACTTGCCTGGATGCTAGTATGTATGCTATATTAAATTATATTCTTCCCTTCTTATTCTTCAAGTCAACCGCTATGTTAATCATTACTCTATCCATTCTTATTTTATATTATTATAGCAAGATTTTTATATTAGTTTAGCAAAGCATTTTTATTAATTTATCTTCTTTTTTAATTATCTGATTTCGATTAATTCGCCGCCTCCTAATCGCTGCCTGATACTGCGGTTACACTATGATACGAATTTTTTAGAAGTTCTCTTTTAAATTGTTTACACTGAAATGATTGTGTCAGTACAAGTAACGTAAACAACAGTAGTTATGAATAGGACCCGGAAGTTAACCAACAATTCATGAAGTTAGTTGTCCACGAGGTATAGATGGTCAACGGAGTCATCAACTCGTGCTGTTGGTGGAAGGTTGCGAGGATTGGTTGTTAAGCACAGACGGAATACTTTTACAGGTGCAGCAGAAACTAAAACGCGTTCTCCAGAAAAATAAAGGACATTCTACTCTGTGTAAAATTCGGGATGAACTACAAGTTTCCAGAGAAGTTTGTAATGCAGAGAAAGGGAACAGTGTCCCAGTAATATCATGCGAGCAGAATAACTTTTCCCAATACGGAGCATTTCTGGAGAAGAACAGATCGTTTGAAACCTTCCAAATGTATATTGCTGTTCATTGTAACCAGACATATACACTAATATAAAGCAGTATTGCTACAGCGAATTAGCTTTTCACTTAACTCTGCACATTGTAAATATTAATTATTCTTTTGTTTATATTCATATATCTGGAAGGTATAAATTTGTTTTGCGTAATTTATAAAGAAATGTGGAACATATTCTGTGACACTGTGTCCGTCGTGTGACAACGTTTGATAGATTATCGTTGCTCGTGACCTTGGTTGTATGAGTACGTTTGCGACTGCATGGCAATCAGTCGCCTTCCCAGTGCTTACGAGACGCAGGTATGTAGGGTATAATACCGTCACTACTAACTTGTATTTTTTGTCTTAACTTCCGAGATAACTGACGAGTGCCTCGTTCTAGAAGGTGCTGTGTGTATGAATGAATGCATTAGCAGTTTAAGAAACTTTCCTATGGTCCTTTCTGTAACACTCCCTACATATACATAGGTGGTCTGAAAAGTTTCTGACCTAATAAAGATATAAGTATAATAGTACTCGGCGTTTTTCTCTGCAAAATCATTGTTCACGAATGTGACCGCCTCTTTGTTTGACAAAAATATGTGTCCGGGCGCAATTTTCAAATGAGGGAACAAAAAGAAGTCGCTTGTGGCTAGATCTGGTAATTAAGGTGGATGGTCAAGCAGTTTAAACCGTAATTCGTGGATTTTCGCCTTTGCAACCATGGAGTTGTGAGACGGTGCGTTGTCGTGCTGAAAAAGGATTTCCCTTTTCTGCAAATGTGACCATTTTTTCAGCAAGTTCTGTCTTCAGCTTGTCAAGTCATGATGCGTTGTATGCTGTTGTAATGGTTTTTCGCTTATGAAGATAATCGAAAGAAATAACTCCATGAGTACCACAAAAAACCGTCGCTAACATTTTCCCAGTCGAAAAAAAAGCTTTAGGTTTTTGGGAGCCGGTTCCCCCTTTGCATTCCACTGTTTGGCCTGTAGTTTTGTTTCGGACGTATAATGGTGTATCTAAGTTTCATCTACAGTAATTAATAGGTGCCAAATCTCGGATATATTGCGACTAAACTGCGCCAACATTCGAACACGTTTTTGGTCTAACGTGAGCAAACGCGGCACTCACCACGCGGACATCTTTCTCATGTCTAAATGTTGATTTAATATATAACAAACATGTTCTTTTGACATATTCATAGCCTATGCTATCTCTCTCAGTTTAATTCAGCGGTCGTCTAGCAGCATTTGGTGAAGTGTGGCGATGTTTTCGTCGGTAGATGCAGTTTTTGGACGTCCCGAACGTTTATTGTCTCGCAAGCTCCTACGGCCACGTGTAAACTCAGCTGTCCAAGATTTCACTATAATAAATAACGACGCATAGTCCCCATATACAGAATCCAGCTTATATTTTATTTTCGTGTGCAAAGTTCTTCAAAAGCAGGTATTTAATGGGATCTCGATACTCCATTTTGTCCATTTTCCTAAAAGCACTCACATCAACTCACTCAAATGCTTTTGCGTAACAACTGAGCGTCAAAGGTGGCTGAAACTTTGGCGTGTAACTGTCAACAGATGGAAAACGAAATTTACTACATTTTATTTAAGAGTGCTGCCATCTTAATGTTGAGGTTGGAAACTTTTCGGAGCAGCCTCGTATATGTATGCCTCACTCCCTTATTTCTGATACCTGTTTACCTTAGATTTTCTCTATTTTTTGTTTGCAATCTGTACCATTCTCAACTTAATTCGCAATATTCGTAATATAAATATATAGTGTCATAATCTAGTCACTTTGACCAGATCTGGCTTTGGATCGTGTACAACATTCCTCACACTTTGAAGACACCACCCAGATTTCAAGATTTAAAACCTATAGAGAACATCTGGAAGGAACTCGAGGAGTGTGAGAGAAAGCATCACATCCGAAGCAAGGTCCATCTGAAAGAACTTCTTCAAACAGAGTGGAGAAATATGGACTCTGCATTCACTAAACAACACATACAGACAATACCCGAACGATTATCAGCAGTAATTCAAAGAAAGTGGATGATCACTAAATCTCTGTTCGAATACTTATGTCCAGATGTAAAGTAACCATTTTATTTCTCCTTGTAGTGTAAATTAGTTTCAGTTGCTAGTTATGAGCTTATATGTTTGATCGAAGACTCTAGTTTGTTTTGTACCAGGTGTGTTTACGTATGCTTACTCTGTGTAACTTTAAAATAATGTAAGTAACAAATATGTTTACGTTGGAATACTTATCTTGGCCTCTCTAAGTGCCTCCTGTGTGGTATTAACAATAAAATGTGCCTTATCAACGAATGTATGGGCCAAATGTCACACCTGTAAAGGTTCGAAAGTAATGGCTCTAAATGGAGAACTCGTGGTTGTACTTCCCGGATCTACAGAACCAGCCAAAAGTTCAAAAGTAGCTTCCCTAGTCGCATCTGATGGTACGTTCGATAATCTAGTAGATAAGGCCGACTATTTGGAAAGAACATCCCTTAAAGTAAGTCAATGTGGGAAAGCAAATTTTGATTGCATAGGTAATCCAATTTAATTTATCAAACTGAAGTAAAAACTGGGCGCGTAAACTCCGTAATAGAGCGGGAGAAGAATTTGGCACATTCCCGTCTAAAGTACTTTGAACTTCAGAATACCGATATACTAAATTTTCTACAAAACGATGGAATATCTTGTTGTGAAAATGCGCCAACTTCAGGCTTGGTAGTTGACGCTCCGGTAACAACTGGATCAAGGTCGCGCATGGTTGTGAGCTATCAGTAGGCAAGACATATAATTAACAAAGAAAAACCAGTTCGTGTTTCCGTAAAAGTTATAAATTAGCAAACGCCATAATGAAACTAAAGAACAACAAATGAAGAAAGAAAGGTATCACAAAAACGGCGTATATAAGATACGTAAAAGGAAAACGTGGTATAGCATAGCAACGCAAAGAAAATATCTGAAAGGAATGTGCTGTGGGACAAGGGCAGCGAATGTGTGTGGCAGAGAACGCTTGCTATACAAGGAGCAGACCGTTAAGAAAACATGCGCCCTATTCTCTCTGTACATTAAAGCCGAGAAGATTCATTCACAAAAGTAGAAGCCGTCGTTTTTGAATGGTCTGCAACTGTACTGACATGGGGTGTCATAAACCTGTCCAGGGAGGGTGTGGGGACCTTCGGCCAACCCCCTGCGTCTCGCCCCTCGGAGACTTTCTCTTCTGTGAAGGAGTGTAATATACAGATAGAATAGAAAGGCCGTCTAAAGAGCAGCAAAAATGTTCTTAAAAGGAATCTCCTTTTGGGAAAATAAATGAATAACAGAAGGTCTAACTGAAAAAATTAATCGTATAGTTTGCCTATAGTTGAGAGTACTGGAAAACGCATTAATATTGCTCTGCCACCAATTTGCACCGTTTCCTAGGAGTGATTCAAAACATAGAAGCATACTATGAATATGGCCTTCATATTTCAACATGATGGACAAATATTAATAATAGGGAAGCAAAAAGTAGTAGGTCCGTGCAGGATTATTAAGGAAAGGCACAAGATATTCCAAGTTGTTTGTTTTCAACAATATCTACGATGGTGCGATGATCTTTTACTTTCCTTCCTTTAAAAGTAGAGGGTGCTTATGACAAGGCAGACTGTTTTGGTGAGATTCGAACAGTGGACACCACAATTTTAAAATGGGTGGTACATCGGAGAAATATTCCTACATTGGCATCAATATTTCTGTCTGTATTCACAATTTTGATTGTGTTTATAGTGCAGGAATACTGCTTGAACGCACCGTCTCCTAGTTTTTTTTAATTAACGTCTTAAACATAGGTCATATCGGAGGTTGAATGAACTATGTGAAATGATGCTTAAATGAGCCATGTTCCATAGAAATTAAGAGTTACCTACCATAAACTCATCCTTCAGAGTAAGTCAATAACCCGGAAACAACCTTATCCAGAAAACTCAATCTGAACGAGATTAGAGCTCCTGACCTCGGGAACGTGAGGCAGAAACTTTCCGCCACAATAAACAGGAGGGCGTTGGGCAGTGCTTCGTGCTGCTTACCAACAAAAGCTTATCTGCTCTGGCCAACGTTGTCACTGTCCTCTCTGGACGAGAGATATGCACTGTTATCTTTACGAGATCCTGACGTTGGTGAACAACGCTACCTTAGCCGGACAGCAAGTTCACTTCCTTTGGATCAGAGGGCATGTCGGAATTCGATACAATGAAGTCGCCGAGCGCCTGGCAAAAGAGGGACTCACCCAAGGCACCTTTCAAAGCATCCAACTGCCCTACACGGATTTCTTCCCGGTCCTTAGGCGTGACGCCTATTGCCGCTGGAATGATGCCTGGATTCGTTCTCAGACCATCAAAGGCAAACACTACGCCGCCGTTCAGACACATCTATCCACGACCCCTTGGTTCTCCAGCTACAGGATTGCTCGTCGACATCTCACCTCCATCATTAGAATGCAACTTGGACATGGATGTCACCCTGCGCATCTACACCGACTACGTCTCATCGATTCTCCTGTATGTCCTGATACAGGCGAAATCGGTGACCTCAATCATCTCCTGTTCAGTTGCTCTCGCTTACCGAGCCCACCGTTCTTCCTTACTCCGTCGCTTACTTCAACAGTCTGTTCCTTTTCCCGCTAGCGTCAGCACCATATTACAGTTATGCCACAAACCTGTATGCCAAGCTCTTCTGCAATTTCTTCAAGAAAGTCATCTACAGATCTAGTGTCCCCCATTATCTTAATTTTCCTTTCATTAATTTTCTTATTTTTCCCTTCGATTGCCATATGAGATTTTGCCGAGGGCAAAAAAAAAAAAAAAAAAAAAAAAAAAAAAATTGTCATTGCCTCCCCTACTTCGTTCCCTCCATGTTGATAGTTACCTACTTTTGCTGTGCACTCTTTCCTCAACTTCTTATTAAAAGATAATATTTTATTGCCTCTTTTTTAAGATAAGAAATGTGACGCAATGAGAGAACATCTAATAAAGAAAAAGCAGCGCTAAGTTTGGTTGCAGCTACCTTTATTTATTATCCTGGAGTATTAAAGGAAGGCTCAATATCACGTACATCCGTTAAAGCAGCCCACATCCCCATCGGTTTCATCAAAGGTTGTTTTGCTTCACATCTTAATGAAGGAGCAGAATAAGAACTGAAGAACAAAAAGACAATGGACATTTTAGTTTTACTATCATATATTATTTTTTTGCCTGCATTGAAATTATTCTGACTCTCGCTTCCCTGCGGAGTTTTAGAAAAAAATTATTGGCTAAGGCAGTGTGTGAAACATTTTACAAAAATTGTACATTCCTTGTGAAATATGCATTTAAATTTGAAAATACTGCTTTTTAAAAACAAATATTTTAAGGAAATTATTACATAAGTGTTTGTGTTGTTTTCAATTGTGTTATTACAATTTTTGCCTGTAGTTATTTAAATGAAAATACATAATTTTGATCATTATTACCATCTCAATCGTTGTCATTATTTCTATTATTATTGTTGTTGTTATTTCTAGCTAAGCAAAGAATGGTAGACAGAGAAATAAAATATAACTAGCTGCCTGAGATAAAAGTAATTTCGCTCCTTATGCTTACAATGACTTATTAAAATGTTAAAATAATTACAGAATATTCCCTACAATAATAAAACATTCGGAAACGCTGTTTCTATTGCTGTATGGACCAAATGCTTACAGAGCTGAAGATGGAGCTCGCTGCCCTCAATTTTAGAAAGTGGTTGCAGGCAACTGAGGATATGTACTCCAAACATTACTAACATATTAAAAGTCCAAAACATAATTAATGTTGGTTTTAATTCGATTAGTCCTTTGGTACCCTAGAAACATGAACCGATTCTTCTAAACTATTCTACCCCTTTAATATCTAACAAGACAAACCCAGTTAAAGATTTATGGTTTGGTTAACTGTTTCTATCGCTATTCATTTAAGCTTCCGCAAAATTCACGCTAGAAGGAAGATACTTTGATCCTTCCAAGGGAAAATCGGACAAAAATTGCCCTCCAGAACTCCAAACTTTATTGGTATAACTGAAGACATTTTGCCCTCAACCGGCAAAATCAAAGTTCCATGCAACAAGAAACTGCCGATCTGAGTAAGAAAAACTCACCACAATAATATGAGTGAAAGCTAAAAAGAAAATATTAATATGCACCTGAAGAATACGTTTAATAATTTTTATAAATTATCCAGATCATTATATTACTGCACTATGACTTGAAACTGCAATTATTTTGTTTTACAAAAGGTTGCCCTTATCGCATCAGACAGTACAAGTTTCTGTAATAACCGGAAGATTATCTGTTAAGCAAGCGAGAGGCAGTTAGCAGGCCGAGGGACAGCCCGAGGTGAGCCAAATGGGGTTAGCCTGCCATCTTTTGGCAACTCACTCAAATAGAGGTAACCGAGTACATTCTTATAACACTAGAGACCATTACTTTAGCAATCCTTTAAATTCTTCGAGCATTTTTTAGATATAAATAGAGAATGAACCGACGTTTCAGAATATGAGACTCAAAATGGACGTTCTTCAAATGTCTATTCTTTTCAGCGCCTGGTTAATAGCGCTTATGTGTTCATAGAGGTTCTTTATATTTAGTTTATTTACATTATATTTTCTAACGTCTAACAGTAAGTGTACCCGACAAGTTTACGAAAGAGATCATAGCCAGGAAACAGGGAGGGAAAAGTTATACCAGATAACCCAGCTATATAGGTAAATACCCATTAAAACGAGCATGTTCCTCCACAGTTCTTTGAAACAACTCCATGCAATTGGGGGTGGTAATTTCAGTCTTAATCTTCAAATACCCTTCCTTTTTTCACCTCAAGTGCAATGTACGAGGGCTGTTCAATAAAGAATGATCATAATTTTTTTACGGTCTTAATTTTTCGCACTAAAATTCAACCTTATTATATTCTCTTAGCCTAATGTGTAACAAACACGCCTAAGTAGTTTCATTGTTGGTACTCCTCGTTCCCGCCTGTGAGAACCAGGCAAGTTCAGACATGTTCAGTATCGCCTTCCACTGCAATGGAGGTAACATGCAGTTAAAGTTGATGTTAGAGGGAAAATCCGGAGTTTCTTACAAACGTAATCACTGCTGATGAAACTGCCTGCATCATTTTGATCCTGATAGAAAGCAGCAAAGCTGTGTGGAAATCTCCTTCATCACCAACTCCCCAAAATCAAAGGTTGCTTCTGCTGGGAAAGTTATGGTCATCTTATTCTTTGATGTTCATGGAATGGTTTATCAGCATGCTGTATCTGCACACACATCAGTAACTGGAAAATACTACAGAGATGTCCTGAAAACATTGCAAGTCCATATCGGGCGCAGAAGACCACATTTCCGTGAAGCAGTCTGGATGCTGCACCACGATAATGTTCAGCCGCATATTGCCAATGCTGTTGCTGAATATCTTGCAAAAATTAAAGAGAAGTGTATCTCTCACCCTCCCTATAGTCCGGATTTAGCCCCATGTGACTTTTTTCTCTTCCCTAACTTGAAGAAACGTCACGTGGGAAGTATTATCCATCATCAGAAACAGTGGTGTACCCTGCGGAGGAGATTTTGAAGGATCTCTCAAAAAATGGTTTACAGCATGTCTTTGAAGGCTGGCAGAAACGCTGGGATAAGTGCATCGCATTCAGGGGAGACTATTTTGAGAAGGAACGTCAAAATTATGAGGATGAGTAGAGGTACGTTGTCACAAAAGTTGTGATCATTCTTTATTGCACAGCCCTTTGTATAATAACGCTACAGTGCTTCAAAGGGACTGTCATCCTGCCGTCCAGGTAATGTAAATCGAATCCTTGTTCATAGATTATTTTTTGTATGCCTAATCAAGTAGAGCACGGATCATTAAGGAGACTCATATTGCAAATCTTTGGGAATCATACTTTTCAGCCATTTCGGCGACAAATGGATCCCCCTACCACCGCCCAAATAGCCCTTATCCATCTTAATAGTGTAATGCAAACGTATGGGACTTTAACTAAAACCAATTATAGGTTAGCTCATCCAAGGCAGGCATATATTCCACCAAGTCAATACCAAAGTTTCACTGGAAATATGTATTTTGGGTTTCCCTGAGCCGTTCCAGAAAGCATATTTAGTAAAAGGTCTGCTGACCTTTGAAGTACAATCCATAATATGTCAGATTTGTTACCTATATTCAGATTTTTTAATGAATGAAACACCAAAATATTAAAGAAAATCTTCCATCCAGAATATTCTTGATAGGGATATATTTTCGCGCGTTTTGAATTTCCCAAATGTGACATTATTGTGATTAAATGGTCATACTTTAGATTATAAATAACATAATTATTTTTTAATCTTTTTTAGAATAACGCCTGAAGTTCTCTACAATCTGAAAAACATTTATATAGCTGGTAAAACATAAGAGATGTACATATTTTAGTATGACAGATGTAGGTAGATCTCTTAAAATGATGTCAAATAAAATATTTTGTTGTGTTAACTATTTCCGAAATAGGCTTTCTTATATCTCAATTGGAAGCCATCTTAGTATTTCTCTTGGTCGTCCAAATAGAATGGAATTTCCAAGAAATCACGGAGTGACAGGCTTGAGGCTGTAAACATATGGGAGTATGCAGTGGCAGCTCAGCAAATTTTTGTCTGAATTAAAGAGAAGTAAATGGAATATTAAGCGCACCAGTCGACCACAATATGAATCCACACGGCAAGAAGCGTTACTAATCACTTACGTCACAAATGGGCGGAGTACCTCAGGTTCAGTGCAGATAACGCAAACATCAACAATACAGAGATAAATATTAAAAGCCGAAGCATTATTAACAGTGAAATAGTCTTCATATTTAAGTTTGATTTATGAGTCACTATGTTTACACTCAAACTTCACTTACTTGTTGTATAATTGAAAGGTTTTCAAGATCATTCGATCTCATCCTCAGCTGTTTGGTCACTAAATGCACCTTCCTCTTCTTCCACTACTACGGAGCTCCGATCACTCTGCCATCTGGTGCTAGGGGCACTAAGTTTTAATACTTCATTTAATGCCGGGATTTTAAAATATATAACTTTATCACGGTTTTTCTTTATGAATATTTTTTCCCAAATATCTAATTATATGGGTGTACTTCAATTATGAAGAGAAAAGAAAAACTGAAGATAATATAAAAAAATACCACTCTCACACCACTTAAAAACACAAATTGACAATATAGAAAATACACCTACCATCCATGGGCTTTTAGAAAATTTGAACGAATCTTCAAAAGACTAAACTTAAAACTAACACCCCAAAACAAATTCAGTCTGAGGAACCTGCTAAATAAACCACTGAAAAATACAATCCCCAACAATTTGAAATCAGAAATTTATCAGATTAATTGTGAAACCCGTGAAAAAAGATACATAGGAAAAACTAAGAAAAACTTGTTAACCAGGCAAAAAGAACACCAGAGGAAGCTTCAAAAAGCAGCAGTTAGGACAGCAAAAATTGTGGGAAGGTCTGGGAGAACCATCATGAACATAAAATGCTTCATCAACTCGGGTTAAGGTTACTACTTCGAAGAAAAGTCGAAAATCATGCAGAACCATATTTTGATGAATTTGATAAGTGCGTTGTGCGTAGAAAATTTTTGTAGTACCATGAACAGAAAAAGGAAATTCCTACTTTGAGGTGGCAAAGAAACATTTAGAAAAATATCGAACGGAATTGGATTTCAATTTAAGAAATTCAAGAAATTCTGGTGGAAACTGTCAATATTTCAGATTCTAATCGAAAAATCTACTGGAGAATGAATTTGATTTACAGAGGGCCATATAGAATTATGGAAAATTTCGGGGAACACACTTATGTAATTGCATCAGAAAATGGGAAATTAATTGGGAGTTACTACAAATCTTTATTGAACCCATTTAAGAGACCAGACACACATACACCTTGAATGGAACTGCAAAGTTTCTGAAATTAATAATAAAGTTATGTGTAATTACAATTAAAGAATGAATTTATGCATCACTAAAAATGGTTTTTACAATGTCAAATCAACTTATTCTTGTTTTAAAGTTCTATTAATGTTCTCTAATTTTTTCCAGTCAAATGTTAATTTAATTGAGAAGTTATTTTGTTCACAAGTTGTTTAGAAAAGATATTTGTAATTCAGGGGCAACATCCAGAATTTATGAAAACAAAAATAGATAAGATTGTTTTAGAGGAAATTAGTTAATAAATTCTTGATGGAAGCATTTGAAGCTGATATTGCATGCATGGACATATTAAATGAACATGGCCATCTGTAATTCAACTTATGTTAATAACCAGGCAGGCCATATAGATAATGCAACAAATGCTTAGGTTTATTGAAATCCAAAATTGTGACGTAGGACCAATCAGATTTAAGTATTACGGTAACTTAGCAGACAAAACAGAAGAAACCAATGATTTTATTCTTAAATTTTTTGTTCTGGCTTTAAATCCAGAAGAGGGTAGACGCGTTTTATGTTAAAGACTTCTTGAAACCATTAGAAGTTATTGGAGTTCATCATTTATGAATGTTTAGTAAACGTTCAAACTATACATCGAAGACGCGACGCTACTATAAATAATTTAAGCATAAAACCGTTGCATCACTTGTAAACAAAAGGAGAAAATTAATATATAGTAAAGGGCTATATACATCAGTGGAAAAAGTCGCATGTAAAGAAGAAAACGATGTCGAGAAATATAATTCCAAGTAAAGTAAAACGGTTTTAATTATTTATTCCATATTTGCCCAAAAGTGAAATCCCTTTTGTATCGATACCACGCCTGAGCAGTTTCACATCTCATCGCTCGCCGCAGCTGCCGGAGAGAGGATTTATAGAAGTCTTCGAAAACATCACCTTCACGGCTTTTAGACGAAAGGTTCATCGCTTCTACATCAAGGTAACGTTTGGCTTCTACATGCGTCGCCACACCAAGGGAGCGCGTGGACCTCACGAAGGGGCAAATCCAACTTCAGATATGTCACCGCATCGTGTGATATAAATCCAACCCACAAGGAGGGGAACCACTCCAAGTTTATTAACTTGGCGGAACGAGAAATCCTTTTTTTTTTTCACTTATACCCCACCTTTAACTACAGTGGTCATATCCACGGCCGTTCTCCTTTGGATGCATATTGATGGTGTTAACTCGTGAACCTTGGCTATCGCATTAGATTATGCACACATTTACACTCTGATTCATACTTCCAGACTCTGGGGAAGGTGGGGAATCATGTTGCTTTCAGAAAATTCCCCAACCCAGCCGGGAATCGAACCCGGGACGCCTGGCAAGGCAGGCTGGTACTCTACCGACTGAGCTACGGCGTCAGACGTAGAGCAACCTTGATCAAAAAGAATTTAAGCTGTGTATAAAGCATTTATGAGATT
Source organism: Mantis religiosa (assembly GCA_030765055.1). Classification (NCBI taxonomy): domain Eukaryota; kingdom Metazoa; phylum Arthropoda; class Insecta; order Mantodea; family Mantidae; genus Mantis; species Mantis religiosa. The sequence goes on from CM060950.1 coordinate 213,763,994, forward strand.
TAATTCTAAAACACAAGTTTTGACATTTTCGCCTAAAATGTTTGTCCCTGGGTCCTTAACCACACTTCTGCTTGGTCGAACAGCAAACCCAGAACGCTGCACACACGCACACACATACACTCATATACACACATGGAGCTCACTCACTCCTCCCTACTATTTACGGGCTCCCTGAGATACTTGGTAACACACCAATGTAGCTGTAGCGTCTGACAAAGTGGAACCAAGTTATTTGTGTATGTGAATAGTACAACTCCAAAACGAAAAGCCGATTAAAGACCATTCGTTTTAGTATCCTCTGAAACTGCGATATGAATATTTAAAGTAAATAAGCTACTCCAAACTGCTTCTCTTATGGAAACACATATCTGATATTATCAGTTTTCAAAATATGGCAGTAATTATTTTGCAGATATTAGTATTACAATATATGAAATGTACTGCTTCAGGATTCTGCGAATAGTCTGTGAAACTTTCTACATTCTGAATGCATTATACGTACCTGATTCACTAAGAGATAGACAAAATCTCATTCCACAAAACAATGTAAATCTTGTTAAATCATATTGCTTAACATGGAAGCTGAAAGCCTTTGCACAGCGATACATTCTTTAAGCATTCTATTATCGCTTTATCTTCTACACAACGAAGATTTGAAGTATTAACTGAAAGTTGTATTAGGTTAACAAGGTATAGGATAAAGCCATATTATGTAACCATTTGTGATAGAGGATTGAGAAGAGAAAGTCAAGTGAATGTAATGGTTTGGTCGATAGGTTATGGCACATTAAACAGGGAATACCTAATGTACTATTATGAGGGCTGTTCATTAAAGAATGATCACTTATTTTGACAACCTACCTTTACACAACCTCATAATTTTGATGGACCGTCTGAAAGTAGTCTCCCCTGAATACGATACACTTGTCCCAACGTTTCTGCCAGTCTTCAAAGACATGCTGGAAACAACTTTTTGAGAGATCCTTCAAAATCGCCTCCGCAGCCTTCAACACTGCTTCTGATGATGGATAATTCCTCCCACGAAGGCGTTTCTTCAAGTTAGGCAATAGAAAAAAGTCATATTGGGCTAAATCCGGACTATAGGGAGTATGAGGACGTTGATTTTTGCAAGATATTCAGCAACATCATTGGTAATATGCAACCGCGCATTATCGTGGTGCAGCATCCAGCCTGTTTCACGGAAATGTGGTCTTTAGCGCCTGATATGGACTTGAAATGTTTTCAGGACACCCCTGTAGTATTGTCCAGTTACTGATGTGTGTGCGGGTACAACATGCTGATAAACCATTCCATGAATATCAAAGAATGAGATGACCATAACTTTCCAAGCAGAAGCAACCACTTTTGATTTTTTGAGAGTTGGTTATGAAGAAGATTTCCACACTTTGCTCTGAGGTTCAAAATGATGTAGCCAAGTATCATCGGCAGTGATTACGTTTGAAAGAAACTGAGGATCTTACTCTAACATCAACTTTAACTGCATGTTACCTCCATTGCAGCGGTAGACAATACTGAAAATGTCTGAACTTACCTGGTTTTCACAGGCGAGAACCAGGAGTACCAACAATGAAACTACTACGGCGTGTTTCACATTAAGCTAACAGAATATAATAAGATTGAATTTTAGTGCGAAATTAGGATCATTCTTTATTGGACAGCCCTCTTACTACAGAAATAATCTGTCCTAAGCTATTTTCTGGGCTCAAAGCATGCGCGTTTAAACCCAGTAGCTGTGTGCTACATAAGCAGATCTGTGGAAATAAGGGGCAGTTGAAACATTTTATAATACGCTCATATAAAAATGTTTCAGGAAGCGTAATTATTTCAAGAATTTCCGCTTAAAGAAGCAAGGGTTTGCTGTACTAAAATTATACGAAAGAGATACTTTTATAACACTCACGAAAGCATTGAATATGTCAGCAAAGCTCACCTTCCTAACGAAGGTTGTGCATTGATTGGATGCTGGCTAATTATACCATAAAATCTATTCGTTTTGGCGCTGCCCTTTTGAAAGGTTAAAGGAAGAAGTTAGGCCGTCATTACTCCGCTGAGATGTAGGGTAATTTGCAGAACCGCGCTTCAATTTCCGGGCTTCGGATCCCAGAAGTTAATGTTCCATGAAGGAAAAAAAAAACAACGTTAACGTTTTGCTGTGAATGCAAAGTTATTACGTCCATTTCCGATGAAAAACAGCCCTAATGGCTAGCTGTTCGGTCAGATAGTGAAAAAAGCACCGGGGAGTGCAATACAAGCTATCGCTTAAATAATTATCTAATGCATCATATTCCTTAGAACGTGTAATAGTACAATTATTCAACGAAACTACAGTTTTCCCTATGTTTTCTGCGAAATGTCATATTAAATGGTCGTAAAATGGAAGGGCGTTGTATAAATTCTGAAGCAGAAATGCCTTTAATATGACATTTGTCCCCTGCGTAAATTTTTAATATTTACTTGAATGTAGAAAGTGGAACAGAAAATTAGAGAAGCGAATTCGAAAACACCATTATATGAGCAACGAAGCCATTTAGCATTTGCAGATTTAAATATGACCAAAACATGAATTTAAAGTTACGCTTATTTTTACATCAGATTTAGAAGTAGTAGTAATAAAAAGGCTACTTTTGTTCTAATATGGGAAAACTTAAAAGTTTATTTTGTGAACTACTCAAAAGACTCAGAAAATGTACTTCTACTGGCTATATAGATATGTATATAATTATAGAGAATAACTGAAGGTATAGAATATTGGGGATAGCTTTTTAATGAACAAATAAAGTTAAGTGTTCATATTTCTACTCTCGTAAGATATAGGTTCCCCTCCAGATGCATATGGAATAGAATTTTAGTCAATCTCAAGTGGAGTGAGATGGGTAGAATTTAGAATCTAAAAATAAACCATAATATTTTCTCCCACCTATCGGAAGGCACGGCCAGCTAGCAGCTGGGTGGGCGACAGGAGGCATTGAGACTACGCCTACCCATTTAACTTGTGGCGTTGACTGAAGGGGATGTTGAGGAAAGTGTCACCGGTCGCTGGCCGCCTCTTTCCCCTCCCCCTGACGTCAGGAGCAGTCGGGATATTTCATCTAATTCGTCAGCTTCTAGAGGGGTCAAAATGTTGTTTATTTCCACCGAATTACAGTTGGAACACCTGCCGATTTCATAGAATTACGCAGCGCACACAATTACAATTCACCAGTTCGTCTGTCACAGGTCCACTCTGCACTCGCAATTACGTACAACTCCTCTGATGCACGTACACAGTCTTCCAGTCTGTTCACTGTCACGGCGCTCCTCCGGCTGCTTGCCAAGAACTTAACTCTCTCCAGCCCGGCGCGTAGCTATATAAGACCAAATGACCTATCTAGGAGGTTCTGGGTTAGATGAAATATCCCGACTGTTCCAGACGTCAGGGGGAGAGGAAAGAGGCGGCCAGCGACCGGTGACACTTTCCTCACCATCCCCTTCAGTGAACGCCACAAGATGAATGGGTAGGCGTGGTCTGAGTGCCTCCTGTCGCCCACCCAGCTGCTAGCTGGCCGTGCCTTCCAATAGTTAGGTGACAATATATATTTAAATATTCTCGTAGCATTTAACAATTGAAGTACCTAGCTTCTGTTTACAACATTATTGTATAAAATGAAAACTTCTATAGAGTACTCAACTTATGTTTAACACATCTAATGAATGAGTAAAAGAAATATAAAAATAATGTGCAATAATAATTATCTGTCACAATCTGAACTTTCCATAACCTTATGGAAAAAGGTTAAGTTGTTTATAAAGCATAACTAAGAACCCCATGGCTCAACAACGATGCAGGGTCAATGCTTAAGGTTCCGCAGTTGCCACCTGTCCACATCAAGTGTAATACTTAAGTAGGGTGCATACTGCTGGTGCAGGTGCGAGACGTGGTTAGCTCCAAGTCTTTCTTGGCCGTAGAATGCGTTCTTCGCTACCGGGAACCGAAGCAATGAGCAATACCAGCAACGGACGGGAGTAGACCGCAGCCTACTGGGAGATTGCAGAACAACACTGTATGAAGTTAAGGTGAAGCTAACGAAAGGAAACTTGATGATGGAGCGTTTGGCGGAATAAATGGTGAAGAAAACTGGAGAGGCCTGAGAAAACCTGACGAGATGCCACTTCGTTCACCACAAATTGCATATGAGGTCTTAAGTTATTTGCAGTGAATTTTAATTCTTAAAGGAGTATAGGAGGCTATGAATACACTTGTCAAAAACAAAGGTGGTCTTTATTTGTGGGGAATATTACTAGCCACGATACATCTTTTGAAAAGAAAAGAATACAAGTTTTAATTATGAGTGGACATGAAGTGTAACATGTTTAATTAGGTTAGTCCACACAGAAGCACAACAAAGTCCAGAAAGTCACAAATGAAAGAGAAACCATGAAGAGCAAGAGCAAGTCTACTCAGTGACAAAACTGCTCTTAATCTGTTACTGTACTTACAAGAAAAGGCACACAAATTCAAAAACCATATAGCAAGGGATTGCAGTGTCAATCAAACATCTGTTAAATGCCACCCAAAGAAAAATATAACCTCAAAGTGAGTATAACTTTGACCCAAGATCTGAATTCAGTGAAGCATAAATGAAGCTAAATTACCAAAAGGAGTTGTGAGACAGATAATAAATATTTCACGATTCCATCTTTTACATAAATGGTATAGTTAATAAACCTAACTGTTGATTTTGGGCTTATATATATATATCTGATCAGAATCCTGCTTGCACTGGAATGAATGAAAGGTATTGCCCTAAATATTTAACATTCATTTATATTAAAATGATTAGTATTAATAATAATAGAAAAACGCTTATTTCCAGAAAGTTTCTAAATGAGATACAAAAATTTAGGATAAATATGTAAGATAATAAAGGACCTCATATCTTTAGTAAGTGTAAGTATTGCATACCTCTATATATACTGGAAACATCTGCTTTGAACACTTCTGAATCGAATAAAAACTATTTTAGGAAATGGTTTCATTGAAAAGTATATACACAAATTAAAAGTCGAATTAAAATCATACTTAGTTTTGGTTGAGGGGCTTCCTTTCCCAAACTATCCTTAACAGCCAAATATTTTTTTACTTCTTTTATATCTCAGCAAAGGCTCTAACAATTTATGTTTAAACATCTTATATTCTGGATATTTACTTTCCCAGATAACCTATTTCTTATAATGTTGTTTAACTGGTAAAATTTAAGTCGCAGACAAACTTTTCAAGAACCAGTTTCAAACATCTGATATCAATTTGCTTTTCAACTTAACGTAAATAAGGCATATTTCTGCAAAGATTAATTTAGATGAGTATGAAGTAGTTTGAAAATAAGCCTTGCTAATAACAGATTTTAAAAATTATGTGAAAATGAACCACTGTGGGCAGAAAAAGTTATGTAACTGTAACGCAATGACACTTCAAACATTCGTTTGTACTCATTTCTATTTAATTTGTGGTTATGCTGCAGGCTAAAGCTGTTGTATACGTAATAAAGCATTTCGAACATAATAAATAAAGGAAAATGAAAATATATCGAATTGTTAAGCAATTTTATGACACAGGTTGTTTTTCTAGTGACCTGTTGACCCATTACCAACATGCATTCATAACTGCTGGAAATATGTGTTGACAGCGGTCTGAGCATAATTAATTTCAGCTTCAAAGAGAAACGCCGAAGTGTATAGGGCTATAGCCCAATAAATCGTTTAAATGTAGCATTAAAACAATGGCTTCAATGTATACTTTTTTCAAATCTTGAGTTATCGTATTCCCGCGGGGCCGAAACGCTCATTTTTTAACAGATAACTGTTTACATAATCTATTTCAAAACATATGGATCTGATGTAGTGGGCATGGAAGAAATTGGAATTTATTAACTCCAATATAACATTAATAATTTATGGATAGTATAAGCTATTATTCAATTACTTATTGATTCTTTCAAATCACGTTTCTCTGAAAGGGTAGTGGGAGTGGAACTTAATTTGAATTATATATCTGACAAAGGCATTTTCCTTTTACGATAACTGCACGCTGCAACTACTGTACGAAAGCTGTGTTTTCCAAATATGTTAAGAAGCTAATGTTAGTAATGTTAACAAAGATAATATATATATATATATATATATATATATATAAATCATAGTAATTGCATTCCCTTTTCTTAGGGAAGTAAGCCATAACGTTGGATCTTTGTTTCCTTAAAGCTCGATATATGATACCAACAAAGCTTTCTTTTTCACATTTAAAATCAGTTGTAAGAATATTAGTCACCTTTCAAATTAATCTTTTATAATTATCAATTTTCATATCAAACTGAAGAAAACCCCTTCGTATGCAACAATCATTTTTCCGGTAGATTCTCTACGTCTTCCGAATTTTCATCAACGTTTGAAACAGTAGCCTCTTCCAGGAGACCGTATAAATAAAACTAAATTTCCCAAAGTCTTAGCTCTCCTGTATCTACATTTTGCTTAGAGCGAAAAATGATGTGTTACTTAACATTTGAGATTATTACATCTCAAATAAATGCCAGACTTGAAATTCGCTGTGTAAGTTACACATAGCTGCATACTCTCTCTGTGTTGTCGATGCGACAAGCTCGAAAACCAACAGGAGGTATACAGGCAAAAGTGAAGATGACGTAACTACAAGAGGAAAGAAAGTGCAGCACTGGCAATAGCAAGATTGGATATTGATGTTTAATAAATAGTAGCAAAGAGAAGGCAAAGAAAAACATGCAAGATTCAATACTATAAGATATATACTCAATTGTGATAATAGCTATATTAACAGTAAAATATCTGCCTAGGGGAGAAAACCATTCAAAGCAGCGAAATGGAAATATTAAGTTTAAATGAAAATAAGCGAAGAAGCAGCTATTGGTTAAGCACTTTCTTCATATACAAGTGTCACGTTCTTCTCTTTGTAGAGCATTCATTTTGATTCTCCATTTTATCTATCGCCTTTCTGAAATAAACCACCTTGCTGCTTTTGGGATACCTATTTCTGCTTTTTCTGCCAAAGATACAGACGTTAGGTATTCAGTTACTGTATATGAAGATTTTAATTATTTTAGTAATCCTAATAATGCAACTTTTTGCTTGGATATATTCTCGAGGCATCAATTGTCATCTTACAGACAAACTGGGTGATATCACAGCATGTTCTTAGTCCGACTTTTAAAATTGTAAAATATGAGTTTTCTGCGGAAGCTAATTTACAGCTGCTCAAGTCAGCTGCACTACCGACTTAACATGAGATATACGCCCATGAAACGAGCCATTTAACAAAATGTTCTTGACAGGGTGACAAACTTATTTCAAATTTTGTTAAAAAGTATATATTCATACTATTTACAAATAATGGGCTTTTATGTTTTTTATTTTACTAACATAATTTATTATTGTTTTGGTTGCAGGCTGCCTTAAAAATGAATTCTCTATACCTTACCTCTGTACTTCTGTGCGTATGTACCTTTTTTATTCAAACAGGTAAGCCAAGTTCAGTTTAATTTAATAGATATAGTTCTATAACAAGAGTTTACTTAAACATTTGTAATAAAGAAAGAAGAAAATTAATTTTGTTTCTGACTTCATTGATGAATTTTTCTTGAACTTGAGATTACAAAGACTTCATAATCAAATTTTGAATTAAAAATATCAGATAATAAAAACTGTATGGTAAGAATAATTGCTTCATCCAAAATGTAGGCACAGTCTTATTGTTTAAAATGTGCCCACTGAATGTAACATTTACAGATACTTCTTTGGAAATTATATGTCAAATAAGTATTATTAAAAAGTACGAAACATAGTAGCTGAAAACATTTGAAGTAAGATTTTGAAATAAAAAGTGAAATAGAGAATTAAAAAAAGAACTGTCCTTTATTTCAGTTATATAGTTGCACTATTTACGTTACCTAATAGAGTTTATATTATGCCAGTAATTTTCGTGTTAGTATAAAGTGGACAAAAACAATAGTATTCGTCTCTCTCTCTCACTCTTACAGAAAGTATTCCAACAAAGCCATGTTATTCTATTTGGTTTCTTTCCTCCATTTGTAACCCGCCTTTTAACTACAACAGTCCTATCGGTGGCCCTTCTTGTATGTAAAATATCGCCTATTCGCGATGGTACTATGTCGTAGTTGCTGGTACTTTGGATTTTTAATTACTACATCAGGCACACATTCGCACTGTGATTCATATTCCAGACTCTGGAGAAGATAGGGAATCATCTTGGTTCCTCCAGACGGGAATCGAACCCGGGACTCCTTGCACAGCAGGCAGTGCCTCTACCGACTAAGCTACGGGGCCAGCCTACTTCTTTCTTTACTTAGTACTAATCGAGCTCAATGTGTTTCATAAATGGATTCGATAAGACTTTGTTGTATGTACACATGGGACTGAAGGAGGAACCTGATCTTTATAACGCAGTAGCTATCTATTATATTTTGAAACAACACAAGACTACTTGGCAGTACAAAAATTATTAAGTTAAAAATACAAACCAAAAAGAACGAATGCGTACTATATATGTAATGGAAGAAATTTAAATATCCAACTGAAATTATTATAAGAATATAGTGATATGAAGTATAATTTAAGAAAATGTTTACATCAATGTGTAAGAATCAACAATAGTTTTTTAAACTTACACCTTAATGGGGTAGCTTATCAGTGCCTTATATTTCCTTTATTACATTTTAAATTTTAAAGTCATCAAAAGTTTAAAAATGTTGTTTATCAACGGTAAATAAATTATAAAGATAACACATAAGCTTATGGTTTGAAATCATAAATACCTGACGCATAAATAATATATATATATATATATATATATATATATATATATATTTATATAAATAACATTTAGTCCAGTTTATATTCCTATCTGATAGGAGCCCTTTGCCCTTAACAGACATTTTAGGCCGCCTTCATTCATTCATTTTTCATTTACAGATATAAAAACGTTTTCCAATTGAACTTCTGAATATCAGAAAAGAAAAGACGCGATTTTAGGAATTCTTAATGTTTCTGAATGAAAAAAACTAAGCAGTGAAAATACTCCCCCCTCAACAAGGTGGCCTAGGTTCGATCCCTTCAGACCACACATGGGATTGATGTTGAACGACGCAGCACCTAGGTGAACTTTTTCTTCATCTCTCTGCTTTCCCCCGGCAATTCATTCCATCACCTGCTCCACAATCACTTTTCCCTTCATTTAATGCACCATCATTTCATATCATCAACACTTTCACTCTCATACCTGGGGTAACGGATGATCCCCTACCCTGGATATGCCCTTGGATCTAGTGTTTCTCGGTTCCTCCACAGGTGTCTGACCTCAGGCAGTCATTTGTAAGTCTTTCATACGAGGAAGCTAAACGTAAGTGTGAGATAAAAATGTTACCTATGTTTCATGCTCTAATGGAAACCTATGGAAGTTACCAACAACTGCATTACTTCAATGAGGCTTGCTTTTGTATTTATTCTGTAACTTATATTTGTAAAAGGATTTGTTTTTATACGTCTTGTTTGCTGAAGGGGTTTAAATGCATATCTTATTGTAGAAACATAAGGGAAACTGAAGGCCAGTGCCAATCTCAAATATGTAAGCGGAGCTAGCAAGGAAAACTAAAAACTTCCATAGCTTTTTATGGACGTCTCTGAAATTTTCAATATATGGTTGAAAAATTAATATAAACATCAAATTTCACTTAAAATGCATGGATAATTTTGAAATTATGACTTATTTTATACAGTTTATTATTGGATACGAAAAATTTCCCATGCTTCTCCGAGTTTGTGTTAACTATTTATCCATTTTGGAGCTTTAGCCTACTGAGAAACAGAAGTTAGGACATTACATCACAAAAGGGTTTAGCTTGAATTACTGAAAATTTTCAAGGAACAGTAGTGGATTTAGCTAAACAAGTAAATCTACAAGAAAACAATTTAGTGAACTGTTAAGCTTCAAGGTTCATGTTTGGAAAGCTGAATAGCCAATCGGAGTCATGCTAATCAGAAATTCATTGTGTAAATTGTACTCCCCGTAAAATTAAAAAACATACTGTGCACAACTTAATTATTTCAGCCACTTTTTAACAAATGAATAACTAAGAAATAGTATTCCATGTGAAACTTATTTTGAGATTAGACGAATTCTCGAAACTGTTTGTGCCCTGCACACATACACACACACACGCACACTCACACACAAAAGAAGGTCTCTTCTTAAAGGTGACATGTTTTTTTATTTACTGGGTTGTGAACTTATAAATTTTTTGATGATATCTAGATTGAGACTTTTCGGACGGTCCAAAACCGTATACTTCCTCTGTTTGCTCTAGCTAATTGGTAGAGGAATTAAAAGTGTAAAATGTTTAGCAATGACGAAATTTGTGCATTTGCAAGAGACAGAGTTTCTGAATCTCATGTTATAACTTATCCCGTGTTGTTGTGGCTGTATTACTAGTACTGGGCTCTAATCTTAAACTAGGATGAATTTATTTATATGAAACTCTGTGAATGTTCCGCAATGCCACTTTTACGTATATTATGTGTAGGTAAATACAGAGTAGAATTACTGATATCGTGCGACAGATTCAATGTCTGCTAAACCAAATGTGCATTTCTTTTCATGTACCAGAGCCCTCCCATATTATGTACCAGTTAATTGGAGTTATTTCAAATAAGTTTTTACACGGAAATCTACACAGAGGACAGCGTACATAACGTGAAAGAATGGCAATACAGTGTCACTCTTAACTAACTTTATTTGTTACTAAAACTGTTAGCGAAGCTAACTTATAAACAGAGCAATGTTCGGGGAATCTAAACCTCTCGAAACGAAGGAATGGAACATCGTGATAGTCGAATCTTCCAGATCTGCTGAAATCGGAAGGTCTGAAACACTAGCGCTATACACCAAAGAGGCTACACGTGGCTCATGAGGTCAATGCCTGTGCTTCAATATAGCTTTTGTTGTTCTTGCTTCTATTTACAGTAAACAACCAAAACGGTGGAATGGGATGATTCGCAGTTAATACGTACCTACTTATATGGTTGGCCTTCGCTGCCGTCGTGACAGTAGCAAACAGCTCACCATATGAATGTAGGCCATTAATTCTATTTCCGTAAAGAGTTTTCAAACACATATACAAAATGCAACGTTATGGACGCAGATATTTATAAACCTCTCTCACTCTTCTTTTTTGCCTCTTGTTTTTCGCCAGTTGGTTGCTGGCCACAATGCACAGCACCGGAATGAAGTACAACAGCAAAGACATGACAGGAACCCAAAACTCCTTATGTTGGTGTTTCTTATGTCTGTTTAAATTAGGCACTGCTGTATTAATGTGTAACTACTCTCTTCCTTAAGAAAAATAGATGTAACTATAAGCCATTCTGTTTAACAGGAAGAAGTTCCTAGGGTCCTGTAAACCTCTCTAGCGATTAATTCTGTTAAAAATTGGAATATGTGTTGCTTTCACGTAGCTTTCACGTTTCCTAAAACATTATTTAAAAGTTTATTCTTCTATTTATTTGCAAATAGAGCTAAAATGTGATTATACATATAACTAATAGGCTAAATTGTTAGACTATAAAAAGGTGATAGCCCTTTGATTCTTTCGACACTGCACGACCTTTGCCTCATAAAAACGACGAAAAGCGACATATTTAAAACGATGCATATTTGAGACATTTAAACCCAAAAGAGTATCTTAGGAGCGATTAACAACACAGAAAACTTTTATGTAGCAATACTTTATCTACCTGTTACGGTTTAATAGATATATTAGGTATATCAGATTGTGTATTCACAAAATGTTTCTGGACAATTGAGGATAGTCACTTCATTTCTGAAGAAATAATCGGGAGCTGTTTATTAAGGGCTGCGTTCGAAATGGTTTTATATTATGTAACATTTAGGAAATTCGAAGTTTATGACTGTTTAAATAAACAGACTTCCTATTCAAAATAACAATTTATTAATTATAATTTACTGATATTGATTCGTCCAAGAGCAATGAGTCTCTATCCTTAATTTTAAACAGTTTTTGTGATCTTAAAATTCTTTCACTACATTGGTATTTGTCACAAACGTTATTTCTCCTTCTTTTCTAATTAATACTAGCTGACCCGGAAAACTTTGTACCGCCAATAAAGGTTGTCCAAACTTATCTGTATAAATAAGAGAAATTCGGATTACTTAGTTATTTATTATGCGTTTGTGGTGAAGTTTAAATACAACACAGCTATAATTAAGTTAATAAATTTAAATATTTCTGGTATAAATATTGTTTGTCTTTTTTGTGGTGCGTAAATATATTCAACGATGTTTCTTGGACGCGCCAACACTCGACGTATAATTGTCCATGAGAGAAAGAGGGAAAATCCAAGTTTATTCCACAAATTTCCAACGACTGTTTTTGCGATTTATTTATGGTCTACTCAAAGGCCAAACGCACAGTAAATTAATTGTGTGTCTAATCCTCGAAAGATATGACATCATGCTACATAAAAACATTCTTGATAACAAACGATAAACGTTACTTAATAAAATATGATACCTGAAGTATCTGTGAAGACTTTGGAGAAGGAGTGGAATATTTGTCGAAAATAAAAGAAGGTGTACGCGTTCCGTGAAAGTTTGCGCATCTGCTTTCTTATTTCGTTAATAACCAGTCCCAATATCACTTAAATTTTTTCTCAGCTTTTAAACCTTCCTTGTACTTATACAAGTATTTCAAAACCAAAATTAAGCAAAACGGTCCAGCCTTTCTCGAGTTTCTGCAAGACTAACAAACGCCAATTCATTTTATATATAAACATTACATATACATTATTTATATACACATATAAAAAATCAGGAAAAATAGTACCTATTTTGGAATTTTGGCATTTTCGCAAATAATACTGACCTTTTGCTACTTTTATACTCAATCATGCCAAAGTTTATTATTCATACGACTGGTAGCAGTAATTTTATGGGCCTCGTTAAAGTATTGGTATTCCACCAATCAGAAGTAGTCACATTGTGAAAGCGATAGTATCGATTATTCCCGTTTTGATCGACAAAAGTGCAGAGCCAGTTTAGAAAAATATGTCAAAATATCCAACATTAGTAACAGTGACATTGAAATTACACCCCAGAAATTAGAGCAAAATCACTCAATGTTACCAATAACACATTGCGACAAATATTAAGAAAGACCTGACACTGTATCCAGTCTTCACTAGGGGACTTTTCATATGCAAGTTGACACCCAGGCATTGCAGTTTCACTAAAGCTGGTTCAGTTATCTTACTCTTACTGGCAGAAATCCCTTTCTGGCTATTCAAAAGGGAAAGGAAGCTTTCTATTTGCTGTTGGGATTCTTCTTGCTGTTTCAAGCGTCGTCGTGTGTGAAGATTTAAAAATTGCTGGTTTTCTGCAGCTGGACATTCTTTTGTTCTGCACTTGCGTTTTAGGAACACCTATGGGGAGTATTAAGGAGTATTGGCTTGTGCTTTCTCAATATGCTGTCTCCACAAATGTTCTATCTCTATCCATAAGTTGATAATACTGCAAGTTGCTCATCCTGGCATTAGTCGTTTTGTGCCTGTGGCTTATTCTCAGCAGCTGGAATCTGGTCTGCTAACTATGAACGCAGAATATCCTCATCACTGTACTTGAATCTTTCAAAGGGAATTATTCCACAGGTATAAGTTCTCAAGACTTTCTCAATAAATAAATAAACTATGCTTTATTTTTGTTTTTGTGTCGGCATCTAGAAGCTACACCGAGATCTATTTTTACAATATTAATTATTTTTTCATTTACAATACAATTTTACATTAAGACATTAAATAGTTTTTGCAGACACATGTTATAATTATATTACAAAAGTTAACCTAACTAGCTGCTATCAGTAGCCTTACATTTTCAAGGTAAACTAAACGGAAAAGGTATGTAGAAAGAATTTTTACAAATTTCATTTATTAAATCTCACGTTACTGTTCTATTACGTTGCCTAAGTCTCTCAGATCTTCTAATTTATGGTGACTGATTTCGAACGCCAGCCTGTAGCACTTGGTTATTATGTTACTTTATACCTTGTTGTTTATATTTCTCCATAATTATAGTGGAAACCTTCCCTGCTGCCGTTTCAAGTATTTTGAAGTTATTTGTGTTTCTAACTACGTGCCAAACATAATTACTTTCTAGCTGTTTCCTATCCTCACTTAAAATTGATCATATTTATGACATTCAAATAGGGCGTGTTCTGGGGTGTACTCTAAATTAGATCGATCATAATTACTAGTGTCAGACCTTCCTATTTTCTTAAAGTACATATTATATGGTCCATGTCCCATTAAGTATTGGATACCTAATTTGTTGGTACTATATCTTTTAATTTTAATCTTTCATTTATACTGGGATATAATATATAAGTTCTTCTTCCTTGAAGTGATGTATCCCATTCATGTTGCCAATCTCTTAAAAACTTCCTTTTTATTTCTGCTTTATTCCTAAAATATTCACCTATAACATGTTCAAATATTAAGAAATCTTTTCTTTTCAGCCAATAATTTGCTGCTCTATGTTTTATTACTAACTCTATAGGCCAAATTGCCAAACATGCTAAAAGAGCTAAAGTTGGTGTTGTTGTTACGACTCCTAAGCATCTTATTAAAGCTTGTCTTTGAACACTTCTAATCATTTCAATATATTTCTGATATTTTAATCTATTTTCCCTTATTATATCTCCATAACCAGGCTTTCTCAATTGTTCACATTTACAAATAAGCCTTCTTAAAGAGCTGCAGACGGACCCTTACCCCAACTGCTCGTATTTCATATCCTGAGTTGTGTTGCCATCATGCGGTATACCAGAAAATTAACAAACAAAGCAATTCGAAAATTATATTCCTTACTTTAAGCCCACATAAAGTTAATTTCTCTCACTTCACTAGGGAAGCAGGTTTCCCAAACGCTAAAAAATTGCATCAAATGACTTAAAAATACAGCATACCTCATTGTTGAAACCGCTTTATTACAGGAGCAACGAAACTACACGAGTTAAACAGCGGCTAGACGCCTTCACTAACACAAAAGTGTTGCCAACATAAAATCCAAAGAAAACAAATTTAGCTATGGGACTTTTGCCCCACTAGGATTCTTACCCCTTGTTACTCAATGGAGCAAATATCTAGATGCATAAGAATTGAATATGTACAATTAGATATGACATTTAAAGAATTATCAGTAAGCAATGTTTATTCCAATTTTATTTTTCTTTCAGAACTTGGAACTAACCCAGAAAACAATGGCGTGAGTATATCAACATTTATGTTTAAGCTTCAATTTGACGTATCCACATTTTAGAAAGCTTTAAGTGATACATTTGCTTCTAATGAAATCAAGAAACTTTATTCTACATGAGTAAAATCAGTATACGTAGAACGTAGCACTTTGTTAATTGTTCCAAATAAGGCTTACAAATAATGACTGAGAATATATTTGTTATTTCAGGCACTACAGTAATATTACGGAAAGAAAGTTGGATTCGTAAGTACAGTTATCATTCAAAAGACCAATCAGGAATTCTGTAGAGAAAGCAAAATGGGAAAGTTATTAAATACCCTTCTAATTTTTGTAAATACGATAAATTCAGGTTAACAATGCTGTTTACTTTAATGTGTAAAACGTTAAAATAAATAAAGTAGCAAGGGAAATGAAGTAGTAAATAGAATTTATACAAGCAAAGCAGAAGTGGTTTTAAATGACGTAATTCCTCTTTAATTTATCTAGTGATTCTGAAAACTATCGTGCTATTGCAAGAACGAATTTTAATAAATTATACTCCATAAGTAGAGATAATCCCAAAACCTAATAATGAGGTCGGAAATGAGAATACTGTACATTTAAATACAATATGAGCTGAACCTATCCGTTAGCAAAATATAAAACAATCAAATGTAAACTTCTTAAAAATTTGTTAGTGAGGAGCTAAAGTGATAACCTTCGATGCAACATATCTAATAATAATGTTTTGTTTGGCAAAGAATGCGTTTTAAGTTTGTTATTCCTATATACCGGAAGTAACGAGATGTTTCTAATAGTGTCTTTAAATTCTTAAGCATAATCGAGTGGACGTACGACTCCGGGTATATATTGTGACTTTCTGTTGCTGTTTGCCTTTCCCTCCAGCTCGTTAACGCAACTCGCCAGGTCTTCGACGGGCTCGCCCAGCTCCGTGACGTGCTCCTTTACGCCAGCTAACTGCTCCTCAAACTTTGTTGCGAGAGCTTCGAGGACCTGGCGAGCCGCGTTAACGAGCTGGAGGGAAAGGCCGACAGCAACACAAAGTCACATTTGGTGTCAGGAGTGGGATGGCGCTATTGACACCGGCGTGCCCCTCACCACGCCGGGCCTTACTTGTTCTTCCGGCTGCTCTTCCTTGTGTCGGCTGTCTCTCTCCAGCTGTCTCGGCTGGCCGCACCCGCAGCACACGCCACTAGGTCTTCGTCGACGTCCCTCGGCTGGCCAAACACAAGTGGTTACTAGCGGAAGAGGCTGTTTAATGCTCGGCGATTACAAAACTGGTGTCAAGAGTGAGACGTGAGCACCATTGAGGTGGCACTGGGAAAGATGTTGGAGAATATGATGGAAATGAAGGTGAAACTGACCTCGGAAATGAAAGCAGCAAATGACAACCTCGCTGCGGAAACAGAAGCGGCAAATAACAATCTGGCCGTGAAGTTACGAAGCCACAGTCACAATATCATTATAGCTAGAAAGACTGCGAGAGTTTAAAAATGGAATGAGATCACAATTCCTCTACGGACAGTTCTCGAACTACGAATCATCATCTCTCCGTACGATTTTCTTACTACCTGAGCTATGAGGTGCTCTTAGAAAGATTGTATTTCTCTATCTAATTTACGTATCCATGTAAATTTGCAAGGCGATCTCAAGCAAATGAGGTCAAGGGGACTTGCAAAGTAGCAAGTGTTTTAAATTAATACATTTAAGTTAATCAATCACTAACTGGATGACACTATCCGTAGGTGGACACCAAGTTTAATTTGAAAAACTCAGTGCAGCTAATCATTTCTTATTTTATTGCTGTGAAACTAAGAAAAACTACGTTTACATGCCTGCTAAAAAGTCACTTTTGAGAAAAGAGTATCCAATTTATCAAGGATTGGAACAATGTTATTTTGATACTAAATATTAGGAACAAGTACAAGGTGGCAACAATGAACAGACAATCTTTAATTATTATGGAACTGATATGAGGTTTTCACTTTCTTTTCGAGCAGCCAGCCAGATGAAAAAATGATTAGATATCAACTTTTCGGGAGTGTACATCTCTCCCATTATCAGAATATTTATATAATGTTATAACCACAAGTGAAAAGCTGGATATAACACAACTATAAACAAAGACAAAACACGATCAAAATTCGCATTACTGAACAAAAGACTGTTTTCAGTGAATTAAATGACAGGTCAAGAGGTGGAGTGAGTATAGAAAATTGTGTCAAAGAAACGTAACTAATTAACTTGATTATCAAGCTGTATTGATCTTTTCTTCTTAATTTGACAGATTTCCATTTTAAGCCCGGTTTCCAAGAGGAGCTGAACTGAAATCCAGTATCACAATTAAGCGTGGTCCTTTCAGATGAAATCGCCAAAGCCTCCTTAATTTCCCGCTCCCAGTAAGTGTTGCATTTTTCCATGATGGTCGTCTCCCGAAAATTGGCTCTATGGTCGTTTTCAAAACAATGCTCTGCCAGCCCAGACTTCTCGGGTTGCATTAGACGAATGCTCCCTTCATGTTCGATTATTCTAGTAACAATGGTCCTTCTGGTTTGTCCTATATATGGTGTCCCACATTCACAGGGAATGCGGTATATTCCCGGAACTTGGAAGTCCAGCTTGTCTTCCACTGGTCTCAACAGATGTTTAATAGTCGGAGGTGGTTTGTGGATGGTTCTGATGTATTTGGCGAGAACTCTGCTGATTCTGCCGGATAGACTTCCGGTAAACGGGATGCAGGCTGTAGACGTAGGCTTATCTGACGCTTGCTGTATTACAGGTTTCCCTTTCCTGGCTGTGGTGATCGAGGCTTCTACGTAAAATTCGGTGTAGCCGCTTTGACGGAAAGTTAGTCTCAGGTGCTGTAATTCTAGTTTTAATTGGCTGAGATCAGAGATAGACAAAGCTCCGTGGGCCAGTGTATTGAGAACTCCCAGTCGTTGAGAGTTATGATGGAAACTATGAGTGTTCATATAGAGATCGGTGTGTGTAGGCTTGCGATATACAGCATGCCCCAGTGTACCGTTGCTGCTTTTTGAAACAAGAATGTCCAGGAATGGAAGAGTTTGTAGCTAAATTGTATATTTAGGCAAGGGCCCCACGTTGGGCGCCAATTGGAAGCTAATTTTACTGTGGGTGACACACAGTTCCACGTTGGGACGCCACTTTGAAACAAAAGATTGGCGAACAAAGTGTTCCACGTTGAGGGTACAGTTTGAAGCAATTTTGTTTAGCTCTGGGTAAAACAATGAGGTTTCTCACAGGGTATGCGTGGATGTGTATGAGAAATATATTTTAATGACACTGGAATGCCTGTTTCAAACTTATGTATTTACTGCTTCTTTTTTTTTAAAACATCGAAATTGGAGTTGCCGAACAAGAGTTACCAATATCCCTGTTTAGAGTTACTGACGGCAGAATGCTTATTACTCGATAAACTTTATTCGTTGCTCACGTATATATGAACCGACAAATATATTATCCCATTTCTGGTATGCCTGGCCCAAGACCGAACAAGAGGACTGCCCTAATCGCCCTCACGCCTCAGACTGTTTCAATGGCTTGCCAACCACGAAGTGTCTTAGAGACCACAGATGCGCTTGGGTGTACATGTGACTTTCACTTTCTCGAAACACTCTTTTCACACAAATATTTCCTTTGTTGCTATTTTGTCTCCATTATGAATGATCCGAAGAATGCCCTATTCATACAGTCAAGTGTCATCCTTTAGAATTCTGCTAAGGACACTGTTTCTTACGTTTCTTTTGTTAAAACAACTTATTCACCCAAACTACTATTCGACTCAACTGCCCTTGCACGTGTTGTAACAAAGAACCAACATTCCTTTGACATCCATCATGATTCTTTATACATTGCAACTCTTAATTTTGGTATCAAGATCCATCCTTCTTCACTTCCATGGTAAACTGTATAGAGGTCGAAGGCTGTTGAGATGCGCAAGAAAGCTAGGCTAAGTTTCTGGTCCATTTGGCCAAATTACAAAAGTGTCACCCTTGTATCTATAGAAATGAGAATTGACATTATTTTATATACTCACGCCATATCCCGACCTCGCGTTCAATTTACTGAAAACAATCTTTTGTTCAGTGATGCGAATTCTGATAATGTTTTGTCTTTGCTTATACGTGTGTTATATCCTATTTCCTTTGTTTTCTTTCATTTAAATGTGCCTTAGCTAGGCAGATTATTCGACGATAATGAAGCAGAAAATGAACACGCAGTGAGCACAGATGCATATTCCAGGTAAAGCGAAAACACTTTATCCAGGCAACTCACCGAGCTTCTAACTTAGATCCTCCGGATTATAAGGCGGAATCACTACCCTCACTATGCAGAGGTGGTATTATAAATGTTTCTTACTTCTAGTTTGCTCTCTACTGTGATTAAAAATTCCTTTGAAGTAGATTATTGAAGAAAAACAAACCAAGAAAAAGCAACGTTTTAAATAATGATGACCACAAGATATTACACAATAGGAAATATATCTTTAACTATAAATGCGTACGTTGTGCAGGAATTTCTACTTAAATGTTCATGAGGAATGGCACGTAGACGTCAATGACAAAGCTTTTAAAGAAGCCATATTCTGCTTGTGGAATGTTTTATTGAAGTACCTTCTCCTGCAGCCATTGTTTGTCAAACACTCGTGGATTTTACAGTAATATGACTGTGCCAGTCTCTACCCCTTAAGTTCCCCCAACACAATTGTAAGCTGATAACAAAGTCAATAAATTGTTTATTGTGCATGCTGACAAAGGTTATTTACTGTTACTGAAGGTGGAAATTGTAAAATGACTATTAAAATGTGAAATTATTTACCAGGTCAATGATGAGGGATTTATCGATAACTTTCTTCGATGAGAGGAAGAAGTGACTCAGTACTTTACAACAAAGGACCTAAATGAATTTGAAAGAAATGAAGCTGCAGTGTGTCAAAATTTTGGCAACCAGTATGCAAAAGGTATGTTACCCATAAAATCTTCGAGATTTCAAGCAAAAATAAAAAAATAAAAAAAAATAAAAATAAAGTCAAATAAAATAAAAAATAAAATAAAACAAAACATTTAAAACAGATTGGCTTGAAATTTTAGGGGTGCGGGATAAATTTCACTTTCCGAATTATTTTTAAAGAACACGAGTTTTTTAATTCCTAAAAATTCCGGAGAACCAGTTCGGCACAACCAGCAAAAGCAGTTGGCCGCCTCGGTAGCGTGGATGCTAGCCTGTCTGCCTCACGTTCAAGAGTTCCCGAGTGCGAATCTCGGTCAGGGTGAGTTACCTGGATAAGGCTTTTTCCGGGGTTTTCTCTTATCCTGAAAGACGAATGTCAGGTACCTCTAAGCTCCACGGACCCCGGACTAATTTGACCATCATTTCACCCATTTCATTCATCGTCCGACATGACATAGGGTTGGAGGAAGTAAATTACACACACACACACACACACACACACACACACACACACACACACACACACACACACACACACACACACACACACACACACACACACTCACACATACACAAAACAAAAGCAGTTCATGCCACCTGGAATTTACAGAAACACACATTCGGATAATTGCTCAAGGTCATGTTTAAATTTTGTATTATGAAAAGTGTTGGACATTCTTCTATGAGTATTTAAAACATACTCCTTCCGGGGAACACCACTTGAGGATGGTAACTCGTTTCACCCCAATATTTATCATCATCATCATGATCATCATGATCATCATCATCATCTTCATCATCATCATCATCATCATCATCATCATCATCATCATCATCATCATCATCATCATCATCATCATCATCATCATCATCATCATCATCATCATCATCATCATCATCATCATCATCATCATCATCATTATCGTTCTGAAAGAACTTTCATTAGTTTTTTTTTCTTCATGGTTAACCACCCTTTCATTTATATACAAGCTGAGCCAGTAATAATTCTCAATTTGACAGATAGAGTCAACATGAAAAATTGAATACCATGGCCGGGATTTGAACCACCGACCTTGTGGTTTCCGACCGGTCGCTGTAACCCATTGAGCTACCATGACCAACGTGCTGTCCTGAGATTAAATTCTCTATTTGACTCATATATTTCCCCGGTAGAACACTAGAGGCTCTCGCATTCGAGATACACAGTTTGTGGGGACTTACTATCGTAAGTATTTGAGTGACAGGCTTCATTATTTAACTCTTATTATTTTAGTTACTTGATGGAAATTAATAATTTCTTCACACTAGCCTTAAGCAAGCAAAAGTCTTTGATAGATAGAGTCAACATGAAAAATTCAATGCCATGGCTGGATTTGAAACACGGGCGTCCTGGTTTCCATCCAGTCGCTCTAAGCCATTGAGCTACCATGGCCAACTTGCCGTCACTCTCGGATGCGAGAGCTCCTAGTGTTTCTCCGAGCAAATATACGAGTCAGATGGAGAATTTAATGCCAGGGCGGCACGTTGGCTATGGTAGCTCAACGGGTTAGAGCGACTGGACCTAAACCAGGAGATCTGTGGTTCAAATCCCGTCCATGGCAGTATATTTTTCATGTTGACTCTATTAAAGACCTTAGCCGTTATTGGGCTAGTGTGAAGAAGTGATTAATTTCCATCAACTAACTAAAATTCTAAATTTTCTTCATTAATTTTGTTCATTCTGCTACGTTTTCCTTCAAAAGAGAATTTGTGTTTAACTTAAATTTTGCACATACACAAGCGTTTTGAGACATCTTTAAAATATTTGCGGTTTCCTTGAGATCTTTCAAGTTATTAAAAACTCTCTTGTCAATTTTAATTGTAGACTTTCCTCGCTTTAACGCCCAAGTTGAGTTATAATCTGTCGGAATAGTACTAGTACTCTGCATCATTTTCAAGGTTTTAACAAGGACCAATACGTGGGGGGTGTGAATGCAATTTTGTTGAAATAAGTATATATAAATGTATGTATACCCAAGATATATTCAGAAACATCGAACATTGCAAACATTCGAGGATACTGCGTTCATAATATACGCTGCAAAGATAGAGTCAGACTGAAAGGTTCAATGAGATGAATCCTTGATATGTCATTAAGTTTGTAGACTCTGAATTTATTGTATTTCCCCCAATTTTTAACAGCATTTGATACACAAGCTTAAAGAATGTGTTGTAAGCATCCTTCAATATAAGTTATTTTAAGGGCACTGGGAGGCCGATAGGTTTCAAAAAATCCAAATTTTGGTTTTAATGTTAAAAAATTATATAATTCTTCAGCTTTAAAGTGATACATATAACATAGGTTGTTAGCTGGTATTAAAGTCCTTTAATTCGTCAATTTAAAGATGGCGGCATAATGATACGCCCACACGTCCTGAGAATGGTGCTTAATCTTTGATCGTGATTTCCCAATACCTTGATTTTTCATACTTTAGGTGCATTTTTCTCAAAAACTATAAAAGATATTGACACAAAATTTGTAGTGGTTATTTGTCAATGTTTCTGGAACATATTCGGCTAAAGCTTATATTCATTTGATTTATAAAATAGATGAAAACAAATATTCAGTCCTTGAAAATATTATCTTTTTTTACTCAAAAATAATTAATTTTCGTGTGCATAGTATAAACTATATGTGGTTTTCACTTAGCTAATATTATAAAAATGCAGCTTAGATTATTTAGGATAAAACTTGGTGTATGTAGCTTTAAATTCCTACAAGTAAATTGCACCTGAAGTATGCAGTATTTTTTTCAGGACACACGGTGTAATTGATGCCCCTTTTGCATGGACCTATGTGAACGTAATTTAAATATTATACAGTAGTTAAATGCACACGTCCTTATAAAGTAATAAAACTGTGACTTTGTGGGTTCGTGAAAGAACAAGACGAGGTTACAAACGCAAAAACTACACTTTATTTTCCTAGCAATACACCGTTTACCATTACAAAATTGCTAGATCACCTCAAAACTGTCTATTTTCAAAACTACACTCAACTGTCTCTCGCTTCCGGTAACGATCGGCCCCGAAATTTTCCGAATCTCTACCGGCCATCATTTATTCGTCGGCTTCGCGAGTCTACCGCCAGGGTGACACTGCTCCCCCCTCAAGGCTGGACGTCCCGAACTGCGCCTTCGTAGCGGGCCATGCGATACAGGTGTACCACCAACATCTTTCCTCGGGGCACCTTCTGGATGCGGTAGACCACGTCGTAAATCCTCTTCACCACACGTTAAGGTCCTTGCCATGGCTGCTGAAGCTTCGGGCAGCGTCCCTTGGTCCGGGTCGGGCGGTACAACCAGACCAGGTCACCTTGCTGGAACCCTTGGCTGTTGGCTTGCCTGTCGTATCGGGTTTTCATGCGGTCGCTCGCCTTCTGGATGTTCTGGCGAGCCATCTCGTGCATGTCGTGGAGGTGGTCCACCAGGTTCTCCACATCCCTCAAGAGTGGCCCCAAGTCTGCGTCCGCCAGCTGCTCCCTCCTCAGGCCTGCGCTATCCCAGCCATCCGCAGGTACTGCCGTGACTACTCGAACTGCTGCGGCACGCTCCTTCCCCTCCACTCTTGTGCATTGGCCGCACTCTTCTGGACAGGGTCTTTGGGACATAGCGTCCGCATTACCGTGACTCTTCCCTCTGCGATGTTCCGAGGTGAAGTCGTACTCCTGCTGCCTCTGGACCCAACGTGCTGTCTGGCCTTCCGGTCGCGCCGTCACCATCACCTCGCTCCTCGCGGGGACAACCACGTCTTCGTTCAAGATGACCCTGCAAATTCTAAGGCGCTCTTCTGGTTGACGGAGTATAACCTCTTCTCCGTCGAGCCTCAGGACCTTCCTGCCGACGTCGACCGTCACCTCGCGGCTCCTGAGGGCATCCAGTCCCAGAATCACCTCCTCAGTCACCTTCGCGACGAACACCTACAGACGCACGGCACTCCGTCCCAAGGTCAGCTCCAGCAGGGCCTCCTTCTCCACAGGCATGGTGTCGCCCGATGCCGTCACAAGCTCGTATGGTCGGCTCGGCTTCCTCGTCGGCAAACCCTTCGCCACGTCAGGTCTGATGATGGTCACGGCCGCCCCGGTGTCCACCAGCACGCGGCACGACTTTCCTCTTACACAGCCGTCCGCGATGAGGTTGTCATCTATCCACCGGCTGACGGTGCGGACTGTCACTCGAGGGGATAGTGGTAATGGCGCCGACGTACCCCTCTCCACGCCGGGCCTTACTCGTTCTTCCCGCTGCTCTTCCTGGTGTGGGCAGTCCCTCTGCAGGTGCTCGGGCTGTCCACACCCCCAACAAAGGCCAATAGGTGTTCGCCGGCGTCCCTCAGCTGGTCTTCTGTCTCCGGCGTAGCGGACACTCCTCGTTCTCAATGTCGGGATAGATGCTACCTTGGCCGCCTCCATCCTTAATGCCGCTGTCAGCGCCTCGTGGATGGTTTTATAATCGCCGAGCATTACGCGTTGACGAATCTCCGTGTATCGTACCCCGTCGACAAAGTTGTAGGCGGCTTCCCGGGATACGAACTCCAATGGCAGGTCAACCAAGGCCTTGCCAGCTAGCTGCTCAATCGCTATGGCTAACTCTTGCAGCGTCTCCCCCGGCTGCTGTAACCTTGCCTTTAGTTGGCTGCGGTACGCTGCGGCTAAGCGGTGGTTCCCGAAACGATTCTCCAGGGCCTCCCAGATGTCCTTGGGCGCCGCCGTTGTCTGCACCGCGTTTAGGACTTCCGCGGCCCGTCCCTGGATGCTGGCTATTAGCTGTCTGACCTCCTCTTCCGGTGACCATCTGTTGTGCTTGGCCACTGTGTCGAACTGACGGCGGAAGACCTCAAATGTTGACGCGCCGTCATATTTCGGCGGTTTGACGCGCGCAGATGTTGTGTCGCATCCCGGCGTGTCGGCCTTCAAATCCTTTAGTTTCCTGCCGACGACGTCCTCTACTATGGCGTTCTGTAACTTGACGCTGCTGTCGGCCTTTCCCTCCAGATCGTCAACGCGGCTCGCCAGGTCCTCGACGCGCTCGTCCACTTGGCCCATCCGCTTGCCCAGCTCCGTCACGTTATCCCTCACGCCGGCCAACTGTTCTTCAAATTTGGCGGCGAGGGCCTCGTTCGCAACCTTCATTTCTTCCAGCTTTGCGGCCAGGTTTTCATCTGTAGTCTCCAGCTTCGCCGCCTGCTGTTATTTGCCGCTTCTGTTTTCGCTGTTATTTCCGCGGCCAGGTTATTATTTGCCGCTTCCGTTTTTGCAGCGAGGTTTTCTTTTGCCGTCTTCATTTCTTCCATTTTCTCTAAAATCTTTGCCAATGCAGCTTCCATTGTCGTATATTCCACTTCTGACACCAGTTGTGACTTTGTGGGTTCGTGAGATAACAAGACGAGGTTACAAACGCAAAAACTACACTTTATTTTCCTAGCAATACACCGTTTACCATTACAAAATTGCTAGATCACCTCAAAACTATTTATTTTCAAAACTACACTCAACTGTCTCTCGCTTCCGGTAACGATCGGCCCCGAAGTTTTCCGAATCTCCACCGGCCATCATATATTCTTCGGCTTCGCGAGTCTACCACCAGGGTGACAATACCGATTTTCAATTTCTGATAATTTGTAGTTTTCTATATATTCAAATTTTAATATTGGTAAAAATTTACCTTGTCTGGGTAAAAATAACCTCCCAGTGCCCTTAAGAAAAATTCATGCAGTTATTACTGAACTTTTCAATTTTTTCATACGGGTTATGGAACATAATTTCAGCGGTACCTTTCAATACTTTCAATGGCGCACAACCATAGGAAGATCGCTAATTCCTGAAGCTATCTTGAAATTGCAAGCCAATAATTTATAGATTATGGCCCAAGAATGTTTGAATGGTGTAAGGTGTTGAAAAAAGGAATTGAGAACACTGAACTTTAGGATACATGGGTGGTTTATATAAATGATAAACGATCAAATAAATTCTCAATTATGACTTTAAAGAGTTTTAGTAAACAATCAGTTGTGTATTTTAAAGGCACAGGTTATGAGTATAATGTAAACCAGGCAACAGTAAAATATGTTCACTTTTGTTACCATACTTCACCCACGCATTTTGATAAACATAGTACGGTATCAAATGCAAGGGACAAGACTAAAAATCAAATGAAATAATCCATATGTTTCTTGATGGATAGAGTCAACATGAAAAATTCAATGCCATGGCCGGGATTTGAACCACGGATCTACTGGTTTCCGTCCAGTCGCTCTTAACCTTTGAGCTACCATGGCCAACGTGCCTTCCTGACATTAAATTCTCCAGTTGACTCGTATACTTCCCCGGTAGACCACCATGGCATTGAATTTTTCATGTTGACTCTATCCATCAAATATCTTAGCCTATATACGGCTAGTGTGGAGAAATGATTAATTTCCATCAATTAACTAAAACCATATGTTTCTGTTTTATTTCCTTATGCTATTCGTTCAGGTCAGATATTTTACGAAATTATGTGTTCGGAAATGATAATGGTGTAAAGCAACGCCTCGTATCCGTACGCCTGGTACATCTTGCTCAGCCCTATTATCATCAACAAGGAAGCAGCATGGGGAGGAAAACCATGTTACCTGTTACAGAAACTTTAAGTAGTAATACCCGACTTGTGTGTCATGTGCTGATGACTTCACCTTGTCGCTCTACATTCTATACCTACCACCTCTTGCGTTTTGTACATTAAACATTTATGCTTCAGTCATTGAGGTAACAAAGCATTAGGGCGGTATGTTTTTGGTCCCCTGAATATATCATAGACCGGGGAAAATTAGGTACACGCAAATATACTTGCTTCTCTTTTGCATAAGATTATTCGTCACTGCTTTAAATTACAGATTCAAAACTAGATCATTTAGAGCTTTATTGATTAAATATGTCGTTCTGAGATAAACTGAGAGAATTTGCATTTATTATATTCCATTCTAGATATCTCACATATTTTGGATCATTTCCAGTTTTATATTTCAAAATTAACCATGTTCAATTTATTATGAGTCCCAAATTTGATTCAATAGCCTCCGCTGCAGAAGCGAATATGAGAACAAGAAACAGTGAAAGTTGTGTAGAAGGAAATATTTGTGGTGTTAACGCCTGTTCCCTCTACAAATAACACCAAAGGCGGTTAGATGTTGATGATCCATGAAATAAAATCGTAGTAGCAAAAATAATATTTGGAAAGGAAGCTTCCTTGCCCTAATTTTAGGATACCTACCCAATATTTGTCAGCAATTAGAATTGAGAAACAATAGTTTTAAAATAAAAAGTTCATACAGAGTGAGTGGGCCTGGTGAAATTTTAGCCACAGATATACCACTTACGAGTCCATCCCTCGGGTATCTGGGATCTTATTTCTAAATAAATACCGATAATTCAGATAATTGGATTTTAAGATCCCTTTCTAGAGTAATTTAGCTTAACGTATCATCATAATTGAAGTTTCTATTTGTTTTGCTGCAGGAGCGATTAAATTCTACCCGAGCAGCAAATTGAAAAGGGATAGGCATTTCAAAATGAGGTGGCCCATTAATGGGCTTAGAAACCCATTACTTTTTGTTTACAGTTTAAAATCATCACTACTCGTTATACTCAAACTTCCAACACAACAGTTATTATAAATGGAAGAAACAGGTAACACACAACAGCTCGAGAAAGAACAAACCAAAATACAGTTAGAAATGCGAAGGGTAAAGAAGTTACTTTTTGCATATAACTATCAAAAATTTAAACGAGCTTACTCTTTATACGTCTAACACAACTCATTTCTGATTTTGGAGAAGCTAGGACCAAACTCTAGGTAACAACGGTGGTGCTACCTCAATCCTACTAGCAACTGATAAGCAGGGAGAGTATGACCAATCTGGGGTGGCGAATAGACGCCAAACACAAATGGCGGCTGAAATGAAATGTGTAGTGTTTAGCGCCAGCTTTTACTACATACGGCACCGCCGGCGGTGACACTGATGGTACATGCGATGCAAATGGAGCACCGGTGGAATGAGAAGGCGGAGGAAACCGGAGGTGCCGGAGAAATCCGGCCCCAGCGCCGTGTTGTCCACCAAAAATCTCACTTTGCGGTCGCCTGGAATCGAATCCGGGCCGCCTTGGTGAGAGCCAAGCTGTCTAACCACTGAGCCATAGCGCGGCCTGACGGCTGAAAAAAATCCCGCACACACCGAAGGATTGCGGCTTCCCAGTACACTATTTCACGATGCTACAACACGTAAAGCATTCTAGGACAAAGATTCTGGCAGAAATCCTATATTTCTTAAGCGATAACTTATTACGTATAACTAGTAATTTACTCGTATTACCTTCCTGTTTGAAACAGTATGTTTTTGTGATTACAGAACACCCTGGAAAGCCCAATGCAGCAACAAGAGCTGCCAGAGACTGCATTGTATACCAAGTTCAACAGGTAAGTGCTATTTAATACTTAAAGTATACATTTAAATTATTGGAATAAATATATTATATAAGTCTTAAACATATTCTCAGCTTAAATATTATAAGCAGAAGCATTATTAACAGTGAAGTATTCTTCATATTTAAGTTTGATTTATGAGTCACTATGTTTACACTCAAACTTCACTTACTTGTATAATTCAAACGTTTTCAAGATCATTCGATCTCATCCTCAGCTGTTTGGTGACTAAATGAACCTTCCTCTTCTTCCACTACTACGGAGCTCCGATCACTCTGCCATCTGGTGCTAGGGGCACTAAGTTTTAATACTTCATTTAATGCCGGGCACCCCAAAACAAATTCAGTCTGAGGAACATGCTAAATAAACCACTGAAAAATACAATCCCCAAAAATTTGAAATCAGGAATTTATCAGATTAATTGTGAAACCTGTGAAGAAAGCTACATAGTAAAAACTAAGAGAAACTTGTTAACCAGGCAAAAAGAACACTAGAGGAACATTAAGTTGAAACAAACAGAAAAATCTGCAGTTTCACACCATTTTTGGACAGAAAACCACAACATTGGCCACAACATTAAACTGTTAAAGTCTTTAAGTACACCCATAGAATTGGATATTTGGGAAAAAATATTCATAAACAAAAACCGTGATAAAGTTATAAATTTTGAAATCCCGGCATTAAATGAAGTATTAAAACTTAGTGCCCCTAGCACCAGATGGCAGAGTGCTCGGAGCTCCGTAGTAGTGGAAGAAGAGGAAGGTTCGTTTAGTCACCAAACAGCTGAGGATGAGATCGAATGATCTTGAAAACGTTTCAACTATACAACAAAAGTAAGTGAAGTTTGAGTGTAAACATAGTGACTCATAAATCAAACTTAAATATTCTCAGCTTTTCATCAGTAAGGATAGTATCTTTTCTCGGGCCACTGATGAACTGCAGTGGGCATGAAGCTGTCAGAATCCTAAGAGAACTTGCGAGTCGCTGATTAGAAAGAAATTACATGGGTGAAAGGAAATAATATTCGCAATGCTACGTGGTTTTATCACGACCAGGTAACACAAAAATAAAGTACGAACATCAATTACAGTACAATTGTACGACAATGGAATTAAGTCAACTTTACAGTAAATTAGAGCTCTGTATCTATTAGAATCTGTGACGTCTTCTGAATCATGTGTCTGAGGTCCGGAAATCATTGTTGATATTAAACTCTGGCTTGTAGTCTAGCGTGTACAGTACTATAGACAGTCTTTTAAGATATGCTGAGTGGTTAGAGGAACGTTGCAGTTGTCACATTTCGAGTTTGGCCATTTTTGAGAAGTTTTTCTTTGGCTATAACTTGATTTCTCCTTTTTTGAGAGATAGGCAAAGTATTTGTTTCTAAATCTATTTTAGAATTTACTGTAAACATGCTTTAAAATTATTTCACATGTTTTATATATATATCATATTTATTTTTTCTTTTTTCAGAGCCGTGAAGAAGATGAACCTTCTATCCGTAAGTATGTTTGTTGATTAATAAAAACAAAACGGATTCTAATGTACGCTTCTGTTTGAGACACACCAGTTGATGTAACCTTTTGAATCAAGAAGATTTATTTTTCATTTGTATTTGTTACTCATTTTAAGTAAAAACATATTTACCATTATTTGTTCAGTGTAACCGCAGTATCAGACAGCGATTAGGAGGTGGCGAATTAATCGAAATCACGAGAATTAAAAAAGAAGATAAATTAATAAAAATGCTTTGCTAAACTAATATAAAATATTGTTATATTAATATGAAATTAGAATGAAATTAGAGTAATGATTAAAATAGCGGTTTAATTAAGAATAAGATGGGAAGAATATAATTTAAGACAACTAACATGCTAGAATCCATGTAAGGGAGAGAAAATATTTCTGTAAAATCTGAACACAAGTCTGGGAGACAGGAAGAGGTGACCGTTAGCCTCTTTGTTTAAGGAAAGGTTCAATGTCTGAGAACTATAACCACGAATGTGTAGGAACAATAAGGTTTTCAAGATGCGGTCAAGCATAAGACCTAAAAGGATTAACTTTGCTGAGGTGATAACGATGTATACCGTTACAAAGAGCCCAGGGTAGGCGTGACCCAACTCACGGTGGGATGTAACGTCAATGAGTTCGATGAGTTTTGCTAACCAATAAAGAAAAATCGAAATAAAATAAGAAACCAATAATAATGTAAGATTTGAGAAATGGGGAGAAGGGTGAGTTATTTTGGTCATGTGATACGAGTTAGGGTGGGTATCAGAATAATGTACGAACTGAATCGCAGAGTAGACGAAAAATCACTTCAACAGCCATACTACGAGGGGAAAGATGTGTTAGTGCGCGTGAAGAAGAAGAAGTAAAGATTTCTAAGTCCGAAATGTAGGGAATTCAAGAATAACGCAACCAGCGTAAGAGAAGCAGCAGAAGAAGTTTATAATAGCAAAGCATTCGCCGTATAAAGAAGTAAGAGAATTCTGTTAGGAAGTTTAGTAACAGGTGGTCACCGCTACAAATCAATCTGAATCAACGAACTTAGTGAGAATTAAATTAAATCATTTTTGCAACGTACCAGTGTATTATTGAGACAACTGAGCAGCCAACAAACAACAAATCCATTTCCTACAACCATTCACCTGAGGATAAGAGATCTCATAGCTCCAATTAGAACCCAAATCAAAAGTAAACACCAACCAATTGAAATCTGACATGCGGGTATGCCGCATAATGGCGCCGACACGTTGGGGCTTCGAATTGTAGGAAATGGGTGAAATGTAACGACGACAACGACGAGGAGAAGTGAGAAGAACGACGACGAAGGACGACTACGAGGAGAAGTGAGAAGACCGACGACGACAACTACGATGAGGACAGCAGAGACTACGAAGAAGACGGCAAAAACAACTAACAAGTAAAATTTTCCCCCAACCAAGAGAAGTTCAAGTTCTTTCGACATCAACTGAGCCTACAAGACGACGAGCAGCACGACAAAAATTGGTAAAGACATCACATAAACACCACAGCCGTACAACAGAACTGTGAGTTACACATACTCAATTTATATTTCTTGTAAATGTAACATCATTCATTGAGATCAATATCTATGTAATGTCTTAGTAATAAGTATTTTGGAAGGGAAATTAGAAAATTTAAAGGGGAAGTTCAATGCTTTTGAGAAATAAGAAGATCGTACAGAATAAATTTAAAATGGAAAATTCTGGGGAACAAATAATTATGGAGACAGAGAAAGAGTTAGAAGTTGTTAATGAAGAGATAATGGAAAGCAGTGTTATAGGATCAGTAGATGAGGGTGTAAATGGTGTAAGTAGCTTAAATGTAAATAGAAGTGACAATCCTGGGGTAATGGAAAATCTACAAGAGATGTTCCAGAAACTCATGGCGCAAATGACTATTCAGAGTCAATCACTAGAGGCTAAATTAGTAGAACAGAACCAATCACTAGAGGCTAAATTAGTAGAACAGAACCAATCACTAGAGGCTAAATTCGTAGAACAGAACCAATCACTAGAGGCTAAATTAGTAGAACAGAACCAATCACTAGAGGCTAAATTAGTAGAACAGAACCAATCACTAGAGGCTAAATTACTAGATCAGAGCAAAGCTATGGACAAAAAATTAAGTCAAATTACAAGCCAAGGGAAAGAAACAGAAGCTAGAATCACTGTCAAAATTCAAGGAATAACAGGGGAAATCCAGACTGTAAAAGAGGCCCTGCAGCGAGAAGTAGGTACTATAAGAAGTGACCTAGAAGCTACCAAATCTCTCGTTGCAGGAGTAGAAAATAGAATAGGGGAGGAAATTAATAAGGAGAGAATAAGATTAGATGAACTGACCACGACACAGGTAACTTTTGTACAAGAGATAAATGACCGGTTTGACACTGTAAACAATAGTATAGCAGCTGACATGGAGAAGTTAAAAGAAAAGGTAGCACGTGTAACAAATATTCAATCAGAAAATACACAAATGTTGAGGGAAACAGTAAGCGAGATATCTCAAATCAGAGATACTGTAACTGGCTTACAGCTGGGACAGCAAGGGCAGGTACCTGAGAGTTCCAATTGTTCTATGCATACACACAATGGAGAGAGGCAGAACGAACAGGTTAGCGCCCCTTCTGTCTCTCCTCAAAACAGCAATAATAGCGAAGTAAATATGCAAAACGTAAATATGTATCCACCAGTGCACATGAATTTTCTAAGCGAATTGCCCCTCCCGAAATTTAATTGTCGCAATGACAACGCAGTACAATTTTTGGCCGGCTTAGAAAAGTATTTTGCCATCAGAGGTGTACCCGAGCAATATAAGATGATAATAGTTCAAAGGGCGTTACAATCTGCCGCACTTAATTGGCTACGAGTAACTGTGGGAGAAGGATGCAGCTACGAGTTGTTCAAAACAGCTTTCCTAGAAAAGTATTGGAACGCCAATGTCCAATACCAAGTAAGGAATCAGATAACAAATGGCCGATACCAAGGTAATAATGGAGAGTCTATTACTGGTTATTTCCTGAGATATTCGCAAATAAGTAAATATCTACAACCTCCATTACAGGAAGCCGAACTGATTTCTCTTGATGCCGTATTTATCAGCCGTATGATTGAATACGATTTTAACAATGAATAAAATGATAATTAAATTATAATGAGGAAGTAAGGTGAAAGAATTTAAGATAATGAATATTACAGATGGATAAGTTCATGAAACGAAGCAACAGCATTTAGATTCAATTACTAGAATGCCAATAAGTATTTTAACCCAGAGCTATATAATAAAGTTGCTGGTCTATATGGATGAAATGTTCCGTCGAAAGGCTGTGGTCACGGGTTGGGTCGCTACCTGGGTAATTAATAGACCGGTCCAAACCTGGCCCAAATCAGTATTTCGGGGAAATGTCCGCGTGGTTGTAGCTCGCTAACTAGAGTTTTTCAGAGAAATCCAGCTGGAGGCGAGGCTATATCTGTTTTGGTAAGGAATATTAGGTTTTAGCGTCGGTCTTCTAGTCTGAGACGTGATACCGTGTAGACGTGTTTTGCCTGCCGGGGACACAAACGTCGGATTGCGCCGAGAAGTATAATCAGTAATGAGAATCTTATTAAGTGAACAAGGTCTCCAAGCAGTTAATTAAGCGGCGAAGTATACTTTCAAAACAGTGTTAGTAATTTATTCCATCGTGATAGATTTCAGCAATTCAGTATAGTTTTAACGTGATAGTGGAAATCTAAAGTAATTCGATCTGAACGCGGCGGCAACTCCTGTAAGCACGAAACGAACTGAATAGTAAAGCTGATAGTATGAACTGTGTTGTTTTTATTTCGTCAACCTATCTCACGCATACCCTGTAGATAGCGTGGTCTCAGCTCTAATGACTAGCCAGGGCAAAGAATAGTCAAATCATAGAGCAATCTACTAGGCGACCAGATCACCGGAATCCAGGCTGTTAAGGTCACTTCCAGAGTGGCTGATACCAGAGACAGAGTACAGCAGACGCAGCGGGGGAGAAAAAAGGTCACAAACTTGGCGAACCAACGTGGCGCTTCGAGAGACGAAAAGCAACCAGCATCAGGATCGTCGGAAGCTCCAGCAGAAAACCAAAGGTACTGAGTGTAACATTTTAGTGTTGTTGTCGTTGCTGCAATGAACTGATGGAGAGTATTTTAAGAAACGGAAAGGTGAAAGGTCGGTGAAATTCACAAATCATAGACGTGCAGGGGAATACTATACAAATTGTTAAAGAGAAAGTAGCAGAAATAGGAGAAAGTGCTCAGAAGATACAGAATAGATTAGAAAAGACAATGGAAAGTAATAATGCTCAGGGTCTAGAAAATAACGTAGGAAGGGATACAGAATGTAGTATTAACAATCAAATTGTACAGGTTAGTGTAGCTAAGGAAACAACTAATAATAGCCAGGGGGTAGATGTAAATGACTCAGATACGAATATGAGTATGGTAGCCATGATGAAAGCGATAATGGAGAAGTTAGAAAGTAATAACCTAGAATTAAGTCAGAAATTAGAAAGTACGAACCAGAAATTAGAAAGTAATAACCAGGAATTATGTCAGAAATTAGAAAGGACCAACCAAGAATTAACTCAGAGGTTAGAAAGTAATAACCCAGAATTAAGTCAGAAATTAGAAAGTACTAACCAGAAACTAGAAAGTAATAGTCAGAAATTAGAAAGTACTAGTCAAAAATTAGAGGCAGGACAGCAAGATTTGGTTAGGAAGCTTGAAAGTCAGCAGAAAGCATTAGAAACCTTTCAAGCAGAGGTTAGAGGGGAAATTAATCAAGTTAGAACTGAAGTACGGGGGGAAATAGAAAGTATAAGAATCGAAGTTCGTAATCAAGTAAGTGAGAAGTCAGGCAGAGAATACAGGAAATTACGAGAGGAAGTTAGCAAGGAATTAGACCAAATTAGAGAAACGGCTAGCAAAGAATCAGGGGAAAATAGAAATAGATTAGAACAAGCAAAAAGGGAAATTAGAAGTCAAGGTAGGGGTGTAGACGAAATAAATGAACAAATGAAAGAGGTAGCTACAGAAATTAATGGAATGAAGGAAACATTAGAAAATTTGAGGTTGTGTGTAACTGAACCTAATTCTAATGCTAGTCAGATAAGTGTAAGCTCTGCACGAAACGAAGCGAGACAAAGTGCCTCAGCCGACATTTCGATGCTTAATATGGGTCCAAGTACCTCCAGTTATGAACCCAGAGGTAATAATGTACATGTTGATAGGAGTGGTGGTCAAATGCAATGGCCAAACCACATCTTAAATGAAATTGTGCCACCTGTGTTTGAACATGAGGATTCTGATAATCCTAAGGAATTTATGAGGAGTCTGCATGAATATTTTTCTGTAAAGTGTATTCCTGAACAGTATTGCATGACAATTGTTAGGAAATGCCTTAAGGGAAATGCAGCTAACTGGTTAGAGGTATCAATGGGAAATAATAATGACTTCCGGACCTTTGAAAGTTTATTCATGAATAGATACTGGGGACATAACAGGCAGTCTAGCATAAGATTAGAACTGAGTAGTGGAAAGTATGACCCAAGAACTGATCAGTCGATGGTTAATTATTTCACGAAACTTGCTATGAAATCTAAAATGTTGGATCCACCCATGAGTGAGCAAGAATTAATCGCCATTATCACGACACACTTCCCAGAGGCACTCCAGAACTATTTAATTATAGCTAAACCCACAAACGTCGCCACCATGATCGATTTGCTGTTGGCATTGGAGACAAACAAATCAAAGAGTAAAAATGAAAGTTTCGCTAGGCCTGGAGCGAGCAACGAAAGGGAAATTTCAAATAATTTCGGGAAAGGGGCACATATCAATTACAATCAAAACCAGGATGTCCGAGATAGATACCGAGGTCCCGCACCCAGAGGAGGAAATTCGCAGTGGGAGAACCGAGGCCGAAATAATTTTGACGGCAACCAGAGGAACCGCAACGGGCACGACCGAAACAGAAATGTACGAGTAAATTACGTAAACGCGGCGAGACATGAAAGGAACCGAGGAGGATGGAACGAGAGAAAAAGAAGACACTCAGGAAATGACTACTGGAAAGTCAACAAGATACCAGAAGTTAGGCCGAGGTCACCCAGGCAGGGAGAACGGAGCACGGGAAATGGTTACTGGAGGGTCGACAACATTCCAGAATTTAGGCCAAAGTCGCCGCAGCACGGAGAAAGGAGCAGGAGCGGTAGAAATTCGCCGATAAATGGAGAAAGGGCCGAAGCCCTACAAGTAACCAGGCAAGTGTTCGAAAACCGCGGCCATCCTTCTCAGGAAGCAAAGTTGGAAGGACAGAATGCAACGAGAACTGGAGCTTACAGCAAGACTCAGGGAAACTATGTACCCAGTCAAACGCGCCTTCAGTGAAGACTGGGAGGAAACTATGTGAACCGTATGCGAAAAATAAGATCGTCAGAGGGCAAATGATGTTACAGAAGGAAACCAATCTGAGGAACAGAAGTGAAGACAGTGACAAAGTGTTCGAACCACCACGAATAGCAGTTGACATTAACGGAATTCCGGACACTGCAATAATAGACACTGGAGCTAACAGTACAGTGTGCTCGCAAAAGTTTTATGAAGAACTAATCAACCGGGGTTTGAAGATAATGTCTTTACCAGTAAGTGGTATATTTTGTTCACTAGCTGTAGGGAAGAGGAAAGAAAGAGTGAAATTTCAAGTCATGCTCAACGTAGAAATAAATGGTAGAATTATTGAGGTTTTGTTCCTGGTCGTACCCAGACTCGTTACCGACATAATTATAGGATGTGATTGCCTGTATGAATGGAAAGCCATTGTTAATTTCGAGAACAGATCTGTCAAGTTAGAAACAGGGCAAGAAACAGTAGTGGTGCCATTTGTCGACGATAGCGGTTCAGAGGAAGTTGTACGAGATGAACGTGAAGATGAAATCCGGGGAGACGTATTCTTTGTTGAGTACATAAAAATTGGAGCAATGGAGCTTGGCGAGATAAACGTCGAAGAATATGCTGCCGAATCGAGTAACAATGAGATGTATGATGAAGATGTTGGAACGATTAGGGAATATGTGGAATCTGAACCCCGAGAAAATCCCGCCAGGAATTGGAATTATGAGACCACAAATATGTACCGCAAGGCGGAAAACTACGAAAACTTGGAAGATTTGTTCAGAGAAAAAGTCAGTCAGGCTAACTACCTGAATACAGAGCAGAAAGAAGAATTATTTAGGATTTTAGTACGACACCAGGAGGTATTTTCGGATAAACCAGGAAGATGCACGAAATATATTCACTCTTTCGAAATGACGCCCATAGAGCTGTTTACACATAAAGCGAGACCCATACCATCCGCTATTCGGGAAGAAGTCGATAAAGTGATAGAAGACATGCTAGAAGACGGGGTTATGGAAATTTCAGACTCCATATACGTGAACCCCCTGTGCATAGTAAGCAAAGCTAGTGGGAAAATTAGAATAACACTAGACGCAAGAAAGCTAAACAAGCATTGTAAACCAGACAGATTTAGACCCGAGAGCGTGGATGCAACGTTGAGCAAGTTGCATAAAGGAAAATTCTTCTCTACATTAGATCTGACCGCCTCCTTCTGGCAGATTCCACTTAAGAGAGAATTGAGAAAATTTCCTGCATTTTTACATTCTGGAATTCTTTACCAGTTTACCGTCTGCGCATTTGGAATGAACACAAGCGGAGGCGCATTGTTGAGAACATTGTATGCTATTTTTGGAGAAACCATAAAGAAATTCGTGGCTCAATATGTGGACGACTTTGTCATATTTTCGTCAGAAATTGGTGAACATCTGAAGCACCTTGATTACGTTTTAAACATGTTAAAAGCTGCCAACATGACAATTAAACCAAGTAAAACTGCCTTCTTCGTCAAACAAACCGAGTTCCTAGGATATGTCATCTCCCAGGAAGGTATTAGACCAAATCCGGAACGGATAGACAGCATAAATAAAATTCCGGCTCCAAAGAATATAAAGCAGTTACGTCGATTCCTCGGAATTCTCAATTATCAATCCAGATTCATTCTCGACTTCGCAACCGTCGTAGCTCCTTTGAGACAGTTGTTGAAGAAGGATGAAAAATTAGCTTTCGACAGAATAAAGGAGATGGCCGAAAACAGGAAATCGAAGAGAAAACGAAGAAGGCACAAATGGAACCCAGAGATAGGTGATATAGTATTAATTAAAGATCACAAGTTGTCCTGCGCCTTGAAGAACAGAAACAGGCGCATGGAGTTACTATATAAAGGTCCTGGGGAAATGATTCAAAAATTTGGGGAACATACATTTGAAATAGTAGATGCGGTAAATAGAAAACTCATGGGTAGGTGGCACAAACAACTTCTCCGTCCGTACCGGACATAAACAAATAATCATGCAGAGGCATATAGGATAAGGTATAGATGAAAATTTATACAACTCAATTAATGAAAATGAATTCAGACGAACAAATATATATAATCTTAATGGTATCCAATCACAAAATATCGAAATTGTGAAGGAAAAAAACTTGTGGTGATAAGTACTTTTAAGACTTTAAAGTGAAGTGGAAGTGCAGTGAATCCTATGAAAATAACCAACTCAAAGCAACAAAACTGAGTACAAATCCAAGAAGGTGCAAGGACTTTTGGCAAATTACACCTTTATATAGAATAAGAAGACAAACAGATTTTGTAAACTAGCTTAAGTATTACGTAGTTCATAACTAATACGATGTAAACGTTTGTTGTATGACGCAAGAAAATGTAAAACTTTCAGAAGTGGAGTGTATATAGCGTATAGTAAACTAATATGTATTGGATTATTTCAGATGTTTATAATGTGAAGTGTTGAAGACAAAAAGAAATTATGTACTAGTATTATAAATTTTGTCACTATGATTGTATGTAACGCAGCTGAAATGCAAAGAAAATTGTAAACTGAACCAGAGTAGCCGACGTGTGGAGTTGTTGATAATAATAGTAATGTTATTCGGGCAAGGACGTTCCATTCTTAAATTATGGGATAATTAAATAATGAAACGGGGGCAGTTTGATGCCGTATTTATCAGCCGTATGATTGAATACGATTTTAACAATGAATAAAATGATAATTAAATTATAATGAGGAAGTAAGGTGAAAGAATTTAAGATAATGAATATTACAGATGGATAAGTTCCTGAAACGAAGCAACAGCATTTAGATTCAATTACTAGAATGCCAATAAGTATTTTAACCCAGAGCTATATAATAAAGTTGCTGGTCTATATGGATGAAATGTTCCGTCGAAAGGCTGTGGTCACGGGTTGGGTCGCTACCTGGGTAATTAGTAGACCGGTCCAAACCTGGCCCAAATCAGTATTTCGGGGAAATGTCCGCGTGGTTGTAGCTCGCTAACTAGAGTTTTTCAGAGAAATCCAGCTGGAGGCGAGGCTATATCTGTTTTGGTAAGGAATATTAGGTTTTAGCGTCGGTCTTCTAGTCTGAGACGTGATACCGTGTAGACGTGTTTTGCCTGCCGGGGACACAAACGTCGGATTGCGCCGAGAAGTATAATCAGTAATGAGAATCTTATTAAGTGAACAAGGTCTCCAAGCAGTTAATTAAGCGGCGAAGTATACTTTCAAAACAGTGTTAGTAATTTATTCCATCGTGATAGATTTCAGCAATTCAGTATAGTTTTAACGTGATAGTGGAAATCTAAAGTAATTCGATCTGAACGCGGCGGCAACTCCTGTAAGCACGAAACGAACTGAATAGTAAAGCTTATAGTATGAACTGTGTTGTTTTTATTTCGTCAACCTATCTCACGCATACCCTGTAGATAGCGTGGTCTCAGCTCTAATGACTAGCCAGGGCAAAGAATAGTCAAATCATAGAGCAATCTACTAGGCGACCAGATCACCGGAATCCAGGCTGTTAAGGTCACTTCCAGAGTGGCTGATACCAGAGACAGAGTAGCAGCAGACGCAGCGGGGGAGAAAAAAGGTCACACTCTTCTCACGCCCCACCTTCCTGAGAACATTAGAAATCACATGGTGGTAGCAAGACCTCAGACATTGAGAGAGGCAATTACATTATTAACAGCTTTACAAAGCGTTGGGACGCAAAATTCACAAAATAGACATGAGAATCGAATGCCAGTGAGAAATCCACACAGACCGTGGAATAATAATAATCATGACGGGGAAAGGGCACACAATCCCCGAAATTTTAACACAAACCATATGGCTACTCGTCAAAGATACGATGCCCACGTCCCGAGGGAATTCCCTAACAACAATAGAGGGAGACAGGGACCACCAAATTCAAATTCATATAATTTCCCTATAAGATATGTACATATAACTAGGAATGGAAATAGGGGTCACCCCCCATTTCTTCGAAGAGGGAATGCAAGACCGACGTTCCGACTACCAGAAGCTAATAGACAGTGTCAACCACGTGACGCTGGTAGAGAGAACAATACAGACAGACCTGAAGTAAGACAGAGGAATCAACTTCTCTCAAGAGAATGGGTGCGTTCTCCTCCACCCACACCGAGGGACGCGGCGCCCGAGGTAGATGAAAGGCCAGATACGACACAGCAGACGGGAAACGACTCCAGGGTGCGATAGAAGACGTCCCGCATCGGACACGGATGAACACGCTAGTTCTTAATTTGAACAGGGACACAGCTCTGAGTAGGGTGGTACAGAATAAAACAGAAACAGAAATAGTAAACGGTACTCAAATAAACAATCACTTAAAAGAATTGCAAGAAGTGAGAGATGCTCCACGTATTGCTGCAATAATAAACAAAGAAAAATGGCACATTACCATAGATTCAGGATCCTCAGTTTCAGCTATAAGTCAAGCATTCTTTTATCACTTAAAATACAATGGAATGAAATTGCAAACATTGCCCGTGAAAAGTGCATATTGTACTCTGGCGGTAGGTCGCGCCAAACAAAAGATTAATACACAAATGCTTTTGAAAGTCACCATTGGGGAGGATACAATAGAATTTGTATGTTTCGTTATTAATAGGCTATCTGTAGACATTATTATGGGTAATGACGTGTTGTATGCGCTTCAAGCTAAGTTCAATTATCAAATGGAAGCCTTGGAAATCAAAATTAAAGACGTCATAGTTAAAGTTCCTTTTAGCTCAAGGGAAGCAGAAAATGAGATAAGATTGACAGATGAAGAAAAAGAAATAGATGGAGAAACATTTTTTGTAGAATTTATACGAATAGGAGGGATGGAGCTAGTTAAGATGAATCCATTAGAAGCAGAAGAGATGAGAAACTATGATAAGGATGAGTATATAGCTGGAGAAGAAGGGCTTTTAGAGATGACGTCATACGGACTTGGGCAAGAAGAAGCAAGTGGGAGAGAAGTGATTACCCAAACAGATGATTTCCAGGTAGCTGAACATAACATAAACATGAGCTACAAAATAAGAGAAACAGTAGCAAACTCAAACCTTCTCAACGACCACCAAAAAGAGATTTTTTATAACATTTTATATAAACATAGAAATGTATTTTCGGAACACACTGGGACCTATAGTGATTTTGAGTATGAATTCGTGCACACCATTCAGGATGCCGGAATTCGCATCTATAATACAACGTCGTACCATCCATGCTCTAATCCAAGCGAGCGCGTACTGAAAGACCTAGGTGTTCATCTCCGAGTCCTTTGTTCATTGAAACCGACTACCTGGCCAGACCACATCAACTATATTGAGTTTATATTCAATAATTCAGTCAATTTAACCACAGGATATGCTTCTATCCAATTGCATAGGAATTTAACACCGGAACCAATAATAGAGGGTGTTCCGGAAAGTATACAAGTGACGACCGAGACAGATCGAGAACGGATCCAAAATGCTCTTAAAAGAATAATGGAAAAAGTAGAGAAAAGAAACGCAAAGAAACTGCGGTATAAGAAGAATTGGGAACCAAATGTCGGCGACTTAGTTCTAGTGAAATCGTTCGACAAGTCAGATTTGTTAGGAAAGAAGACTAAAAAGCTATATATGCTATGGAAAGGCCCATACCGGATTGAGAAAATATTTGGTGACAGAGCGTATGCTCTAGTACACCCAAGAAATGGTAAACCGATAGGCAGATATAACATCTCCCTAATATGGCCATATCGTCAAAAAAACGTTGTAAACAGTACAGTGCAGACCCAAGAATCACCTGTGTGAATGTGATTGAAATTATATATACGAAGATGTAAAGAATACCAAGTAAAAGTTATTTAATTAGTACGGGTAACGTTTTCGTTTGAAATTCAAACACTGCGTGGGAGTTGCAAGTTCCAAAATTCCTGTGCACAAACGAAATTATATTATTAATAACTACAGCTAAATAAAATGTTTTAGATAACTTTAAAGT
This sequence comes from Mantis religiosa, assembly GCA_030765055.1. Lineage (NCBI taxonomy): Eukaryota > Metazoa > Arthropoda > Insecta > Mantodea > Mantidae > Mantis > Mantis religiosa. The sequence goes on from CM060950.1 coordinate 213,806,774, forward strand.
AGTTTGTGAAATGTAAATATCCCATAAACTCCAGGTGTATTAATGTGTCGAAAGGTAAATACCTATAGTCATTGTTATTGTAAAGGTCACAGACTTAGGCGTGACAAAGTGAAAGAAAGTTTAGAGTGAAAAGTGAAGTGGAAAGACAGGACAATGGACTGCCAATGTTTACTGTCAGGTAAACGAAACACCTGATTGCAGGTAGACAACTGAGCGCAGGTAGAGGTAACCATATTTGGACATCATTACGCAAACTATAATAATGTGAGGACGAATGTTCTTACGGTGAAGGACTGAAAGATAAAGAAACGTCCCAATAAGTTAATATAATAATATTAAAAAAATCATTGAATGTAAAATGTAATATTGTAAACTGTAATATAATAACATTAATGTAGTACTTAAGGAATGTAATAAGGTAAAATCAAGTTGATGTCAAGTGAGACAAGGATAATTCAGTGAAGTGTATATATAGTTGAGGTATCACGAATGTTATTTGTATATAGGATAATAACCACATATACGACAGTGTACTTGTCTATGTACGTAATGTATCATATCTATAATTCTATGTATATGATGTACCATATTGACCATTCTATGTATATAAAGTAACACACTGATGAAGATGAGGGGAACGGTGACCACCGAAAAATGTTTCGAGTAGGGAATGAGAAATTATAAGATATATAAGGAGGAAAAGTCATGACGGGGGTTTGACAAAATTTAAATAATGGGTATTTCATTTTTGTCAAACGGGCATTATGTAACCGCAGTATCAGACAGCGATTAGGAGGTGGCGAATTAATCGAAATCACGAGAATTAAAAAAGAAGATAAATCAATAAAAATGCTTTGCTAAACTAATATAAAATATTGTTATATTAATATGAAATTAGAATGAAATTAGAGTAATGATTAAAGTAGCGGTTTAATTAAGAATAAGATGGGAAGAATATAATTTAAGACAACTAACATGCTAGAATCCATGTAAGGGAGAGAAAATATTTCTGTAAAATCTGAACACAAGTCGGGGAGACAGGAAGAGGTGACCGTTAGCCTCTTTGTTTAAGGAAAGGTTCAATGTCTGAGAACTATAACCACGAATGTGTAGGAACAATAAGGTTTTCAAGATGCGGTCAAGCATAAGACCTAAAAGGATTAACTTTGCTGAGGTGATAACGATGTATACCGTTACAAAGAGCCCAGGGTAGGCGTGACCCAACTCACGGTGGGATGTAACGTCAATGAGTTCGATGAGTTTTGCTAACCAATAAAGAAAAATCGAAATAAAATGAGAAACCAATAATAATGTAAGATTTGAGAAATGGGGAGAAGGGTGAGTTATTTTGGTCATGTGATAAGAGTTAGGGTGGGGATCAGAATAAAGTACGAACTGAATCGCAGAGTAGACGAAAACTCACTTCAACAGTCATACTACGAGGGGAAAGATGTGTTAGTGCGCGTGAAGAAGAAGTAGTAAAGATTTCTAAGTCCGAAATGTAGGGAAGTCAAGAATAACGCAACCAGCGTAAGAGAAGCAGCAGAAGAAGTTTATAATAGCAAAGTATTCGCCGTATAAAGAAGTAAGAGAATTCTGTTAGGAAGTTTAGTAACAGGTGGTCACCGCTACAAATCAATCTGAATCAAGGAACTTAGTGAGAATTAAATTAAATCATTTTTGCAACGAACCAGTGTATTATTGAGACAACTGAGCAGCCAACAAACAACAAATCCATTTCCTACAACCATTCACCTGAGGATAAGAGATCTCATAGCTCCAATTAGAACCCAAATCAAAAGTAAACACCAACCAATTGAAATCTGACATGCGGGTATGCCGCATCAGTCACTCGCTCACTCACTCACTCTCTCAATTACTCACTCTCACACTCACTTACTCGCTCACTCACTCTCTCTTAATTATACTCACTCTCACACTCAGTTACTCACTCACTTACTCATTCCCAATCACTCAATGACATTCTTAGTAATAAACTTAAATAAATATCTGTGATATTTTCTTATTGTTGGTTTACCATTTGAGAATACAGATTCGTGTAAATAGAAAGTTATTGAGAATTATTCGACTGCAGTATTCTATTTGTGTAATTTGGAGTCGAACGTCACCTCCTGTAGCCAGGTGAAGTTGACAAACGAGTGGCTTACTTTTAGTCTGATATGCCTTTTTCCTACTTACGCAGGGGCAGAAGTGTATAGGCCATTCATGCGCTTGAACGATAAAGGTGATAGACCCGACAACTCCGCCTGAACACTCGCCCATGTGTATCGGGAAAAAACAACTTTTTCAAGACGAATACAGTATGAACAGCTCCGGAGAGTAAAGGGTTCAGATATTCCTATTTATATTAACGTCAGAAGTACCGCGAGTACTACAGGTATGCGGTGCCATCACCGCGGTAGCTGAAGGAACCGGTAACCCTATCCTAGAAGATTGTTATTTGTTCACCTAAGCAGACTAATAATCATGCATTTTAATGAAGATATTTGTCACGTTCATTGATGGAATTTAGGGACAGAAATTCTTAATAGATGATCTAACTTCCAGTGTTTCATGCATTGGATATTGCGTTTTACAATTCCGCCTCGTGCACGGGTGTGTTTGTAAATATAAGTACAACATAGGAAAAAGAGGAATAAAGTAAAGGAAGAAAGATAAAGTAAACTTTAAAGAAAAATGTTTCAAAAGTTATAAAAGCAACTGAATGTGCTTTAACAGAAAGATATTGCCATTATTTTAATATACCAAACTATTGTTTAATTTTGCTAACATTTGTACTAATTACAGATGTATCAGATATTTTCGGCGAACGTAATCTTATAGGTCTTGAAGCATTTTCAGGCAGGAAATGTGACGAAGAACGAAAATCACCATCTAACTGGTTTATTCAGCAATACGGCACAGAGCCATGAATTCTTTAAATGGATGTTTCAACCTTGGTTGACACCCATTTTGGTGACATAAACAACATTCATATTATTTATTTTATATTTATGTGCTAATTTATTAAAGGTGTACATAATTGAATGTAATTCAATTAGTTTTTTAGACTAAAATGTTAACACATGTAAAACAAAGATAGGTATATTTTATCCATATATATTAAAATAATGTTTTATAATATATTATCATAAGTAATTTGAAATTATAACTGTTAAAAACTTGTTACACTAATCAATTGTAAAGTATTAAATAAATAAAATTATGAGAACTAACTATTCTTACATAAGCGTGTTGTTCTATTTAGTTCGTGTTGATCAAGGAAAATGTTTGTATCAACACACTATAGCAAACCAGGATTGTAAGGGGATGAAGGACTTACAAATATTAACAAAAGCTGGGGGTGTAGCTACTGAAAGAATAAGGGAGCAGATGGTAGAGCTAAACAGGTCAAATGTTAGGGACACGATTATGGTTAAATTAATGTGATGGGTTCTCCATGACATTGACAAATGTATTTTAAAGATTGGGGAAGTGAAACCAAACAAAGCTCTCCTTTATCTTGAAGAGATAAGGGGTGCAATCAAGACAGACATGGAATCAATTAATACATGACAAATAAATATTACGTTCTATGTAGATTAGCGTAGAGTTCTGAACAAGAGGTGGCTGGTTCACATCAATGAGTTGATTTTTGTAGAAGAATTAATAAGCTCTGTGATGAGACTGGAGCAACAGCATCCAACCTTCCAACTAACCAACTAACTGACTGATTGACTGATGACTGACTACCTTACTATGACCTGAATAACCCTTCCTTAATGGCTGTAATCGTTTAAATAGAACACACTTTGAAAATGTCTGCCAACATACGACTCAGCTGTTCCTCGCAGAGGGTTTACATCCTATGTTGCAATCTTTTGCAACCAAAGAATGAGTCTTCTTAATTTTTCTGCCGATTTAACAGGACACATATGAAATGGAAGGTCAATACCAATGTTTACTCTTATCACTGACTCATCCAACCTGTCTCAACTTGTTAATTCCTGTTAAAGCATGGAGCTTACCACGAAATGAAATGTGAACCTCCATTAATTAAAATATTTCCCAAATCTTGTTCAGATCTAATACGCAACAATACCCATTACACAATTCAATGTATATACTCAGAGAAGAGGGATACAGTAAACCGAAGCTATAGTCAAAAGATTCGAAGGCGGATTTTTATATGATGATCTTGATATTAAGAAAGTGATAAATGTGACAGAAGTTGAAAAAAACTGGCAGAAATGAGAATTAAAACTTTAAAACAAGTAACACGAGACACTTCAAAACTGGCTATCACAAAAGTAGTTCAAACCTGTTATGCACTTCAAAGAGATATTTTACGTGTATTTCGTTTTTGACTATCGCATGTTTTACTGCTTCTTCTTTACCTTATCACTAGTAGTACTACTTACAGTGCTGTTAGGGGATTCTTGTCCCTCTATTCCTTAATGTCGGGCCTGAGGATCCAAAGCTTTTGTATCTGATAGAGAATTCCGGATGGGTGATCAGCCCGATATCTGGTATGAGAGTAACGGACGTGGATGATAGTGAGAGGTCTAGATGAAACGATAGGAAAGAAGATTATGGAGCAACTACGCATACTACCTAGGGAAACTAAATACCGCCTTCAATCCGAAACTACTCCGACACTGCTGTCAATAGAATTGCATTCCTTGCGCGGCCTTGTCTCTAAAAAAGTCAGTTTTGGAAGAAAAGTTCCTGTTCTTCTTTACATATGTATGTGTATGTACCTATGTGTGTGCTAAGTATGAACAGCAATAACAAAATAAAGAGTTTATTAACTAATGGTACTACAGTTGAATTCCTTTTAGGCTTATGTGACGCATATTTTAAGGGAAATCCCTCTCAAATATTACACTTTCCAAAATGTTGATTTTTGTCAAAAATGTAACGAAAGATTGGATTAAAATGCCATGTGTTTAAGTTGTTTTCAGGACTAAGATATATAGTCGCGAAACCGTATCTACGATCGCGCGGCTTGTTTACACAAAAGGAACTGGTAGGTGGGCAGTGTGAAAACCAACAGCCCGCGGACAAGATAACATGCAGATAAGGATCTGCTGAGGCAAACAACCTGAGATAAGTGGAAGTTTCTGGACTGATAGAGATTGTTCGGGTTCTGGTTTATTTTCGAATCGTCCAGAAATTGTCAGCGAGGTATTTAAGAGATTGTCACACACCAGCGCGTGTGGTAAATTGTGTGTAAAGCGAGAGTCAGCTGTGAAGTGTTGTAATAAAAACTAATATTTGTTATTGTCATCGATCTTGGAAGATTGTGTTGTGATATGTTATGTAATTTTGCTGCTACGGAGTGTATTTTTACGGAAATAAAGAACATTTAGAATTTCGGCAAATTGGGCTTTTAATTCTTCGAAACCCCCAAGTCACTATATATATATATATATTCTATATATATATCTGAATATTCTAAGTATAGCCTTATATAAACGGTAATTTGTAAGATATACGGAAAACATTATTACCCAAAAGGTGCCATTGCCTAATGCGAGTCAGTCGGAGAGCTTAATGTCGTGCTTGGCACGTGACTATAGTTGCTCAAAGGTTAGAGAAACTGTATGGAGACCAGTAGATCCATGGTTCAAATCACGTTTATAGCGCTGAATTTCTCAGTCTGACTATACCAATCTAATCAACGCAGCAGTTCTAGAAACAATGGGTAAAGCATGAGCACTGGGACATTGAATGAAAAGAAACGTCTTGCTTGTGAATGCTATTACCGGGAAAAATGCGAGCTAGTTGAAGAATGCATTGGTGCTCTTCACCTATTTACCTAATGGCTATCCGAAGAGGATGGAACTTCAAGGCAATCACATAAATACCAGCTCTTAAAGCATTTGACTTTCGCTTAAGAAGTTCTAGTTCTCGTGACACACATGAGACAACTATGTACCTTGCTATAGAACACATTGAATTGTATACCAAGAATAAAAAATATAAACCTATCATATGACAGACCAGATAAACGGTTGTAATGGAAACTAAGTTAAAAGCTGAAAATAGTGAGGAAGAAAGAAGCTAGATTTTTTGTATAGTGATATATTTATTGTGCGTATTCCAAAATTTTACAATTCACAACTTTTGCCTATATTTTTGTGGTTACCTTGTTGCTACCCTAGCTTGCATGACACCCTGGTCTTTTGCTCTGCCAGGTAGCTCTTAGCCTCCATACCTCCTTGATTAGTTAATTAGTCCCTTTCTTCCCCATTCTATTCCCTTCTTACTTTTTTACATTTCTGGCGCATTTTTCTTTTACCTTCTGCACGAACTCACCACTACTTCCTACCTTCTTTTCCTTCCTACCCGTTAACATTTTATAGCTACTATCATCTTCTCTACTTTCTCCCACTTTTCTTCTCAAACCTTTTTACTCTAAATTGCAACCTCCTGGCATTCTGTTACATAGTGCTCTATGCTCTCTTTTCTCCCACACAATTCACAAATTCCGTTTTCCCTAACTCTTATCCCTCTTAAAAATATTATTACTGTTCTTATCCATGCTAACCCTTCTCTCTCTTGCCTGTTGCAGTAATCTGTATATGGTTCTCGTCCCCCACTTCCTTTTAATTGTCTGCAAAAATAGTAATGATTTCATATTTTCTAGGCTTCCCCATATTTCCTGTCTTTCTGTATCTGCTATTCTGCATTTTACTAATTTACCCACATCGCATGTATTCCTTTCGTCTAATTTCCATATATCTCTCATTCATATTTTTTCCATAATTCCTCCTATCTCTGCCCACCAACTATTTGAGTTCTCTAATATTTTTTGCTGTCTGATGCATAAATCCATAGTTTCCCCTTCTTTAAGCAATTACCTATACCTAAATTTTATTATTGTATCTATTATTATTACATTTCTTCTTGTCTTTCCTAATTCTATTAAAACCACTTCCCTAGGTGCTGACCTTAGTAAGTATAATAGCTCTTCACAAAACCTTCTGTAGTTTTGGTCCACCGTTTTGTTTACCTCTGTGCCCCCCTAGATCTCCACTACATACAACATTTAGGATTCAACTAGTACTTGGTACATTCTTTCTAACCACTTGGATGTCATTTCTGGTTTATATTTGCAGATTCTTATTCCATTCATTGTTGCCCTTCCTTTTGCTTCAATTTTTCTCCTGTGTGGTCCGCACTTTCCATTGTTATCCAACCTTACTCCTAAGTGTTCAAATTAATTGACTGCTTCAACCCTTTTACCATTTAGTACACACTTTTCATCTTTTTTTTAGTTGAACTCGCTTCTTGAAGACCATAACCTTCGACCTTTATTTTTATTTCCCACTCTTCACAAAATTTCTGTATTTCATTTATTGCCTTCTGCAATCCTACTATCGTTATACATCCCACCATTTAGTCACCACATACAGATATCCAGGAATTTCTTTATTTGCTATGGAAAACGAAGATCAGCACTGTTAATTTAAGGAGAGCCGATCCGGCGATTTCAAATTTCTGAATATGGCATATATGCTTCACTTATATTTCCCGAACATTTCCAGCAATACCATAGGAGCTTTAAAATGTTTGCTCCGGATAGTGTATCAACTACAGAGTTTAAACTTCACACGTTGTTTTGTGGAATTATATAACAAATATATTGAGAAATAAATAACTGAACTTGTGCAGTAGAGCATACTATAACAGTTAAGCCATTTTACTTATATATATATATATATATATATATATATATATAGTTACCTTAGTGCGCTGCCATGCTACTTCACTAACTTGTGGATATTTATTTATTTGTAACAACCTCTAGGGCTTATTTACTCAAGTAACTCAAAGCACACACACGAAAATATATGCTTTAAATTTAATTGTTATTAATTGAAAATACAATTATTAATAGGGCATCCAAGTAAATGAATGCACACCCACAGAAGCACATATTGAAAACAAAAGAAACTCTAGAAGAAATGGAACTAGTATTATATTCAGGTTTAGTTGTAAAGAAGGCCTCTTAAGCAACCATTTTGATTGTTCCACCGTTTCCACACCTGTTGTTGGAGAGCATAGCCTACTAAATTATTACATAACAATTTAAATGCCACAAGTTTAAACAAATTCAGTGAGCTTCGAAAATTATCTCAAGTAATTTATAATAAAAGTTGACTGTGATTACTTGAATTTTACTTTTCAGTAACAATAAAATGCCTCTGTGGCAATTTATTCATGTTAGGACTAATTGGTAAATCTTTCAAACAAAGGTGTAGAGTTTAGCACCCACAATGAGAAAATTGAGTAAAGCTATAATTGTAAAAAAAAAGTTGTTTATAAGGATAGAGAAAAACTAAAGACTGCCGTGTCAATTGGTTCTTCAAACAAACCCTGTTTAAACTACTGAAATGCGTAAATGCGCAAAAGCTGTGCTTTTTTAGGCTTGTGTATAATTTTTACAGGTTGGTACACTTAATTACGTAGTGATTTCTAGAAATTTTCTGTTGGAAACGTATATTTTATAATGAAGTTTAATAAGTGATAATTAGGGATGGGATTTTAAAAGTAACACTTAAAATGCATTTTAAAAATTGCAAAAATGCCCTAAAATCTCAAACAATGCCCTATAAAATGTAAAAAATGTCCTTTAAATTGCAAATATTTATGGGTTTTGGAAGATAAACTCAAAAGAAAATAATGTGAAATATCCGAAAACAAGTTGATTTTAAACATTTATACAGGTACACAACTATTTGAGGTTTTCTATTTTATTAACAAATATGTTAGCGGTCAATTCATGAGTCCTAAATTACAATGTACAAAAAATACCATCTGTAGATTTTCAAAGCAAAAAGAACTGCCGATTATCTGCTAACAATGCTTTGTACCTTGAGAAACACCTTTCCACTTGCACTGAGACGAGAGGAGCATACTTAAAGCAAATTAAGTCACTTGCTTCTAAGTCTCCTGGTAAATCTACCAGAGAAAATTTGTCACCCGACAGAACGTCTGCAATTGAAGACAATGTAGCAAACCCTTTATTTTTGTTCAAAACTAGCATTTATTTTTCGCCACATCCTTCCCACTTTCCCGATCATATTTTCTAAGTCAGTTGCCACTTTTTTTTACCAAGTCTCTTTGTTCCACTAACTTAAGTCCTGACTTCTCTAAGCACGTAATAGCACCAGGTAGGAATCCAAAATTTGACTTTATATACAAAAGTTTCCCTGCAAGTTCTCTGCCTGAAAGAAGTTCCTACACGTGTTTGATGGAGGACGCATCACTGCTATCAAACATGTCAATGATTATTTTCACTACTTCGATATTCTCGTAGTAGTAGTTGCATGATTCTATCCAGGTTCCCCATCTGGTCGTAAGTGGTGAAGGAGGCAAAGGAACTTCAGGAGCCTCGGACTTGAATGTTGCAACTCGTGAAGGTGCCTTTAAGAAAACCTTCTTGATGCATCCTATTAGACGATCAACTTCAGGAAACTGACTCCGCAATTCCTCCGCAACTCGGTGTAAGGCACGTGCTAGGCATGTTACATGCACCATTTTCGAGTAAAGAGCTTGAAGAGAATTAGCAGCTTTTACCATATATGATACAGCATCAGTCAACAACAGGAGTACGTTGTCATGTTGAATGCCATTGGAGTATATTAAACCCAAAGCCCTGACAAACAGTTTGCTAATTTTTGAAAAATTAACTTTTTCCAACTGTTCCCAATTTATTATTAATTGTTCTCCTGGACTATTATCTGCCATTGTGCCCACCACAATATTTGCCACATAACGGCCTAGCGATTCTGTACATTCACCTATGCCTACCCATTTTTTTCCTGTCACTTTTTGTCTGATTTACTGTATTGTTTTCTGGTAGCATTTACTTACGTAATTCTTCCTTAATGTTGAAGAGTTTGTTATAGGCTTTCCAGTATGCTTTTCTAGAAAAGCGCGTAGCTTTTGATTACTCAGTTTGTTCAGAGGAATATCAGCACAAATGAATGCTTCACAGAGTTCTTCAAAGAAAGGTGAACCTGAAGAAGAGCAAGCTTCACCAAGTAATATTTGGTGTGTTGTTCTTTTAGCTTCAAGCAGCCATAGTCCTCGAATGTGTTTTTCTCTCTTCACATATTGGTCTATAGTAAACTTCCCTTTAGCTGCCACTCTTACTTCACATATTTTGCAGAAAAGTATATTCCGATATGTGGATAAAGCTTTTCACCATTAAGTCTAACAAAATTATTTAATTTATTTGCAATGTTTTGCTTTAGTTTAGGCATGATATTTACACTGTTTAAAAGACACCTCTCTGCACTGCTATTTATAGAAGATTTGCAGACACAATGAGCTTTGACCCTTCTGCTTACGAATGCAGCTACCTGCTACTTGTGAAGTAAGAGAGAGAGAGATTGTATTGCGCAAGTTCTTAGCGGTCCTTAGAAGGGGAGGAATGTAGTCTTTGTCCCGTTTCCTGGAACCCAAAGTAATTTTACCTCTAGTACTATTTGGGGGAAGGTAAAACAGTTTGCTAAGTAATTAAAGGCAAAGCTTCGCTCTTGAAAACATAAAAAGGTAAATTGTATCTAAGGCATATTTTATTATGCTTAATTATGAAAAAAATACCCAATAGTATTAAAAATGACAAAAGAATGCAATAAAAAACCTAAAAAATTCCCTATCCCACAAAAATTCACAAAAATGCAAAAATGCCCTAACAAATATGTATAAATTAACTAACGCATTTTACTATGAAACACACACTTTTAATTTAGGCTTACCAAAAAGGATGCAAAGTTATTGAAATACTTGCCCCAGTGATAATCAATTACAATATACTCGTAACTGATAAGTGATTAATATATCAGTGCAGTATTGTGAGAGAAGAACTGCTTATTACTGAATAACAGTTGGCTAGCCTATGTTTAATTCTTTACATTATATGGTTGTTGGCGTGAATGTCTATGTATATTTACTCCATAAGGACATTGATGCCAACGTGCACTGTCCAGAAAGGAAACCATTATTTATGCGCTAACATTAGCAGATGACAAAAACGAGGAAACTAGACCGTTCCTTTTAACGGACATTAATGTAAAATGAGTTCTCTATGGAGTTTGTTGGATGTATTCTGTTGCTCTTTTCCGTTTATCTATCAAACGTTCTGTCATCTCTTTGGCAGCTATTGGGAATGAGGCCAAGTAGATAATTTATGAGCTGCTGATAAGTCTACATGTCATAACATCTCATGGTAAACCGATATTCGTTTGTTTTATCAATGATTGCCAAACGCCAGTTTCTGCACCGTGTAATTTGTGGTAATAAAGTATTTATGTGTGCGTAACTTTGTCAGGGTAATTTGGGCCAATTACGAAACCTTCAGTCTCACTTCGGTGGAACTTTTGACATGAAATATAACTAATGACGACCTTGTACACTCTCCTTTAAGATATATTCATAAATGGAATTAGAGGGTACAACACTTTGCATATTTGGTATATTTTTTTCCTTTATTTGCCCATGTTTAGCTTCATGATTAAAGCACAGTTGATACCGAGATTTCTTCGTAAATTTGGTGTAGTGTGTATTTGTGTTTGTGTATGTGTGTTTGTGTGGGCGAAATGCATTAATTAAAACGTAAAATAATGTTCCTCCTAGATGTGTCATTTACATTTTTTCCCCTGTTTCTTTATTGTTAGAAGTGTCTCTATTAATTTTTATTTAAATAATATATAATGGGATAGAATCTTAGGGAGGGGATTGGATACGTTGACCGGACTTGATCTATTGTACCTATGCAGCAGGAGGGGCATCCCCCTGGAGGAAGGAGGGGAGATAGAAAGCGGACGTCCCTACCACTGATAATAGCAAACTCCCCAGCAGGCCAGTACAACCAGCATCCCACCCACCAGGGTCCGGAAATAGCCAGGAGACCGGAGACCGTTGTACTGGAGGAGAAAGTTTTAACCAGGGGCACATCATCAGCGCCAGATCTCCCGCCGACACTTCTACCCTAAAAGAGGCCACCAGATGAGAGATGATGTGACATGATAATGGAGATGAACAAGAGGAACAGAAAATTCGGGAAATAATTAACCTACCCAGCATTCGCCTGACGACCCAGGAAAACCTTCGAAATAACTCATGGCTCAGGTACGCCAGCCACGGTAATCGAACTCGGACCGTCCAAATGCGAGCCACAGACGAAACCATCTAAGCCATCCTGCTCGCTTATAAATATCATACTTTTATATTTTGCACCATATGAAGTTCTTCCAGTTCTCCAATCCCCACATTCCCAATGTTCACTGTCACAAACTTGATCTAGTTCAACTTTCAATTAGACTTCAGTAGCTCAATTGTCGCTTTCCTAATATAAAATAGGTCCACCTCTCCCTGTCACATCACCTTCTTTTATACGATGCGCTCTCTTTTGTCTGGCGGTTACTCCCTGGAAATTCAAAAACAGGGTGCTTCGAATTCCTTGGACTAGCAGCATTTCTGCACTCACTTTCTTCTTGGGCAGCCAGCCTGGTGAAAAGATGATTAGATATCAACGTTTCGGGAGTGTACATCTCTCCCATCATCAGAATATTTATAAAATGTCATAACCACAAATGAAATGCTGGATATAAAAACTTTAAACAAAGACAACACTATCACAATTTGCATTACTAAACAAAACACTGTTTTCAGTAAATTAAGTACCAATTCAGGAGAATGCGTGAATGTAGAAAATGGTGTCAAAGAAACCTAACTACTTAACTTGATTATCAAGCTGTATTGTTCTTTGCTTCTCAATTAGACTTACTTCCACTTTTAAGGCCGGTTTCCCAGAGAAGCTGAAATGAAATCCAGCATCACGGTTAAGTGTGCTACTTTCAGAGGAAATCACCATTGCCTCCTTTATTCTCTGGTCCCAGTAACTGTTGCATTTTGCCAAAATGGTCGTCTCCTGAAAATTGGCTCTATGGTCGTTATCAAAACCATACTCTGCCAGCCCAGACTTCTCAGGTTGTAATAAACGAATGCTCTGTTCATGTTCGATTATTCTAGTAGCGATGGTCTTTTCAGTTTGTCGTATATACGGTGTCCCACATTCACAGGGAATGCGGTACACTCCCGGAACTTGGAAGTCTAGTTTGTCTTTCACTGGTCTCAACAGATTCTTAATCTTCGGAGGTCGCTTGTGGATGGTCCTGATGTATTTGGCGAGAATTCTGCAGATTCTGCTGGATAGATTGCCGGTAAACGGGATGCATGCTGTAGCGGTAGGCTTATATGACGCTTGGTGTATTATAGGTTTCCCTTTCCTAGCCTTGATGATCGAGACTTGAACCTCTTATTCGGAATAGCCGTTTTGACGGAAAGTTAGTCTCAGGTGCTGTAAATCTTGTTTTAAGTGGCTGGGATCAGAGATACACAAAGCTGTGTGGGCCAGTGTACTGAGAACTCCCAGTCCTTGAGACATATGATGGAAACTGTTAGCGTTCAGATAGATATCGGTGTGTGTGTGTGTGTGTGTGTGTGTGTGTGTGTGTGTGTGTGTGTGTGTGTGTGTGTGTGTGTGTAGGCTTGCGATAAACAGCATGCCCCAGTGTACCGTTGCTGTATTTTAAAGCAAGAATGTCCAGGAATGGAACACTTCCATCCTTCTCCAATTCCATGGTAAACCGTATTTGAGGTCGAAGGCTATTGAGATGCGCAAGAAAGCTAGGCAAATGTCTGATCCATGTGGCCAAATTACAAAAAAGTAGTCCATTAATCTATACAAATGAGATGGTTTAAATGGAGCTGTGGCAAGTAGTTCATGTTCTAGGAGTTCCATATAAAAATTAGCTATATCTGGTGAGAAAGGGGAGGCCATTGCTACTCCGTCTACTGGTTCAAAGAAAGTACCTCCAAACAAGAAGAAAGTGGACATCAGGATATGTCGGAAGAGCTCTATGATATCAGCCGGAAAATGCTCCTTCAAAACGACTTTCAACGACTGGTAGTTCCCAATACACTGGTTCACAGAGCTTTGTCTGTCTCTGATCCCAGCCACTTAAAACAAGAATTACAGCACCTGAGACTAAATTTCCGTCAAAACGGCTACTCGGAATATGACGTTGAAGCCTCGATCACCAAAGCTAGGAAAGAGGAATCTGTCACACACCAAACGTCAGATAAGCCTACCGCTACAGCCTGCATCCCGCTTACCGGCAATCTCTCCGGCAGAATCAGCAGAATTCTCGCCAAATACAACATCAGGACCATCCACAAGCCACCTCCTGAGATTAAGCATCTGTTGAGACCAGTGAAATACAAACTCGACTTCCAAGTTCCGAGAGTGCACCGCATTCCCTGTGAATGTGGGACATCGTATATAGGACAAACCGGAAGGACTATCGCTACTAGAACAATCGAACATAAACGGAGCACTCGTTTAATGCAACCTGAGAAGTCTGGGCTGGCAGAGCATTGTTTTTATAACGACCATAGAGCCAATTTTCGGGAGACGACTATCTTGGCAAATATGCAACAGCTCCTGGGAGCGGAGAAATAACGAGGTTTGGCGATTTCCTAATCGTGATGCTGGATTTCAGTTCAGCTCCTCTTGGAAACCGGCATTAAGAATGGAAATCCGTCGAATTAAGAAGAAAAGATCAGTACAGCTAAATAATCATGTTAAGTAGCTAAGTTTCTTTAACACAATATTCTATACTTATGCCATCTCCTGACCTGGTATTTAGTTTACTGAAAACAGTCTTTTGTTCAGTAATGCTAATTTTGGTAGTGTTTTGTCTTTGTTTATAGTTGTGTTATATCCAGTACTTCATTTGTTTTTATAAAATTTTATAAATATCCTGATGATTGGAGCGTTGCACACTCCCGAAATGTTTGGCTGGCTGCTCGAGAAGAAAGTGGGTGTATTCGTCGCCAGGAAAGCTTCAGGTCTTATTTTAGCATTCCTGCAATTCGTTCAGTATCACAAACTCGTTCGGGAACAAGTGCTTTTGTAGCATTTCAAACGTACTCCGATTGTGCTTGTCATCCTTGCGCAGGGGCCCTGGTAAACTACTCTGAGTGGTTCCAATTTTAGTTATACGTACGGCAAAATCGAGTACAGCTTCCAGCATCTTGAACTGGCTGAGTGTCACAAACTGGTTGGAAGAGTACTACTTTCTTATTTACGTCCTCCAAAGTTTAGTAATATCGGACAATTCATGAAATGGGTGATGGGTGAATGATGCCCAAATGAGGGTCCATAGAGCTTACAGTTACCCGACATTCATCATTCAGGATATGGTAATCGATATAACTAACTGATATTTGAACTTGGGACCTCATGGAGCTGACGCACACACGCTACCAGCTACCCTCCAGAAGCTGCCAAATGCCTTTTTCGCACCCGCAACTCACTCCCTGACTCACTAACCCCGCGGGACTCATTTGGCGAGGGTGACTTGCTTTTTATCTGCTTTAATATTTATTGGATAAAAAACGAACTTTATAGTTTGTGGATGACATGTAAAATTAAGGATAGCGGGAAATAAAAAATTGTTAATGTAGCACATATAGAAGCACGTTAACTAGATTTTTCTACTTCCGAAGTTAAAATTGTTTGAAACATCCTACTTGACTCTCACGCTTTGGCGACAGTCAAGCGGTCCAACCACTCGACCACGGCGCGGCCAAAACGCTTTTCATGTCTGTATTTCCTATGAAATTAAAACTTTTTCCAAATTAATGTTTAAATGGTAAAAACCTTAAATATATATTGATCGTATGGTAATTATATTTGATAAAGTATAATTAGAAACCTAGTAAGCTAACTAAAATGGTATTATTTATAAACAGATGAAGTCTTTATATGTTTATTTTATATGTGTGTAACAAGTTTTCAAATTTCAATTCAGTATATTTTATGACGCTCCAGATATTAATTTTGAAATATTTAAGTTATAAATGAATCTAAAAATTCATTTATGAATATCCCCTTTTCAAACTAAAGACTGTTGTTGACCCAATACTTATTGCTGTCTTTTAATATACAGGATATGTCCTAGATGATTAATATAATACAGTTAACATCTCTATAATCTTTAATATTACTAGAGTGGCACGAAGCTATAAAATAGATAGGAATTATCCTATGGCTTGACACTCCTAAGAGAAAACTACACATTCCTTATTGTATTTGCCAGAAGGAATGCAGTAAGAGGTTCTTGCCCCACAGGGATCACGTGAGTTTATTTTATTCATACCTTGATCCCTAAAGCTTGAATTTTCTATCTTGTTGTTTTAAAAATAAAATATGTTTTAACTAGATTAGATTCTATTTACTGTGCATATTCCAAATGTTTACAATATACAACTTTTGACTACATTTATTTGTCTTTACCTTGTTGTTACCTTGGCTTGCATGACACCCTTTTGCTCTGTCAGGTAGCTCTTAACCTGCATACCTCCTTGATTACTTAATTAGTCCCTTTCTTCCACCTCCTCTTCCTTTCTTACATTTTTTTTTACATTTCTGTGCCATTTTTCTTTTACTTTCTGCAATAACTCACCAAAACTTCCTACCTTCTTTTCCTCCCCTACCCTTTAATATTTTTATAGCTACTATCCTCTTCTCTACTTTCTCCCATTTTTCTTCCCAAACCTCTTTTTCCCTAAATTGCAACCTCCTGGCATTCTGTTACATAGTGTTCTATACTTTATTTTCTCCCACACAATTCACAAATTCCGTTTTCCCTACCTCTTATCCCTCTTAAAAGCATTATTACTG
>CM060950.1:213824541-213924541 GCA_030765055.1 Mantis religiosa
TGGCAGGAGCTCGACTCCCAGGTTTGTCAGCATCGCTAACAAAATTTGATGAATATCGGTGTCCTCGGCTGCTCTCGGAGTTGTCCTAATATTTATAAATATAGGATTTTTGGCAAGGATCTCTTGATACAGGGCGTTCTGGGTGGATCAATTAGGGTACTTGGAAAGAAACACAGGTTAATACTCTTATGACGATCGATTGTATTTCATTTACTCTCGAAATACATGCTAATTAGGCGAACTCTGAATGGTAGGTTTTGTGTTTGCGTGGTAGCACTCCCGTGTATATAACACAAGTCGTCGGATTAGAACACCGCTACTTATTAGCTTTAATGGAACGCGATTTCTTTAACTAGCTCGCCCGTTCCTTAAAGAGCGCGATATCTGACTTCGTGCTGGTTAGCACGACAATCTAGCCCGACCCCCAGCTAGTGACTGGACTGCTTGTTCCCGGCTAGGCCATATGACACTACGCGTCCCCCTTCAGCTCATTATTTTTAATTAGTTGGTCAGTAGAAAACATATGGAGTCCCAGTTACGAGAAATCTCACACACAAAGACCACCTAAGACGCCTCCTTCCTGTCAAAAGATGTTTGAAACTAAACACGGGGTGAGAGCCTCACATTTATGGTTGGGGTCAGCTGTCCTAGGGGAGGAAAAATGCTTACCGTTCAGAGCTCGCAACAATCTTGACATTTTACACAAAATATTTCTTTCAGTGCACGTATATATATATATATATATATATTCCTTTAACATTCAATTAATCTACTCGAGGAAGAGAGTACCGTTTCAATATGCAGTTGTACATAGATAAGAAAACGTATTGAAATTATCCTGTTGAACAGTTATTTATGAATAAAAACACGCTTTGCTACCTAAGGTTGTAAACAGAGAAATTCACATATTGTTTACATATAATTTTAACTGTCTTCGCTATAAAGACTTCATAGAATGGAGTAGGGATGGAGCAGTAATTTTGTTGGTGACTCTCGTGCTAGTGGTCCATAATTCAATTCCCTCTGCCCTGGCGTTTGTAAGTACGAGTATATGCTCTACAAGCCTTTACCTGCGATTAATTCATGTGAAGTTTTCCGAAGTTCCAACATGTTGGAGTCCATAGTACACGGTGTTCAGTTATATCTGTGATTTTACCGCGCAAAACTTGACCTCTTCAATAGCATCGCTGATGGTGCGAGTTTATATAGATTCACCTAGCGGCTTGCGATCGTGTTTGATGTGCTGACTGCAGTTTTGAGGCCTTCCTCTAGCGGTAGGTAAATATACTATTTGAGAGGTAATATAAAGGTGCGTAATTTCGCCAGGTGCGTAGACACGATAACTGTTTTTAAAAAACTATATACTATAATGCAATGCACTGCAAAGCTAATTATGCAGCCATAAAAGTATACCATGAAGAATATACGAAAAGATAAGACAGTGAACCTTATTTCACAATGAACATCTGTTTTTCTGTTATAGTAGACAAATGTGCATATTGTGACTTTGTGGGTTCGTGGAATAAAAAGTCCAATTACACCACTCAACAATGTTCTTTATTTCCACCGACTTACAGTTTAACACTTGCCAATTACACAAAATTACTTGCTGCACACAATTACAATTTACCCGTTTGTCCGTTACAATTTCCTTGTACTCGCGATTACATAAACTCCGATACTCATACACAGTTCGTACAGTCTTCCGTTGCACAATCCTTTCGTTCATTAACACGTCACTGACTAACTCTTACACCAAGAACTGCGACTGTCTTCTCGCTCACACTCACTAACCAACTGATTGACCAACTCAACACAGCACAACAACTGACTGACTAAACCAACAACTGACTGATTAACTAACTCCGTCTGTCTGTAACCCTCTTTATATCGGAATATCGCCGGTTTCTAGTGACCAGGAGAATGTTCCAGTAAACGAAAGATTGAGAAACAGGTGTAGAGAAAAACAGGCGACCAGTCATGTTTTCCCCTAACCACAAGCCTGTCACCACTACAAGACAAACGAGGAGAAGGTGTGGCTAACGCGGTCCTCCCCCCTGCCTTCCGTTCGCAGCTGGTACAGGGTGCTCCAGTGGTCCCGTTACACTGCTCCCTCCTCAAAGCTGTTCGCCCTCGAACATCCCCCTCGTAGCGTGCGAGGCGGTCCAGGTGTACCACCAGCATCTGCTCGGAGTCTCAGCCAGAAGTAGCGTTGCCGTAGTTTGTGAATCATTCGGTTCGCTCCCAGGTGTCCTCCTGAAGTACCGGCGTGCACTTCCTCCAAGACTTCCGGGACCTTGCTCCGGGGAAGTACCAACTGTCCTCTCTGCGCCTTCCCATCGGGTGACTCCCATACCCGGAACAGCACGCCCTCTCTGGTCTTCAACGAGTCCCATTGGGCCCAGTGCGACTTGTAGGTGGCGCTCCTCGTTGCGATGTCCTCCCAGGTTGGCCTCGTCCCTGCGTCCACTTCCCTCAAGAGTGGCCCCAAGTCTGCGTCCGCCAGCTGCTCCCTCCTCAGGCCTGCGCTATCCCAGCCTTCAGCAGGCACTGCCACAACTACTCGGACTGCTGCGGCACGCTCCTCCTCTTCCACTCTTGTGCGTCGTGGCCGTCCTGGATCTTCGATAGGACACCTCCAATGCAATGGTCGCTGGCGTCGGTGTCCACAATGGAGGCGCCACCCGGTTGTGGGATACCCAAAATTGAAGCACTGCACAGGGTCCCCTTCGGGTGCTGGAAAGCGTCTTCGGCGTCCTCCGTCCACACATAAGGCCGGTTTTCCTCCGTCAGGCGGGTGAGGGGTGTTGCGATGTTGTCGGCCTTTTCCTCTAAATCATTAAGGCGGTCGCCTACTTGACCCTTCCGTTTGCCCAGGTTCGCGACGTCATCCCCCACGCCGGCCAACCGTTCCTCAAACTTGGCGGCGAGAGCCTCGTTCGCCACCTTCATTTCGGTAGCCAGACCGTCATTCGCTGCTCTCATTTCCGTGGTTAACTCGGCCTTCATTTGTTCCATCTTCTCGGCGATGTTGACCCTAGCCGTCCTGATTAGTTTCAGTTCCGCGGCCAGGTTATTTCTAGTCTCCAGTATCTCCGTTAGTTCCGCTAAAATCTTTCCTAATGCTGCCTCCATCGTTGTAATGTTCGGTGATGTTGTTATCCCGCTTCCTGACACCAGTGTGACTGTGGGTTCGTGGAATAAAAAGTCCAATTACACCACTCAACAATGTTCTTTATTTCCACCGACTTACAGTTTAACACTTGCCAATTACACAAAATTACTTGCTGCACACAATTACAATTTACCCGTTTGTCCGTTACAATTTCCTTGTACTCGCGATTACATAAACTCCGATACTCATACACAGTTCGTACAGTCTTCCGTTGCACAATCCTTTCGTTCATTAACACGTCACTGACTAACTCTTACACCAAGAACTGCGACTGTCTTCTCGCTCACACTCACTAACCAACTGATTGACCAACTCAACACAGCACAACAACTGACTGACTAAACCAACAACTGACTGATTAACTAACTCCGTCTGTCTGTAACCCTCTTTATATCGGAATATCGCCGGTTTCTAGTGACCAGGAGAATGTTCCAGTAAACGAAAGATTGAGAAACAGGTGTAGAGAAAAACAGGCGACCAGTCATGTTTTCCCCTAACCACAAGCCTGTCACCACTACAAGACAAACGAGGAGAAGGTGTGGCTAACGCGGTCCTCCCCCCTGCCTTCCGTTCGCAGCTGGTACAGGGTGCTCCAGTGGTCCCGTTACACTGCTCCCTCCTCAAAGCTGTTCGCCCTCGAACATCCCCCTCGTAGCGTGCGAGGCGGTCCAGGTGTACCACCAGCATCTGCTCGGAGTCTCAGCCAGAAGTAGCGTTGCCGTAGTTTGTGAATCATTCGGTTCGCTCCCAGGTGTCCTCCTGAAGTACCGGCGTGCACTTCCTCCAAGACTTCCGGGACCTTGCTCCGGGGAAGTACCAACTGTCCTCTCTGCGCCTTCCCATCGGGTGACTCCCATACCCGGAACAGCACGCCCTCTCTGGTCTTCAACGAGTCCCATTGGGCCCAGTGCGACTTGTAGGTGGCGCTCCTCGTTGCGATGTCCTCCCAGGTTGGCCTCGTCCCTGCGTCCACTTCCCTCAAGAGTGGCCCCAAGTCTGCGTCCGCCAGCTGCTCCCTCCTCAGGCCTGCGCTATCCCAGCCTTCAGCAGGCACTGCCACAACTACTCGGACTGCTGCGGCACGCTCCTCCTCTTCCACTCTTGTGCGCTCGTGGCCGTCCTGGATCTTCGATAGGACACCTCCAATGCAATGGTCGCTGGCGTCGGTGTCCACAATGGAGGCGCCACCCGGTTGTGGGATACCCAAAATTGAAGCACTGCACAGGGTCCCCTTCGGGTGCTGGAAAGCGTCTTCGGCGTCCTCCGTCCACACATAAGGCCGGTTTTCCTCCGTCAGGCGGGTGAGGGGTGTTGCGATGTTGTCGGCCTTTTCCTCTAAATCATTAAGGCGGTCGCCTACTTGACCCTTCCGTTTGCCCAGGTTCGCGACGTCATCCCCCACGCCGGCCAACCGTTCCTCAAACTTGGCGGCGAGAGCCTCGTTCGCCACCTTCATTTCGGTAGCCAGACCGTCATTCGCTGCTCTCATTTCCGTGGTTAACTCGGCCTTCATTTGTTCCATCTTCTCGGCGATGTTGACCCTAGCCGTCCTGATGAGTTTCAGTTCCGCGGCCAGGTTATTTCTAGTCTCCAGTATCTCCGTTAGTTCCGCTAAAATCTTTCCTAATGCTGCCTCCATCGTTGTAATGTTCGGTGATGTTGTTATCCCGCTTCCTGACACCAGTGTGACTGTGGGTTCGTGGAATAAAAAGTCCAATTACACCACTCAACAATGTTCTTTATTTCCACCGACTTACAGTTTAACACTTGCCAATTACACAAAATTACTTGCTGCACACAATTACAATTTACCCGTTTGTCCGTTACAATTTCCTTGTACTCGCGATTACATAAACTCCGATACTCATACACAGTTCGTACAGTCTTCCGTTGCACAATCCTTTCGTTCATTAACACGTCACTGACTAACTCTTACACCAAGAACTGCGACTGTCTTCTCGCTCACACTCACTAACCAACTGATTGACCAACTCAACACAGCACAACAACTGACTGACTAAACCAACAACTGACTGATTAACTAACTCCGTCTGTCTGTAACCCTCTTTATATCGGAATATCGCCGGTTTCTAGTGACCAGGAGAATGTTCCAGTAAACGAAAGATTGAGAAACAGGTGTAGAGAAAAACAGGCGACCAGTCATGTTTTCCCCTAACCACAAGCCTGTCACCACTACAAGACAAACGAGGAGAAGGTGTGGCTAACGCGGTCCTCCCCCCTGCCTTCCGTTCGCAGCTGGTACAGGGTCCTCCAGTGGTCCCGTTACACTGCTCCCTCCTCAAAGCTGTTCGCCCTCGAACATCCCCCTCGTAGCGTGCGAGGCGGTCCAGGTGTACCACCAGCATCTGCTCGGAGTCTCAGCCAGAAGTAGCGTTGCCGTAGTTTGTGAATCATTCGGTTCGCTCCCAGGTGTCCTCCTGAAGTACCGGCGTGCACTTCCTCCAAGACTTCCGGGACCTTGCTCCGGGGAAGTACCAACTGTCCTCTCTGCGCCTTCCCATCGGGTGACTCCCATACCCGGAACAGCACGCCCTCTCTGGTCTTCAACGAGTCCCATTGGGCCCAGTGCGACTTGTAGGTGGCGCTCCTCGTTGCGATGTCCTCCCAGGTTGGCCTCGTCCCTGCGTCCACTTCCCTCAAGAGTGGCCCCAAGTCTGCGTCCGCCAGCTGCTCCCTCCTCAGGCCTGCGCTATCCCAGCCTTCAGCAGGCACTGCCACAACTACTCGGACTGCTGCGGCACGCTCCTCCTCTTCCACTCTTGTGCGCTCGTGGCCGTCCTGGATCTTCGATAGGACACCTCCAATGCAATGGTCGCTGGCGTCGGTGTCCACAATGGAGGCGCCACCCGGTTGTGGGATACCCAAAATTGAAGCACTGCACAGGGTCCCCTTCGGGTGCTGGAAAGCGTCTTCGGCGTCCTCCGTCCACACATAAGGCCGGTTTTCCTCCGTCAGGCGGGTGAGGGGTGTTGCGATGTTGTCGGCCTTTTCCTCTAAATCATTAAGGCGGTCGCCTACTTGACCCTTCCGTTTGCCCAGGTTCGCGACGTCATCCCCCACGCCGGCCAACCGTTCCTCAAACTTGGCGGCGAGAGCCTCGTTCGCCACCTTCATTTCGGTAGCCAGACCGTCATTCGCTGCTCTCATTTCCGTGGTTAACTCGGCCTTCATTTGTTCCATCTTCTCGGCGATGTTGACCCTAGCCGTCCTGATTAGTTTCAGTTCCGCGGCCAGGTTATTTCTAGTCTCCAGTATCTCCGTTAGTTCCGCTAAAATCTTTCCTAATGCTGCCTCCATCGTTGTAATGTTCGGTGATGTTGTTATCCCGCTTCCTGACACCAGTGTGACTGTGGGTTCGTGGAATAAAAAGTCCAATTACACCACTCAACAATGTTCTTTATTTCCACCGACTTACAGTTTAACACTTGCCAATTACACAAAATTACTTGCTGCACACAATTACAATTTACCCGTTTGTCCGTTACAATTTCCTTGTACTCGCGATTACATAAACTCCGATACTCATACACAGTTCGTACAGTCTTCCGTTGCACAATCCTTTCGTTCATTAAGACGTCACTGACTAACTCTTACACCAAGAACTGCGACTGTCTTCTCGCTCACACTCACTAAACAACTGATTGACCAACTCAACACAGCACAACAACTGACTGACTAAACCAACAACTGACTGACTAACTAACTCCGTCTGTCTGTAACCCTCTTTATATCGGAATATCGCCGATTTCTAGTGACCAGGAGAATGTTCCAGTAAACGAAAGATTGAGAAACAGGTGTAGAGAAAAACAGGCGACCAGTCATGTTTTCCCCTAACCACAAGCCTGTCACCACTACAAGACAAACGAGGAGAAGGTGTGGCTAACGCGGTCCTCCCCCCTGCCTTCCGTTCGCAGCTGGTACAGGGTGCTCCAGTGGTCCCGTTACAATATTGTAAACCTGTTACACAAAATAGAAATATTTCAATTCGATCTCAATTGTTTTCTATCACAAACCATATGAAAAATAATCATACCCAAATATATATCTTAAATTTGTTCAACACATTTTCCTAATCGTAACTTCATTACAAACCAGAAAATTAGCTGAACATATTCTAGGAATGAAAAATAAATTAGTGTTACAATATTTACAAAGCTTTTATCCAAGTCTAACCAAGAAAATATCTCTAGTAATTAAGCGTGAAAGTAACAAAAAATGTATACTGTATACTGATAAAACTTAAGAAGTTTATGTTGCAAATAAAAGTATGTCAACTTGACGGTACGTAGACACTTTCGACAACATTACGCTCCGAGGGACTTGTTTGAATGCTGGATAGCGTTGCACAAACTCCTCTATGCGGTTTAAATTATGTTTATATGTCGCAACAATTTTAATGCCGGTACGAAAGTAGCGTTCGAACATGAAGACACGGTGCTCTGCTCCATATCCAGGGGGATTCTTTTTCTTCAATTTACGTCCTCCAACGTTAAGTCATATCGGACGATGAATGAAATGGGTGAAGTGATGCTCAAATGAGTCCGGGGTCCATGGAGCTTAGAGTTACCAGACCTTCGTCTTTCAGAATAAGGAAAACCCCGGAAAAACTTATCCAGGTAACTCACGCTGACCGAGATTCGAACTCAGGACCTCTTGAACGTGAGGCAGACACGCTACCATCTACGCTATCGAGGCGGGCAAATATCCAGGTGAAGTTGGCTGTATTAGCTACCAGTGCAACCACACACAGAGCGTTGTAATTTGCTTACTGTTCCGCCAAAATTACAGCTTCTTCTCCGTAGAAGGCACTGTGATTTCAAGATAGACTCACCAGTCAACTATGACGTCATTCTTGCTCAATCGGAGGGCAGGAAATAACGAATAAAAATGAGCATCGTGTATAAGCTTTGGTTCTCTCTTTTCACTGTCATTATTATAATCAACCCACCATCAGAACTAAAGAAAACACCAGATAACAAATGACTCTAATCAGTGCTTATGAGAAAACATTTTCTCGGGCTGGCCCCATAGCTCAGTCGGTAGAGCACCTGCCATGCTAGGGGTACGGGTTCGATTCCCGGCGTTGGGGGTGGGGATTTTTCTCCGACAAAGATAATTCCTCATCTTCCCCAGGGTCTGGAAGTATGAATGAGGGTGCGAATGTGTGCGTGATCTAATGGTTAAAACCCAACGAATACGAGTTAACACCTTCGATATGTTGCAAAGGTTTATGTGCTATTTCTAGAATAATAATTTGAAACGAAAATATTTTAAACATATAGCATATTAATGGAAATGTTAATAGCTATTTTTGGGGGAAGACCAAGCACTTGTAAACTGTTTCTATGTAAAGGGTACTTTGTCGGGGGATTTTCGATAACAAATTTCGAAACATCGGTATCAAATTCTTTCGTGGAAATAGTGGTGCCTCCTCTATCTACTAGAGGTAACCCGGCGAGATTGCTGCATTTGAGAGGTCCCGGGTTCAATCTCTGGTGACTGCCTACTCTGGCTTTGGCCACTTTCGTAGTTTCTCCCTGGTTCGCAAAGTGAATGCTGGAGTGATGTGTATTCTACCAAGGCTCTTCATTTCCCTTACGGGACGCTCCAGGCATTATGGCAGCACAAACACACTTTAACACTGAAGCACATCCTCACAACGTAACAGTACTATTTTTAACTAAGTTTTATAAGGTACAAACTCATTATTCAGAGATCTTAAGTTCAAATCCCTCTCTGCCGAGAACATGCCCTAAATGTATCCTGAAATTTCCTTCTATTATCATTTCATTTATTAGAAGTGTACATAGGTGGTCTGAAAAGTTTCCGATCTAATAAAGATACAAGACAATTTTTCAGAATTTTTTTTTCAAAATAGTCTGCTTGTAACTCTATACACTTCTCCCAACGATGCTCGCATCGCTGTAGCCCGTACAAATAGAACTCGCTATTTTTCTCTGCAAAATAATTGTTCACGAAGGTGATTGCCTCTTCATTTGACGAAAATCTCTGTCCTCCAAGCGCAATTTTCAGATGAGGGAACAAAAAGAAGTCGCTTGGGGCTATATCTGGTGAGTAAGGTGGATGATCAGGCAGTTCAAACCGTAATTCGTGGATTTTCGAGACTGTAACCCTGGAGGTGTATGACGGTGCGTTGTCTTGGTGATATAGAAATTTCTTTATCTGCAAATGTTGCCATTTTTCCGCAAGTTCTGCCTTCAGCTTGTCAAGTAATGATGCGTAGTATGCTCTCGTAATGGTTTTTCCTTTTTGAAGACAGTCGATTAAAATAACTGCATGACTATCCCAGAAAACAGTCGCCATCACTTTCCCAGTCGAAAAAACAGTTTTTTTTTTTTTTTTTTTTTTTGAGGAAACGCAGCACCTAACGCACGGACAGCTTTCTCATACCTAAGTGTTGATTTAATATGTGACAAACACGTTCTTTTGTCATGTTCATAGCCTCTGCTATCTCTCTCACTTTAATTCTTCGGTCATCTAGCACCATTTAGTGAACTTTGGCGATCTTTACGTCGGTGGTTGCAGCTTTTGGACTTCCCGAAAGTTCATCGTCTCCCAAGCTCTTACAGCTGCGTATAAATTCAGCTGCCCAAACTTTCACTGCAGTAAATGATGGTGCAAAGTCCCCTACACAGAATCCAACTCATCTTTGATTTGCATAGGCGTATTGCCTTTCAAAAACAAATATTTAATGACAGCTCGATATTCTATTTTGTCCATTTTCATCAAAACACTCACATCAACTCACTCAAACGATTCTTATATAACAACTGAGCGTCCAAAATGGCTGAAACTTTGGTAACTGTCAACAGATGAAAAATGAAATTTACTAGCTTTTATTTACGAGTGCTGCAATCTTCATGTTGAGGTCGTAAAGTTTTCAGACCACCGTCGTACACCGTTTATGATGCCGTATAGTGTTGGGCTCTAATTAATATTCATTTTATGTTGTACTGCATTTTGCACATAAAACACCTTAGATTGCAGATAAGTATGCGAATGTGTATTTCATAACGTTCATAACATTTTTCTCTCTTTTTCTTGTTCTTTGGTTTCTTAAATAATTGGTATTATTATAGTAATAGCCAATATAAAGGTTACGTTAATGGATTAGACCCAAAAGAAATTTTAGAATCCGAATGGAATATCGTAGCGGATATCGTATATCTTTATTTTCTTGTTATTTTGGTTTCTAAAATAATTGGTAATCTTGTAGTGATACCCAATGGAATGGTTACGTCAATGGATTAGATCAGAAAGAACTTTTTGGATCCGAATGGAATATCGTAGCGGAATAAAATATTTGATTTACTAGTGTGTGTGTGTGTGTGTGTGTGTGTGTGTGGGTGGGTGTGCGTGTGTGTGTGTGTGTGTGTGTGTGTGTGTGTGTGATAGAGAGAGAGTGAATGAGTGAGTGAGTGAGTGAGTGAGACAGAGAGAGGTTTGTGTTTAATTTAAGCACGTTTAAATTCAGTGAAAGGAAACTGGAGGTGATTTTAAAAGTTTAGCTTAATAGAAAAGCATCAAACTGCAAAAATTAAAAGTTCATTACACTCTTAATATAATGTGTAACTACTAAAACCCAGCAGATGCAACCAGTGCTGTACTTAGGGTTTCTGCCATGTGAAAGGTTTCGTCTGCCCTTGAGGAGAGAAAGGAAGTTCTCTTGCTATTCTCTTATTTGGTGGTCGTCAAGTATATACAAGTTGAAAAAGGGAGTTTGTGAGATGAAATGCATGAGACTCTGTGTGGGACAATTACAGGAAGACAGAGAGAGAAAGAGAGAGAGAGAGTGAGAGAGAGTGAGAGAGAGAGAGAGAGACGGGAGCAACCAATTTCCTGCTACACACATCTCCAGACTGCTGTATTTCATTTTTACCTCGAATGAAGGTGTTCCGGGTGTCTTGGTGGAAATAGTCATATCACTGGTGATGTAATCTCTTGTGTACAGAACTGAGCAAGAATCAGCTCTATTGTTTGCAGCGCGAGTAGAAATCCTGCATATTTTATTGTCCTGGAAACATGTTTAGTGGAAAGCATGTAGCGAGTGACATGAATGCATTTTGCAGAATCGAAAAGTTAATTACACATATGGCGTTTTAACGAGAGCCCTTGCAGCGTCCCTCTGTCAGAGACAAAGCGAAATATGCTATCCATTCTCATTCGCTTGGCCACCTGCATCAAACGAGACTGCTAATGGATACCAAAAGAGTTTCTCTAATATACTGGCACAAAACTCTACGGTTGTTACTAAAGGAGCGAAGCGTATCTACGGCAATCTTTCATTATGTCCAAAGGAGGTTTGAAGGAATGTCTAGCGCTACTGGCAGGCAGGGAAAACGTAGATGCGATAAAATAACTTGTACTTATACTGGTTATATTTTAACGGTACACTTCTGCCATTTTTCCTCCATTATAGGATAAGTCAATAGAATATGGTGATACTTTAGTTGCTAGTTTTCATTCTTAGTCAGCAATCCATTCTCATATAAGCACCCGTTAAATGTATTACGTACGAAAATTACGTTGGGCTATTTTTATAGAGTCGCAACAATTCAAACTTTGCACATCGAACATTTCGTTCCTAAAGGTTGGCTCCTTCATATTTTAATCTCAATTGGGCCTCTATAGTGTATCTCAATAATTTTCCGTATCAATTATTAATATAGAAGCTTATAGGAGCAATGAACATGTATAATTGTATAATCATAGCAGTGTTAAATAAACAAATTAGCATGTTTATCATTAGTACGTTTAACATTTATTTATCATTATAGATTTGAAATTCAGCGATCTATAGCACAGTGAAGTAAAACGGGTAACTATTATGAGTACATCTTTCAACAAAACGTTAATATGAAGCCAAAATCCCATTTATAAAGGATTAATAGTGATATGAAACTAAATAAAGAAAATTCATCTCTTTTAAAATTATTCTAGCAACACGGAGAAAAACAGAATTGACACAGGTCGAAGCAAACAACAAACGAGAAATTGCTATGCAAAATCAGAACAATAAGAGGCATGGCAAAAATTATTACAAATCATGCAAATTAAAGACCAACCAAGATGTTTAATTGGTGATGATCAAATTTACAATGTTATTGTTATCGCTCATGATTTTGATAAGTTATTAATACTGCTGAATGGAATTTTACAACATACCTCAACATTTTGTTCTATTATTTTTAATAGTCCTGTGCTGTTATTACTTTTAAATATTTGCTGAAATTTGTTAGTGGACTTCACCGTTTGCAACATATTTATTGTTATTAGTTTCTATTTTACTTATTTATTTTTTGTAATTTACGTCATCCAACGTTAAGTCATATCGAAAGATGAATGACATGGGTAAAATGATGCTGAAATGGGCCCGGGGTCCATGGAGCTTAGAGCTACCCGACATTCATCTATCAGGATAAGGGAAAACCCCGGAAAAACCTTATCCAGGTAACTCACCCTGACCAAGATATGAACTGGGGACCTCTTGAACGACCTCTTGGCAGACACGCTAACATCTACACTACCGAGTTAGGCTTTATATTTATAATTCTGCATTACTATTAGCCATGTTTCTTGAGACCATGCCTAATTGCAATTTGTTTTCACTTTTATATAAAAATTATTTTACACAATATATAACTTTATATGCACAGATTAACTAAACTATTGACTAATCTAAACCAAACTGTGTCTGCTTGGGTTCAAATGCAGTCTTACAATTGAAAACATTTTACACATAAGGCTAACAACTGTCTCTCCTTTACGTTTAAAATATAAATCCGTTTATATTTAGCATTCATTCAATTGTTATTTTTATTAAAAAAGATTTTTGAGACGATTACCTGTCCAACCGTGCATACTTCTATCTTAAAACTAATACCTCAAATGTTCCTTCATATTTATAAACCAGTTTTATAACTGCGTCAGTGGCTAGTAAGTTCAGTTGTTTTAAGTTCCACCCCAATCATTTCTATGATTTTCTTTACTAATGTTGATTGTTCTTATGTATTTTCCTCGTGTATTTCATAACTAGCTCTCCTTGGTAACATTTTTCTTGCTTTCGCCGCCGTCATCCTAGCAATCAAAATCTGTAGGCATTTGCTTCTAGTCCTATTTCTTTCTACTTCCTCTTCTTCACCCACCGGTACACTTTCGTCTTCAAACTCGTGTTCTACATTATATGCCTCCTCTTCTCTTCTCCGTCGAGTCATGATTCTTCTTACCATCTGCGTACCTCCTGTGTCTCTTCCATGTTCTTTTCCCTTCCTACTAGTCGAAATCGAAAAGTATTTCTTCTTCTTCTTCTTCTTCTTCTTCTTCTTCTTCTTCTTCTTCTTCTTCTTCTTCTTCTTCTTCTTCTTCTTCTTCTTCTTCTTCTTCTTCTTCTTCTTCTTCTACTACTACTACTACTACTACTACTAATACTACTACTACTACTACTACTACTACTACTACTACTACTACTACTACTACTACTACTACTACTACTACTACTACTACTACTACTACTACTACTTCTACTACTACTACTACTACTACTACTACTACTACTACTACTACTACTACTACTACTACTACATGAAATAAGGCCTTTGACCTGTTTCCACATCAAGAGTAGGAGTTCATGCATCTGGCGCATGGACGTCCATCTCTTGTTCTAGCTTTAGGTTGAGTAATGTCTGTGATAATCTGTTTTGTGGCATCCTTCCTATGCATTATAACTAGTTATTTCTTATTTTATTTATTCTGTCGTTTAATTTGAATATGCTTAACTCTGTTCTAATGCCCTCACTATGCTTTTTATCTAAAATCATAGTATCCTACTACAGAACGTAAGAATTTCATTTCGGCTGTTTCTATCTTTCTTCTATTCAATCTTAAGTGTCCAGTTCTCATAGGCATAACTTAAGAAGTATCTTCTTCGTCTCCTATTTATTTCTTCTTCCTCTTCTTCGTCCATTGGCAGACTTTCTTCCCATCCTTGTTATAGATATTCTACCAAAACCATTAAAGATACGTGTTGCATCATTCTTTCCAATAATGTATAATCACCCTGACTTCTTATTATGCTCCATAATCTTTGACCTTGTAATTTTTTTCTGTCATCTCCCAGTATTTGCGCACATCTTTCACATTCAAAGATATGTTCCGGCGTATCTTTCACTTCGTATGTCATGCATTTTCCTTCTTTCCTCCTTCCTGTCCGTGCACAATATCCCTTTTAAGTTATATGTCCAGACAGAAAATGAAACAGTTCATTCAAGGGTTTGACATCCTTTAATTTTAGCCTTTCTGTTATAGATGGAAATAATTGATACCCTATTCTTGAAGTTTCTAATTCTTCCAATCCCTGCTGCAACTTAGTTATCAAATAATTCGTAATTTCTCTTCTAGTTCTCCATCTTCTTTTTCTTATTTCTTCTACCTTTCCATACTCTCCTCTTTTCATCAAATATAAGGCACCTCTTAAGTCTATGGAATAGTCTAAGGGCCATATTCCTGCTATTACTAGTATTGCCATGTTGAAGTCGCTTTGAGCACTCCTGTAGTCTTCATTAGAATTTTTCGTTGTGTTCGTCTAATCATATTTCTGTACTTTGTTATTCTTAATCTGTGTGCCCAGGTACTCGCTCCATAGCTCGTTATTCTCACTACAAGTATCATGTGATATATCTTGGTCGCCTCAAAGTGTATTCTATAACTTTTTTGAATTATTGAAACTAATATCACTATTGGTTTTATCACTATAGTTCTAATATTATTCATATGTATACTGTAATTCAATTCCTAAATATCTGAAATATTGGTTTCCATTTCGAATAATTTGTACTATTTCAAATAGGAAGTCATTATTCCTTCTCTCTCTCTCTCTCTCTCTCTCTCTCTCTCTCTCTCTCTCTCTCTCTCTCTCTCTCTCTCTCTCTCTCCCTTGACCACATTAACTAGCTACCTGCTCTTCAAATCTTCTATTAGCATTTAAAGTCTGCCGTATCCCCCTAACTCACTATTACCTTCAAGAAAATGTGCAATAAAGCTATTTGTACAAATGATCTAGATTAACATTACGTAGTGGGCGTTGGTTACAATAACCTGAACAAGGTTCATGTCAGAGCAAGTCATCAGAATCTCTTTTTGCTGCTTCGTTATTTCTCAATTATTGTTACTGAGCTGTGTGTCTTCTGTTCTTTAATTATTCTTTTGGGGGGAGGGGGGTAATACAGAGTGGTACAAAAAATTATGGTGGCGCAAAGGAGTTCCACGTTGCCGCGACAGTTTGATGCAAATAAGTTTGGTCGCGCAGGGTAAAGCAATGAGGTTTCTCTCAGGGTGTGCGTGAATATGTATGAGTAGGGATGGTTCTAATTACACTGGAATACAAGTTTCAAACTGGTTTAATGACTGCTCCTTTTTATCATCACATCAAACTCGAAGTTGCCGACCAAGGATTAACTATATCACTGTTCAGGTTTACTGTATGTAGAAAGCTTAGTACGCGATAACACTTAATTCTTGCCTTCACCCAAGATAGAACCAGAGGACTGTATTAATGGCCTGCTCGCCACGGACTGCCTGTCCTCACACTATGCACAGCTGCGTCGTGCGTGCGTGTGTGTCCATTTCACTTTCTGGAAGACCCTCTTTATTCGACCAAAACTCCTTTGTGACTGTTTTGTCCATTGTGATTATTAGTCTCGGTCATGCCATTATTAAGGGTCCGAAGAATACCTATTCAAACGTGGTCAAGTGCTATCCCTTTAGAAACTTGCTAAGAACATTGTTTCTTACTTTTCTTTTGTTGAAACAACTATTCAACTCAACTGTTATTCAGCTCAATGCTGTCTGCACGTATTGCAACAAAGATACATGAAATCCATCACGATCCTTTACTTATTGCAATCCTTTAATTTCGGTATCAAGAGTGTGACAAAACAATCCATTGTAATATGTTTACACTTTTTTGATGTTTGCTTGAATTTCATATGCTGTATTTGAGTATGTGCTATTGTTTTTCAAGCAACGATGATTGATTGAAATGATAGTTTTTCTTCAATTTTTGGTCAAGTTTTATTTTGTTTTAGTATCTTTTTAATACAAAAACACATGTTATTAGGCTCAAAATATAATATACACAGAATATTAATTACATAAATGCATTCATTCAAAGTTCTGAACGTTTTCTAACTATGCCACAAATTATGGTGTTTCGTAACAACTCTGTGACGTCAAAGTCACCTGCAATTTAGTAAATTAACTGCTTGCTGTGCAATCTGCTAGTTTTGAGCTATAGATGAACTCTACTCTGCGGACAACTTTGAGATTAACTAGCTTTATCGTCGAGTGGCAAGCGTTCTGACTTCTGAAACTAGAAGTCCCGATTTAATTCACAATTGGAGAGAGTCAATTTTTCTTTAATTGGAGTATTTCTATGCTGCTATGAGAGTATAAAAGTATGCATGTGGGAGTAATTTTGTGCATGTTTTAGATTAACAATTATTTTTAAAACACAAGCTTCTGTTTGTTAATTTGCGTCCTCCAACGTTAAGTCATATGGAATGATCAATGAAATGGGTGGAATGATTCTCAAATGAGCCCAGGGTCCATGGAGCTTAAAGTACCCGACATTCGTCTTTCAAGATAACTCATGAATACTTCCAGCAACTATAAAGTTATATTAATTTTTGAAACTCTCGGACCCTTTATTCACCGCCAGAACAACAGAAAGGATCAATAAAATGAGAAACGTTCTGCAATTGATGCTAACTTGTTGAGGATTCTGCTAGCGCCTTGTGAATGTGGAAAGTCGTTTTGATAAATGCATGGACTGAAAATTTGCCAAATAAAGTGCATACTACAATCTGTAGCTTTTCCCCAAAGAAATAGGTATCACATTATACTTGTTATCGTTAATTTTCTAATGGCTCTAGCTTCGCGACTTTTATTGTTCCAGCTTTAATTCACTTGTGCAGGCATTTGCACTTTGTAATACCAATGGCGGTCGATGAACTTCGTGTTAATCAAGATATGCGCTTGCTGAAATCATTTTATTATACGTTTTACTGAGGGCAAAAAAAGACGAAAGTAAATAACCCAAGCTTTAAAAATAGAGTAGTTATGCGCTAACTTTGAAATTCCACTTTAAGTTAACACCAAAAACCTACGAATGACTTCACAAAAGTAGGAGGTATTTGAGAATTCAGGCCCATATCAATAAATGTATTTTTTATTCTATATGTTTCTGTGCAGACCTTTTTTATCTCTTAGGCTTATAAGTTGTACAAAAATACCGAAAGTCCATCCGAAATGAAGAGGTTACGCAGGCTATTAGCAGATGATTTACATTTTTCATGTAAAGGTTAACCTGGAATGGGAAGATTTTCTTCAAAAGGCTTATGTCGAATCATTTGGAGATATTAAACGTAAGTATCAAGTTTTATACTTATCCTAAATTTCGTTTTTGAGTTATGTTGTTCAGTTATACACCCTCAAACACGAAACCTTTTTAAAAAAGCCTTTTGCATTAATACGACTTCAGAGCTCATATTTTTGGTGAAATATGAATAGAATTGTTCTATCCAATACAGTAATTTCTCTATGAACTATAGGTTCGTGGAAGAGAAAATAAAATCAAGGGAGGTGGACCCGCGGTAATGTGTAAGGTTCGCATTCGGGAGACCCGCGCTTCAAACTCCGTCGGTACTGTCCTCCTGAATGAGGGTTTTTTCTGCCCCCCCTCAGCCTTCATAAATGACAAATGCATGGTAAATACCCTATACCTGGAATGTTTCTTCACAAAATTCCTTTCTGAGGTATAATTTTATTGCTGGTATCATTATGTTTACCACCTGTAGTACCGAATTTAATTAGAATGGGTGATAAACACTACCGAGAGAACGTAAAAATTCTCTAATTCTGCAAATTAGATATGAGATCTATTACTTCTTATGTTGTTTAACACAATTGTTAATCTAATTTTATCTTCGATCCCTTAACTGGAAGTTAATTCAGGCATTAAAGGTTAGCTTAGTTTTAAGAACCTTTAGGTTTCGTAGCCTGACTGTTTGTTAACCTTGTAAACGGAGTGCTGCATCAAATGTTGCATGAGTAACGTTCTTCAATTCTTTACGAACCCCCTTTTTCCCGTTTGCTCCTTTTCCCATCTGAGGTGCTAAATTATTTCAGGATAAAGTTCAAGCGAAATAGTTTCTTTTCTCTTCTACTCCAATTATTTAAGAGACAGGTTATGTGTCCTTTTATCTTTACCATGCTTAAAGCATGGCTAACGAGATAGGCTTTGTCACGAACAGAAATCAGCTGATGTTATACAATGTTAGCTATGTTGACTACTGTTATTACATAACTCATACACGTGCCGTAGCCTATCTCATTAGACATGACTTGAAGACGGTTTCGTGAGCTTAAAACGAACATTTTAGTGCTGCACACATAGCGGTTATGTGGTAACGAAAGCCTCAGCTGTTTTTGAAATGCCGAGCAGCAGTATTTCAGGGTCATCTGTTTGCAGATACAGAATCACAGATGTGATGTCTGAAGCTGTATTATTGTGGAGATTATATACCGCAATTACCTAAATTGCAGTGGTTTCTGAAACTGGGGTTTAAAATGGTCATTATATAAGGCTTAAAACGTGTTCGAGCGCGACCGGCTGTGTGTTTACACATAATGACACGCGTTAACCGCAAGGAGCTTCGAAGCAGAGGTAGAAATTAATTCCCTATATAATTGTGATGTATCACAAAATTCACCTTGTTAAACAGCGCCTTCCTTTGAAACCGAAAGGGGGTGCGGGGGGCTGAGAGCTTCTCTTCTCCGAGTCGAGAAGCTAGTTCCTGCCGCTTATTTGTCTGTTGCGGTAAGCGTCCTAGGTCAAGTGAAGTGTGTAGTTTTGCGACTAACTCTCTGTGCACAGATTGTTGTGCAAATCATGAAGTGCCCTTTAGAATCAGTGTTTAAGGGTAATTAAATGGCAAAAGTTTCTGAAAGTCTTAGTTTTTATTTCTTGTCAGGCTTTTACCAACATTAGAATTTCGTCTTTAATTTAACACGCATTTTGACGCTGTGTTCACAATGCCTGTAATTCAAATAAATTACTCTACTGCTTACTTACAGCAAGTAAGAGGAAGTATTAATTTCAATACAAAAATCGCATTACATGAAGTTACCTGAAATATGAAACTTTTTGAATTATATAAAAAGCACTTTTACCTCCGCGCACATGTGTTTGTGATTTTGTGATCGGTATAGCTCAAAAACTTTCAGCCAATTACAAAACTTAGCATTTTAAACATTAATGTCTTCCAGATATGCGACAAAAAGTTTTTCACAAAATCCTCCATTCCAAAATGCCCTTTACAAGCACTATCTTTGCAGTCCGCGATGTTTCTTGAAAATACCTCTAACAATTTGTAGTTATCTACCACACACACACACACACACACACACACACACACACACACACACACACACACACACACACACACCCACACACACACACACACACACACACACACACACACACACATTGAATTTCTGGGAATGAAGTCCAGTTTATTCTATATAAATTTTGTGGCATCTTCTTTAACCTGTTAGGATCAAGTAATGGACGAAACGGTACAAAAACGTGTATCTTTTTAAAGTGCACTTATTCAAAGCAATTCTTTAGTGCCATTAACAATTTCATTTATTAACGGTACGATTTGTTTAACACTTTGTCCTTCTTATGCAGTCATTTCAGTTGTTTATTGCGATTTCATGCAAAGAGTACCTTTAACAATAGTACCTTTAACAAGAGTACCTTTAACATCCCGTTCTTACAAATTTTACTATCGCTTTCTCCTTGTTTTCTGTAGCGAATTGATTAGTGTAGCTATTTCTACAAATATTTATCTCAATTACAATGAAGTGGATTAAAAACAGTGTTATGTATACTTAATAATACGAGATAGAAGTTAGAGAACGTCATCAATGTAACATAGAACTTTTTAATGCTATGCCCACAATATTCTATTCTGAATTCTATGCCTTTTCATACAGAAAGGAATTATAACTCATGTAGTTTTTGCTTAGAAAACAAGGTTTTTCTCTACAAATTGATATCACTGTTAATTATGGCAGCTTTCTTTGTCTAAGGTAAAGGCTTTGCTTCTTCTCGCGAACGCATTCTTGAGGCGAGGCGGCACGGGCGACGATTTCAAAGAGACGGGCAGTGTAGTGCGGAGATAAAAGTTCGCCAAAACAGTGCGAGGAACGAGACGGATTTCTGGAGAGTTCGTCTTTCTTCTAGCGCCATCTTGATTGATAACATTCCGGATAGTGAGTAAGGTATAAATTAGGAAGCAGCAGCTCGTCAAGGGAACGGTTGTTAATTGGACTCGTGTACGTGAACAGCTGTGTGAACTTTGTGGCAATTGACCTTGCAAATTGTATTGTGTATATGACGTAATTATCCTACCCTCAGGTTGACTAAAGTGTGTTTCTACGGAAATAAAGAGCAATTTTTAGTGTTTGTAACCTGGACTTTTAATTTCACAAACCCACAAAGTCACAATTGGGGCCAGGAGTGAGATATACGACATGGGGGCTGCATTGCCACAGATTCTAGAGAAGTTGGAGACGGCAAATAACAACTTTGCCGTGAAGATGAAAAAAAAAAAAAAAAAAGAAATCTGGCTACGAAACTGAAAGAAATGAGAACGGCGAACGATAGTCTGGTAACAGAAATGAAGACGGCGAACGACAAACTCACCGCCGAGATGAAAGAAATGAAGGCCGAACTATCTGAAATTAAGGCTGCGAACGAGGCCCTCTACGAACAATTTGAAAAACAGCTGGCCGGCGTGAGGGATGATGTCACGGGGCTGGACAAGTGGATGGGCCAAGTGGACGAGCGCGTCGAAGACTTGGCGAACCGCTTTAATGACCTTTAGGGAAAGGCCGACAATAACACCAAATCCCTCCAAGACCTGGCGAGCCGCGTTAACAACCTAAAGGGAAAAGCCGACACCAACACTAAGTCGCTGAACGCCATGGTGGAGGACATGGTCCAGAAGGATGAAAGATTTAAAGGTGCACACGCTGGGACGCGACACAACATCTGCACGCGTCAAACCGCCGAAGTACGTCGGCACGTCCACATTCGAAATCTTACGCTGCCAATTTCACACAGTAACCAAGCACAACATGTGGTCACCAGAGGAGGAGGAGGCCGCGCAGCTAATAGCCAGCCCCAGGTACGGGCCGCAGAGGTCTTGAACGAGGTCCAGACAGCGGCGGTGCCCAAAGACCTCTGGGTGGTTCCGGAAAACCACTTCGGGAACCACCGCTTGGCCGCAGCCAACCGCAGCCAACTGAAGTCAAGGACACAGTAGCCAGGGGAGACGCTGCGGAGTTCGTCCTGACAATTGAACAGCTGGTCAGGAAAGCTTTTGTAGACCTCCCACCTGAATTCGTATCAGGGAAGCCGCCTACACCTTCGTTGAGGGGTACGAGACGTTGAGATAGTCAGAACCTAATGCTCGGCGACTACAAAACATCTACGAGGCGCTAACGGCAGCGGATGGAGGCGGCCAAGGCTACTCCGGCGTCGAAAACAAGGAGTATTCGCCACGCTGGAGAACGAAGACCAGTCGAGGGACGCCCGCGAAGACCAAGTGGCATATGTTGGGGGTGTGGCCAACCTGGACTCCTGGAGAGAGACTTCTCACATCAGGGAGAGCAGCCGGAAAATAAATAACGCCGTCGTGGCGAGGGGAACGTCGGCGCCATCACCACCATCCGCTCGAGTGACACTGCGTGCCGTCAGCCGGCGTATGGATGACAGAATCATCGCGGACGGTTGGGTGAGAGGGAATCCAAGCCACGTGCTCGTAGACACTGGGGCAGCAGTGACCATCATCAGACCTGACGTGGCCAAGCGTTTTTGGTCGAGGAAACTGAGCCGATCATAACAGCTAGTGACGGCATCGGGCGACACCTTGCCCGTGGAGAGGGAGGCCCTGCTGCAGTTGACCTTGGGACGGGGTGCCGTGCGTCAGTGGGTGTTCGTTGCAGAGGTGGCTCAGAAAGTGATACTAGCAATTTGATGCTGGACCAGAAGACGCCTGTGGACGGACTTGGTATAGCCAGGGCATTCTTGCTGTGCCAAGAGGAAGTGCCGGTGAGGCTGCTCAACCCAACAGACACCGATCACGACGTCTAGGCCGGGACGAAGTTGGTACGTGCGAGCCCGTGATAAGCGTAACCCCAATCGGCCAGACCCATGTGCCGGTGTCAACGCAATAACTGGGGCCCCGGCTGGAAGGTTTAGTGGAAAGGGCAGCCAACCACCTGACCGCAGAACAGTTCGAGAAGCTTCGACAACTGCTGAGACGATAGCAGAACAACTTCAGCAAAGGTAACAACGACTACGGCCGCACGGACCGCTGCACCACCGCATGTACTCCGGAGACGCCAGGCCTATTCGGCAACCAACTAGGCTCGTTCCGCTGGCGAAGCAAACGGCAGTACGGGACATGCAGGGGGACATTAGATCCAGGAGAGTGATTGAAGAGTCTGACAGTCCCTGGTGTTCCCCTGTAGTGTTGGTGACTAAGAAGAACGGCGAGATACGCTTCTGCGTGGACTACAGGAAGTTGAACGCTGTAACCAGGAACGATTGCGTCCCCTTACCCCGGATTGACGACTCCCTGGACACACTGGCGGGTGCGCAGTGGTTCTCGACCCTAGACCTGAAGTCGAGTTACTGGCAGGCAGCTCTGGACACTAGAGAAATTGAGAAGACCGCATTCTCGACAGGCCAAGAGCTTTGGCAGCTCACAGTTATGCCCTTTGGCCTCTGCAACGCGCCAGCTACCTTCCAACGCCTTATGGAGTCAGTGATGAGAGGATTGACTTACGACGCCTGCCTCCTATATCTGGACAACATCATCATCGTCGGCGAGACCATCTCGAAAACCTGAGAAAGGTGCTACAGAGACTGCAGGCGACCAACCTGAAGCTGAACGCGAGGAAGCGCCAGTTTATTCGCAAGTAAGTCAACTACTTGGGCCACATAGTCTCAACAACCGGAGTGGCCACAGATCCGGAGAAGACACAGGCCGTGAGAGATTGGCCTCAGCCAAAGGATAAGAGAGAATTGCGCAGTTTCCTGGAGCTGTGCAGTTATTACTGCCGTTTCATAAAGGGGTTCTCCAACATCGCCAAGTCCCTCACCTGTTTGGCAGAAGAACGCTGGCCTTATGCGTGGACGGAAGACGCCGAAGGTGCTTTCCAGCAGCTGAAGAAGACAGCTTGTAGTGCTCCTATTTTCGGATTCCCACAACCAGGCGGCACCTTCATTGTGGACATCGACGCCAGTGACCATTGCATTGGAGGTCTATTATCCCAAGCCCAGGACGGCCACGAAAGGCAAGCCGCCTGGAGTCTTACCTTCTCTGGGGGGGCGCCCCCCGCCACCGATCTCCGAACCGGCCTCGTGACTGTTTTGGGACCACGGTAGGTGGGATGACGATTGTCCTGGACTGCCAGGGAGTTTCTATCTAATAAAGTGTAGGGATCACGCCATCTATACTGTAGTGTTTCCATAGGGTGGGCCACCCAGTCTGCTGTCACCTTATCCTCCCTCCCGGGAGTGCCCCACTTGGGTCATAGTACCAAAGATCTCTCTGGTCGAGGTGCCAAATCCCCTCCGATTAATCCAATCATTATCGGGTAACAAAGATAAGTTGTCCCGAAACATGAATACCTGATAACTGTAAGCTCTATGTACCCTGTACTCATGTGAACATCATTTCATTTGTCGTCTGATATGAATTAACGTTGGAACATTTCTGTTATCATGAAACATGATTATCTGGTAACTGTAAGCTCTGCGTACCCTGTACCCATGTGAACAATCATGTGAACATCAGTTAATTTATCGTCCGATATGACTTAACATTGGAGATTTTCTCTTATCATGAAATACGAATGTCTGGTAACTTTATGCTCCATGTGTCCTGTACTCATATGAGCATTAGAGGTTTGAGTTACCAGAATTTAATCATTCAGGATAAGGGATAAAATTCAACGTTAAGTCATATCAGACGGTCAATGAGATGATGTTCAAATGAGAACAGTGTGTATAGAGCTTTGAGTAACCAGAATTTACTCATTCAGGATAAGGAATAACCTACAATGTTAAGTCATTTCACACAATGACTGAAATGATGTTCAACTGAGTACAGGGTACATAGAACTTTGAGTTACTAGAATTTAATCATTCATGATAAGGGATAACCTTAAACGTTAAGTCATATAACAAGATGAATGAAATGCTGTACAAATGAGTACAGGGTACATAGAGCTTTGAGTTCCAAAAATTTAACCATTCATGATAAGGGATAACCTTCAATGTTAAGTCATATCACACGATGAATGAAATATTGTACAAATGAGTACAGGGTACATAGAGCTTAGATCTACAAGAAATTATTCATTCAGGGTAAGCGATAAACTTCAACGTTAAGTCATATCACACGATGAATGAAATGATGTTCAA
This sequence comes from Mantis religiosa, assembly GCA_030765055.1. Classification (NCBI taxonomy): domain Eukaryota; kingdom Metazoa; phylum Arthropoda; class Insecta; order Mantodea; family Mantidae; genus Mantis; species Mantis religiosa. Next base: position 213,849,318 of record CM060950.1, read on the forward strand.
ATGAGTACAGGGTACATAGAGCTTACATTTAGCACAATATAATTATTCAGAATAAGGAATAATCTTCAGCGGTAAGTAATATCACACGATGAATGAAATGATGTTCAAATGAGTACAGGGTACATAGAGCTTAGAGTTACCAGAATTTAATCATTCAGTATAAGGAATAATCTTCAGCGTTAAGTCATATCACACGATGAATGTAATGATGTTCCAATGAGTACAGGGTACATAGAGCTTACATTTAGCACAATTTAATCATTCAGTATAAGGAATAATCTTCAGCATTAAGTCATATCACACGATGAATGTAATGATGTTCAAATGAGTACAGGGTACATAGAACTTAAATTACCAGAATTTAATCATTCAGTATAAGGTATAATCTACAGCGTTAAGTACTGTCATACGATGAATGAATTGATGTTCAAATGAATACAGGGTACATAGAGCTTAGAGTTAGCAGAATTTAATCGTTCAGGATAAGGGATAATCATCAGTGGTAAGTCATATCATACGATGTATGAAATGATGTTCAAATGATTACAGGGCACAAGGAGACAGAGTTACCAGAATTTAATCATTCAGCATAAGGAATAATCTTCAACGTTATGTCATATCGGAAGAGGAATAAAATGATGCTCAAATGAGTACAGGGTACATAGAGCTTAGAGTTACCAGAATTTAATCATTCAGTATAAGGAATAATCTTCAGCGTTAAGTCATATCACACGATGAATGTAATGATGTTCAAATGAGTACAGGGTACATAGAGCTTAGATTTACCAGAATTTAATCATTCAGTATAAGGAATAATCTTCAGCGTTAAGTCATATCACACGATGAATGTAATGATGTTCAAATGAGTACAGGGTACATAGAGCTTAGAGTTACCAGAATTTAATCATTCAGTTTAAGGAATAATCTTCATCGTTAAGTCATATCACATGATGAATGTAATGATCTTCAAATGAGTACAGGGTACATAGAACTTAGAATTACCAGAATTTAATCATTCAGTATAAGGTATAATCTAGAGCGTTAAGTACTGTCATACAATGAATGAATTGGTGTTCAAATGAATACAGGGTACATAGAGCTTAGGGTTACCAGAATTTAATCGTTCAGGATAAGGGATAATCTTCAGTGGTGAGTCATATCATACGATGTATGAAATGATGTTCAAATGATTACAGGGCACAAGGAGACAGAGTTACCAGAATTGAATCATTCAGCATAAGGAATAATCTTCAACGTTATGTCTTATCGGAAGAGGAATAAACTGATGCTCAAATGAGTACAGGGTACATAGAGCTTAGAGTTACCAGAATTTATCATTCAGTATAAGGAGTAATCTTCAGCGTTAATTCGTATCACACGATGAATGTAATGATGTTCAAATGAGTACAGGGTACATAGAGCTTAGAGTTAGGAGAATTTAATCATTCAGTATAAGGAATAATCTTCAGCGTTAAGTCATATCACACGATGAATGTAATGATGTTCAAATGAGTACAGGGTACATAGAACTTAGAATTACCAGAAGTTAATCATTCAGTATAAGGTATAATCTACAGCGTTAAGTACTGTCATACGATGAATGAATTGATGTTCAAATGAATACAGGGTACATAGAGCTTAGAGTTACCAGAATTTAATCATTCAGTATAAGGTATAATCTACAGCATTAAGTACCGTCATACGATGAATGAATTGATGTTCAAATGAATACAGGATACATAGAGCTCAGAATTAACCGAATTTAATCATTCAGCATAAGGAATAATCTTCAACGTTATGTCATATCGGAAGAGGAATAAAATGATGCTCAAATGAGTACAGGGTACATAGAGCTTTGAGTTACCATAATTTAATGTTTCTGGATAAGGGATAACCTTCGGCGGTAAGTTATCACACGATGAATGAAATGATGTTCAAATTAGTACAGGGTACATAAAACTTTGAGTTACCAGAATTTAATCATTCAGGATAAGGGATAACCTTCAACGTTAAGTCATATCAAACGATGAATGAAATGATGGTCAAATGAGTACAGGGTACATAGAGCTTCATTTTACCAGAATTGATGCATTCAGGATAAGGGATAACGTTAAACGTTAAGTCATATTACACAATGAATGTAATGATGTTCAAATGAGTACAGGGTACATAGAGCTTTGAGTTACCAGAATTTATTCATTCAGGATAAGGGATAACCTTAAACGTTAAGTCATATAATACAATGAATGAAATGATGGTTAAATGAGTACAGGGTACATAGAGCTTTGAGTTACTAGAATGTAAACATTCCGGATAAGGAATAACCTTCAACGTTAAGTTATATCACACGATGAATGAAATGGTGTTCAAATGAGTGCAGGTTACATAGAGCTTTGAGTTACTAGAATGTAAACATTCAGGATAAGGGATAATCTTGAACGTTAAGTCATATCACACGATGAATGAACTGATGTTCAAATGAGTTCAGGGTACATAGAGCTTTGAGTTACTGGAATGTAAACATTCAGTATAAGGAATAATCTTCAACGTTAAGTAATATCACACGATGAATGAAATGATGGTCAAATGAGTACAGGGTACCTAGAGCTTTGAGTTACCAGAATGTAAGCATTCATGATAAGGGATAATCTTCAACGTTATGTCATATCACACGATGAATGAAATGATGTTCAAATGAGTGCAGGGCACATAGAGCTTTGAAATACCAGAATTTAATCATTCAGCCTAAGGGATAACCTTCAGAAATAAGTCATATCACATGATGAATGAAGTAATGATCAAATGAGTACAGTGGACATTGAGTTTTGATTTACCAGAATTTATTCTTTCAGGATAAGGGATAGCCTTAAACGTTAAGACATATCACACAACGAATGAAATGATGTTCAAATGAGTACAGAATTATTAGAGTTAGAGTCACCAGAATTTAATCATTCAGGAAAAGGAATAACATTCAACGTTAAGTCATATCACACGATGAATGAAATGATGTTCAAATGAGTACAGGAGAGATAGATTTAGAGTTTACAGAATTTAATCATTCAGGATAAGGAATAACCTTCAACGTTAAGTCATATCGGACGATTAATGAAATGATGTTCAAATGAGTACAGGATAAATTGTGTTAGAGTTTCCAGAATTTAATCATTCAGGATAAGGAATACCCTTCAACGTTAAGTCATTACACACTGAATGAAATGATGTTCAAATGAGTGCAAGATACATTTTGTTAGAGTTCCCAGAGTTTAACTAATCATGATAAGGGATAAATTTCAAGGATAATTCATATTACACGATGATGATATATTTTACAAATGAGTACAGGGTACATAGATCTTAGATCTACCAGAAATTTTTCATTCAAGTTAAGCGATAAACTTCAACGTTAAGTCACATCACACGATGAAAGAAATGAAGTTCAAACGAGTACAGGTTACATTAAGCTTTGAATAACTAGAATTTAATTATTCAGAATAACGAATAACCTTAAAAGTTAAGTTGTATCACACAATGAATGAAATGATGCTCAAATGAGTAAAGGTACATAGAGCTTTGAGTTACTAGAATTTAATCATTCAGGATAAGGGATAAACTTCAACGTTAACTCATGTCACACAACGAATGAAATGTTGTTCAGATGAGAACAGGGTACATAGAGCTTAGAGTTACCACAGTTTAATCATTCAGTATAAGGAATAATCTTCAGCGTTAAGTCATATCACACGATGAATGTAATGATGGTCAAATGAGTACAGGGTACATAGAGCTTAGAATTACCAGACTTTAATCATTCAGTATAAGGTATAATCTACAGCGTTAAGTACTGTCATACGATGAATGAATTTATGTTCAAATGAATACAGGGTACATAGAGCTTAGAGTTACCAGAATTTAATCGTTCAGGATAAGGAATAATCTTCAGTGGTAAGTCATATCATACGATGTATGAAATGATGTTCAAATGATCACAGGTGACAAGGAGACAGAGTTACCAGAATTTAATCATTCAGCATAAGGAATAATCTTCAACATTATGTCATATCGGAAGAGGAATAAAATGATGCTCAAATGAGTACAGGGTACATAGAGCTTTGAGTTACCATAATTTAATGTTTCTGGATAAGGGATAACCTTCGGCGGTAAGTTATCACACGATGAATGAAATGATGTTCAAAATAGTACAGGGTACATAAAACTTTGAGTTACCAGAATTTAATCATTCAGGATAAGGGATAACCTTCAACGTTAAGTCATATCAAGCGATGATTGAAATGATGGTCAAATGAGTACAGGGTACACAGAGCTTCGTTTTACCAGAATTTATTCATTCAGGAAAAGGAATAACGTTAAACGTTAAGTCATATCACACAATGAATGAAATGATGAACAAATGAGTACAGGGTACATAAAACTTTGAGTTACCAGAATTTAATCATTCAGGATAAGGGATAACCTTCAACGTTAAGTCATATCAAGCGATGATTGAAATGATGGTCAAATGAGTACAGAGTACACAGAGCTTCGTTTTACCAGAATTTATTCATTCAGGATAAGGAATAACGTTAAACGTTAAGTCATATCACACAATGAATGAAATTATGAACAAATGAGTACAGGGTACATAGAGCTTAGAGTTACCAGAATTTAATCATTCAGTATAAGGAATAATCTTCAGCGTTGAGTCATATCACACGATGAATGAAATGATGTTCAAATGAGTACAGGGTACATAGAGCTTACGTTTAGCACAATTTATATATTCAGAATAAGGAATAATCTTCGGCGGTAACTCATATCACACGGTGAAATAAATGATATTCAAATGAGTACAGGGTACATAGAGCTTAGAGTTACCAGAATTTAATCATTCAGTATAAGGTGTAATCTACAGCATTAAGTACCGTCATATGATGAATGAATTGATGTTCAAATGAATACAGGTACATAGAGCTTTTAGTTACCAGAAATTAATCGTTCAGGATAAGGGATAACCTTCAACGTTAAGTCATATCAAGTGATGAATGAAATGATGGTCAAATGAGTACAGGGTACATAGAGCTTTGTTTTACCAGAATTTATTCATTCAGGATAGGGGATAACCTTAAACGTTAAGTCATATTCCGCGATGAATGAAATGATGGTCAAATGAGTACAGGGTACATAGAGCTGTGAGTTACTAGATTGTAAACATTCAGGATCAGCAATAATCTTCAACGTTAGGTAATATCACACGATGAATGAAATTATGTTCAAATGAGTGCAGGATACTAGAGTGTAAACATTCAGGATAAAGGATAATCTTGAACGTTAAGTCATATCACACGATGAATGAAATGTTGTTCAAATGAGTGTAGGGTATATAGAGGTCTGAGTTACTGGAATGTAAACATTCAGTATAAGGAATTATCTTCAACATTAAGTAATATCACACGGTGAATGAAATGATGGTCAAATGAGTACAGGGTACATAGAGCTTTGCGTTACTAGAATGTAAACATGCAGCATAAGGGATAACCTTCAAAGTTAAGTCATATCACTTGATGAATGAAGTAATGATCAAATGAGTACAGGGTACATTGAGTTTTGATGTACCAGTATTTATTCATTCAGGACATGGGATAACCTTCAACGTGAAGTCATACCACATGAGGAATGAAGTAATGTTCAAATGAGTACAGTGGACATTGAGTTTTGATTTACCAGAATTTATTCTTTCAGGATAAGGGATAACCTTAAACGTTAAAACAATTCACACGACGAATGAAATGATAATCAAATGAGTACAGAATTAATAGACTTAGAGTTACCAGAATTTAATCATTCAGTATAAGGTATAATCTACAGCGTTAAGTACTGTCATACGATGAATGAACTGATGTTCAAATGAATACAGGGTACATAGAGCTTAGAGTTACCAGAATTTAATCGTTCAGAATAAGGAATAATCTTCAGTGGTAAGTCATATACGATGTATGAAATGATGTACAAATGATTACAGGGCACAAGGAGACAGAGTTACCAGAATTTAATCATTCAGCATAAGGAATAATCTTCAACGTTATGTCATATCGGAAGAGGAATAAAATGATGCTCAAATGAGTACAGGGTACATAGAGCTTAAAGTTACCAGAATTTAATCATTCAGTATAAGGAATAATCTTCAGCGTTAAGTTACATCACACGATGAATGTAATGATGTTCAAATGAGTACAGGGTACATAGAGCTTAGATTTACCAGAATTTAATCATTCAGTATAAGGAATAATCTTCAACGTTAAGTCATATCACACGATGAATGTAATGATGTTCAAATGAGTACAGGGTACATAGAGCTTAGAGTTACCAGAATTTAATCATTCAGTATAAGGAATAATCTTCATCGTTAAGTCATATCACATGATGAATGTAATGATCTTCAAATGAGTACAGGGTACATAGAACTTAGAATTACCAGAATTTAATCATTCAGTATAAGGTATAATCTAGAGCGTTAAGTACTGTCATACAATGAATGAATTGATGTTCAAATGAATACAGGGTACATAGAGCTTAGAGTTATCACAATTTAATCGTTCAGGATAAGGGATAATCTTCAGTGGTGAGTCATATCATACGATGTATGAAATGATGTTCAAATGATTACAGGGCACAGGGAGACAGAGGTACCAGAATTTATTCATTCAGCATAAGGAATAATCTTCAACGTTATGTCATATCGGAAGAGGAATAAAATGATGCTCAAATGAGTACAGGGTACATAGAGCTTAGAGTTACCAGAATTTAATCATTCAGTATAAGGAATAATCTTCAGCGTTAAGTCATATCACACGATGAATGTAATGATGTTCAAATGAGTACAGGGTACATAGAGCTTAGAGTTAGGAGAATTTAATCATTCAGTATAAGAAATAATCTTCAGCGTTAAGTCATATCACACGATGAATGTAATGATGTTCAAATGAGTACAGGGTACATAGAGCTTAGAGTTACCAGAATTTAATCATTCAGTATAAGGTATAATCTACAGCGTTAAGTACTGTCATACGATGAATGAATTGATGTTCAAATGAATACAGGGTACATAGAGCTTAGAGTAACCAGAATTTAATCATTCAGTATAAGGTATAATCTACAGCATTAAGTACCGTCATACGATGAATGAATTGATGTTCAAATGAATACAGGGTACATAGAGCTCATAATTACCCGAATTTAATCATTCAGCATAAGGAATAATCTTCACCGTTATGTCATATCGGAAGAGGAATAAAATGATGCTCAAATGAGTACAGGGTACCTAGAGCTTTGAGTTACCATAATTTAATGTTTCTGGATAAGGGATAACCTTCGGCGGTATGTTATCACACGATGAATGAAATGATGTTCAAATTAGTACAGGGTACATAAAACTTTAAGTTACCAGAATTTAATCATTCAGGATAAGGGATAGCCTTCAAAGTTAAGTCATATCAAGCAATGAATGAAATGAAGGTCAAATGAGTACAGGGTACATAGAGCTTCGTTTTACCAGAATTTATTCATTCAGGATAAGGGATAACGTTAAACGTTAAGTCATATTACAAAATGAATGAAATGATGATCAAATGAGTACAGGGTACATAGAGCTTTGTTTTACCAGAATGTATTCATTCAGGATAAGGGATTACCTTAAACGTTAAGTCATATTACGAGATGAATGAAATGATGTTCAAATGAGTACAGGGTATATAGAGCTTTGAGTTACCAGAATTTATTCATTCAGGATAAGGGATAACCTTAAACATTAAGTCATATAATGCGATGAATGAAATGATGGTTAAATGAGTACAGGGTACATAGAGCTTTGAGTTACTAGAATGTAAACATTCCGGATAAGGAATAACCTTCAACTTTAAGTTATATTACACGATGAATGAAATGATGGTTAAATGAGTACAGGGTACATAGAGCTTTGAGTTACTAGAATGTAAACATTCCGGATAAGGAATAACCTTCAACTTTAAGTTATATCACACGATGAATGATATGATGTTCAAATGAGTGCAGGGTACATAGAGCTTTGAGTTACTAGAATGTAAACATTCAGGATAAGGGATAATCTTGAACGTTAAATCATATCACACGATGAATGAACTGATGTTCAGATGAGTTCAGGGTACATAGAGCTTTGAGTTACTGGAATGTAAACATTCAGTATAAGGAATTATCTTCAACGTTAAGTAATATCACACGATGAATGAAATGATGGTCAAATGAGTACAGGGTACATAGAGCTTTGAGTTACCAGAATGTTTACATGAAAAAACGTTTACATGTTATACATGAAAAGGTATAATCTTTAACGTTATGTCATATTACACGATGAATGAAATGATGTTCAATTGTGTGCAGGGCACATAGAGCTTTGAGTTACCAGAATTTAATCATTCAGCATAAGGGATAACGTTCAGAAATAAGTCATATCACATGATGAATGAAGTAATGATCAAATGAGTACAGTGGACATTGAGTTTTGATTTACCAGAATTTATTCTTTCAGAATAAGGGATAGCCTTAAACGTTAAGACATATCACACGACGAATGAAATGATGTACAAATGAGTACAGAATTATTAGAGTTAGAGTCACCAGAATTTAATCATTCAGGAAAAGGAATAACCTTCAACGTTAAGTCATATCACACGATGAATGAAATGATGTTCAAATGAGTACAGGAGGGATAGATTTAGAGTTTACAGAATTTAATCATTCAGGATAAGGAATAACCTTCAACGTTAAGTCATATCGGACGATTAATGAAATGATGTTCAAATGAGTACAGGATAAATTGTGTTAGAGTTTCCAGAATTTAATCATTCAGGATAAGGAATACCCTTCAACGTTAAGTCATATCACACACTGAATGAAATGATGTTCAAATGAGTACAAGATACATTTTGTTAGAGTTCCCAGAATTTAACTAATCATGATAAGGGATAAATTTCAAGGATAAGTCATATTACACAATGCTGAAATATTTTACAAATGAGTACAGGGTACATAGATCTTAGATCTACCAGAAATTTTTCATTCAGGGTTAGCGATAAACTTCAACGTTAAGTCACATCACACGATGAAAGAAATGAAGTTCAAATGAGTACAGGTTACATTAAGCTTTGAGTAACTAGAATTTAATTATTTAGAATAACGAATAACCTTAAAAATTAAGTTGTATCACACAATGAATGAAATGATGTTCAAATGAGTAAAGGGACATAGAGCTTTGAGTTACTAGCATTTAATCATTCAGGATAAGGGATAAACTTCAACGTTAAGTCATGTCACACGACGAATGAAATGTTGTTGAGATGAGTACAGGGTACATAGAGCTTAGAGTTACCACAATTTAATCATTCAGTATAAGGAATAATCTTCAGCGTTAAGTCATATCACACGATGAATGTAATGATGGTCAAATGAGTACAGGGTACATAGAGCTTAGAATTACCAGAATTTAATCATTCAGTATAAGGTATAATCTACAGCGTTAAGTACTGTCATACGATGAATGAATTGATGTTCAAATGAATACAGGGTACATAGAGCTTAGAGTTACCAGAATTTAATCATTCAGCATAAGGAATAATCTTCAACATTATGTCATATCGGAAGAGGAATAAAATGATGCTCAAATGAGTACAGGGTACATAGAGCTTTGTGTTACCATAATTTAATGTTTCTGGATAAGGGATAACCTTCGGCGGTAAGTTATCACACGATGAATGAAATGATGTTCAAATTAGTACAGGGTACATAAAACTTTGAGTTACCAGAATTTAATCATTCAGGATAAGGGATAACCTTCAACGTTAAGTCATATCAAGCGATGATTGAAATGATGGTCAAATGAGTACAGGGTACACAGAGCTTCGTTTTACCAGAATTTATTCATTCAGCATAAGGGATAACGTTAAACGTTAAGTCATATCACACAATGAACGAAATGATGGACAAATGAGTACAGGGTACATAGAGCTTAGAGTTACCAGAATTTAATCATTCAGTATAAGGAATAATCTTCAGCGTTAAGTCATATCACACGATGAATGAAATGATGTTCAAATGAGTACAGGGTACATAGAGCTTACGTTTAGCACAATTTAATTATTCAGAATAAGGAATAATCTTCAGCGGTAACTCATATCACACGGTGAATGAAATGATGTTCAAATGAGTACAGGGTACATAGAGCTTAGAGTTACCAGAATTTAATCATTCATTATAAGGTGTAATCTACAGCATTAAGTACTGTCATACGATGAATGAATTGATGTTCAAATGAATACAGGGTACATAGAGCTTAGAATTACCAGAATTTAATCACTCAGTATAAGGTATAATCTACAGCAATTAGTACTGTCATACGATGAATGAATTGATGTTCAAATGAATACAGAGAACATAGAGCTTAGAGTTACCAGAATTTAATCGTTCAGGATAAGGGATAACCTTCAACGTTAAGTCATATCAAGTGATGAATGAAATGATGGTCAAATGAGTACAGGGTACATAGAGCTTTGTTTTACCAGAATTTATTCATTCAGGATAAGGGATAATCTTAAACGTTAAGTCATATTCCGCGATGAATGAAATGATGGTCAAATGAGTACAGGGTACATAGAGGTGTGAGTTACTAGATTGTAAACATTCAGGATCAGGAATAATCTTCAACGTTAGGTAATATCACACGATGAATGAAATTATGTTCAAATGAGTGCAGGGTACTAGAGTGTAAACATTCAGGATAAGGGATAATCTAGAACGTTAAGTCATATCACACGATGAATGAAATGTTGTTCAAATGAGTGTAGGGTATATAGAGCTCTGAGTTACTGGAATGTAAACATTCAGTATAAGGAAATATCTTCAACGTTAAGTAATATCACACGGTGAATGAAATGATGGTCAAATGAGTACAGGGTACATTTTGTTAGAGTTCCCAGAATTTAACTAATCATGATAAGGGATAAATTTCAAGGATAAGTCATATTACACAATGCTGAAATATTTTACAAATGAGTACAGGGTACATAGATCTTAGATCTACCAGAAATTTTTCATTCAGGGTTAGCGATAAACTTCAACGTTAAGTCACATCACACGATGAAAGAAATGAAGTTCAAATGAGTACAGGTTACATTAAGCTTTGAGTAACTAGAATTTAATTATTTAGAATAACGAATAACCTTAAAAATTAAGTTGTATCACACAATGAATGAAATGATGTTCAAATGAGTAAAGGGACATAGAGCTTTGAGTTACTAGCATTTAATCATTCAGGATAAGGGATAAACTTCAACGTTAAGTCATGTCACACGACGAATGAAATGTTGTTGAGATGAGTACAGGGTACATAGAGCTTAGAGTTACCACAATTTAATCATTCAGTATAAGGAATAATCTTCAGCGTTAAGTCATATCACACGATGAATGTAATGATGGTCAAATGAGTACAGGGTACATAGAGCTTAGAATTACCAGAATTTAATCATTCAGTATAAGGTATAATCTACAGCGTTAAGTACTGTCATACGATGAATGAATTGATGTTCAAATGAATACAGGGTACATAGAGCTTAGAGTTACCAGAATTTAATCGTTCAGGATAAGGAATAATCTTCAGTGGTAAGTCATATCATACGATGTATGAAATGATGTTCAAATGATTACAGGGCACAAGGAGACAGAGTTACCAGAATTTAATCATTCAGCATAAGGAATAATCTTCAACATTATGTCATATCGGAAGAGGAATAAAATGATGCTCAAATGAGTACAGGGTACATAGAGCTTTGTGTTACCATAATTTAATGTTTCTGGATAAGGGATAACCTTCGGCGGTAAGTTATCACACGATGAATGAAATGATGTTCAAATTAGTACAGGGTACATAAAACTTTGAGTTACCAGAATTTAATCATTCAGGATAAGGGATAACCTTCAACGTTAAGTCATATCAAGCGATGATTGAAATGATGGTCAAATGAGTACAGGGTACACAGAGCTTCGTTTTACCAGAATTTATTCATTCAGCATAAGGGATAACGTTAAACGTTAAGTCATATCACACAATGAACGAAATGATGGACAAATGAGTACAGGGTACATAGAGCTTAGAGTTACCAGAATTTAATCATTCAGTATAAGGAATAATCTTCAGCGTTAAGTCATATCACACGATGAATGAAATGATGTTCAAATGAGTACAGGGTACATAGAGCTTACGTTTAGCACAATTTAATTATTCAGAATAAGGAATAATCTTCAGCGGTAACTCATATCACACGGTGAATGAAATGATGTTCAAATGAGTACAGGGTACATAGAGCTTAGAGTTACCAGAATTTAATCATTCAGTATAAGGTGTAATCTACAGCATTAAGTACTGTCATACGATGAATGAATTGATGTTCAAATGAATACAGGGTACATAGAGCTTAGAATTACCAGAATTTAATCACTCAGTATAAGGTATAATCTACAGCAATTAGTACTGTCATACGATGAATGAATTGATGTTCAAATGAATACAGAGAACATAGAGCTTAGAGTTACCAGAATTTAATCGTTCAGGATAAGGGATAACCTTCAACGTTAAGTCATATCAAGTGATGAATGAAATGATGGTCAAATGAGTACAGGGTACATAGAGCTTTGTTTTACCAGAATTTATTCATTCAGGATAAGGGATAATCTTAAACGTTAAGTCATATTCCGCGATGAATGAAATGATGGTCAAATGAGTACAGGGTACATAGAGGTGTGAGTTACTAGATTGTAAACATTCAGGATCAGGAATAATCTTCAACGTTAGGTAATATCACACGATGAATGAAATTATGTTCAAATGAGTGCAGGGTACTAGAGTGTAAACATTCAGGATAAGGGATAATCTAGAACGTTAAGTCATATCACACGATGAATGAAATGTTGTTCAAATGAGTGTAGGGTATATAGAGCTCTGAGTTACTGGAATGTAAACATTCAGTATAAGGAAATATCTTCAACGTTAAGTAATATCACACGGTGAATGAAATGATGGTCAAATGAGTACAGGGTACATAGAGCTTTGCGTTACTAGAATGTAAACATTCAGCATAAGGGATAACCTACAAAGTTAAGTCATATCACTTGATGAATGAAGTAATGATCAAATGAGTACAGGGTACATTGAGTTTTGATGTACCAGAATTTATTCATTCAGGATATGGGATACCCTTCAACGTGAAGTTATATCACATGAGGAATGAAGTAATGTTCAAATGAGTACAGTGGACATTGAGTTTTGATTTACCAGAATTTATTCTTTCAGGATAAGGGATAAACTTAAACGTTAAGACAATTCACACGACGAATGAAATGATTATCAAATGAGTACAGAATTAATAGAGTTAGAGTTACAAGAATTTAATCATTCAGGTAAAGGAATAACCTTCAACGTTAAGTCATATCACACGATGAATGAAATGATGTTCAAATGAGTACAGGAGAGATAGATTTAGAGTTTACACAAATTAATCATTCAGGATAGGGAATAATCTTCAACGTTAAGTCATAACGGACGATTAATGAAATGATGATCAAATGAGTACAGGATACATTGTGTCAGAAATTCCAGAATTAGTCATTCAGGATAAGGAATATCCTTCAACGTTAAGTCATATCACACACTGAATGAAATGATGTTCAAATGTGTACAAGATACATTTTGTTAGAGTTCTCAGAATTTAACCATTCATGATGAGGGATAACCTTCAACGTTAAGTCATATCACACGATAAATGAAATGATGTTCAAATGAGTGCAGGGCACATAGAGCTTTGAGTTGCCAGAATTTAATCATTCAGCACAAGGGATAACCCTGAAAGTTAAGTCATATCACATGATGAATGAAGTAATGTTTAAATGAGTACAGGGTACATTGAGTTTTGATTTACCAAAATTTATTCATTCAGGATATGGGTAAACCTTCAACGTGAAGTCATATCACATGAGGAATGAAGTAATGTTCAAATGAGTACAGTGGACATTGAGTTTTGATTTACCAGAATTTATTCTTTCAGGATAAGGGATAACCTTAAACGTTAAGACATATCACACGATGAATGAAATGATGTTCAAATGAGTACAGAATTAAGAGAGTTAGAGTTACCAGAATTTAATCATTCAGGAAAAGGAATGACCCTCAACGTTAAGTCATATCACACGATGAATGAAATGATGTTTAAATGAGTACAGGAGAGATAGATTTAGATTTTACAGAATATAATCATTCAGGATAAGGAATAACCTTCAACGTTAAGTCATATTGGACGAAGAATGAAATGATGTTCAAATGAGTACAGGATACATTGTGTTAGAGTTTCCAGAAGTTAATCATTCAGGATAAGGAATACCCTTCAACGTTAAGTCATTACACACTGAATGAAATGATGTTCAAATGAGTGCAAGATACATTTTGTTAGAGTTCCCAGAGTTTAACTAATCATGATAAGGGATAAATTTCAAGGATAAGTCATATTACACAATGATGAAATATTTTACAAATGAGTACAGGGTACATAGATCTTAGATCTACCAGAAATTTTTCATTCAGGGTTAGCGATAAACTTCAACGTTAAGTCACATCACACGATGAAAGAAATGAAGTTCAAATGAGTACAGGTTACATTAAGCTTTGAGTAACTAGAATTTAATTATTTAGAATAACGAATAACCTTAAAAATTAAGTTGTATCACACAATGAATGAAATGATGTTCAAATGAGTAAAGGTACATAGAGCTTTGAGTTACTAGCATTTAATCATTCAGGATAAGGGATAAACTTCAACGTTAAGTCATGTCACACGACGAATGAAATGTTGTTCAGATGAGTACAGGGTACATAGAGCTTAGAGTTACCACAATTTAATCATTCAGTATAAGGAATAATCTTCAGCGTTAAGTCATATCACACGATGAATGTAATGATGGTCAAATGAGTACAGGGTACATAGAGCTTAGAATTACCAGAATTTACATCCAGGCTATGGCACTGAATTCTTCAGCCTGACTTTATCTTTCCAAAATTTACCCAATGCAAGTTTAGTGTGAATGAGTAATTGATTTCCATTATTAAGGATTTCTCTATGTTTTTAAAGCACACCTTGTTCCCATATTCCCCATGTTTGTAGAAGAAAAATCAGCAGAGATATAATTCGATCGATATGATAATATTCTATTCGATATTTGGAAGGAGAATCATGATATAGTAAGAGAAATTCACTTATTAAGAAGTGTCAAAGTTCCAGCTGCATTAAACAAGTGGGAACAATCTTCATAAAAAAATATGAAAGAAAATTGTTTAATTTCGACACTACCTTTGAAGAAAACCCAGATTTCAAGTTCATCAAGATACCGACAGAGACACACCCATCACCTTGGATGAGTTCACCGAACCGACGTCTATTAGTCGACAACAGCTGATGATGTTAGGAAGATCCTAGCGAAACGTGTTCTAATTAAATACTAGCAATAAGTGGAGCATTGAGTATTAGTTCGACTCAAAATTATATAACAAGATCTATGTGAAACTTACTATAATGTGGAAATGAAATGTGTAGTGTTTAACGCCCGCTTTTACTACATACGGCACCGCAGGCGATACTATAGTGTGGGAGCATTTTCTAGAAAGCCAGCGTATTCCATTATTGGAAGATGTACAGTGAAATTCGAAGTTTTGTACTTAAACATTTTGGTTGTGTTCACACACACACACACTCACACACACACACACACACACACACACACACACACACACACACACACACACACACACACACACACACATACGCATGTAATGCTTTATTGGGGTTCAATGGGTTAAAACCTGCATTTGTCTGTAGTCATATATATACACCACAAATGGTAAGTAGGAAAGGTATTGTATTCCTACCAAAGCTCTGAAAACAGTTTTCAATGAATACATTTTTTCGAGACAGCACTTTTAAAAAAGTTGTCAGTGTGGATGTGTTCGTTTCGTTGTGTCTGTATGTGTCTGTGCGTGCTTGTGAGCCTGTGTGTGTATGTGTATGTGAGTGTGTGTGTGTGTGTGTGTGTGTGTGTGTGTGTGTGTGTGTGTGTGTGTGTGTGTGTGTGTGTGTGTGTGTGTGTGTGTGTGTGTGTGTATGACTGTGAACAGTATGAATAAAAAATGAAAAATTTGTAAAATACTGAACTTAGTATTTTAGCAGCATCTTCTGAGGATATGACATGAAGATTGTCAAGAATATTCTCCTGACCCAGGTTAAGGAACATTTTTGAAAATTTTTATTCTCTCAAAAATAGCTTTAACAGTTTTAATTAAAACACCAAATACTTAACAAATGTAAATCTTCATAATTCTGGGAATGTACTCAGTAGTCCTCTTCATTCTGGGTGAATTTTGCATAACAGCTAAACTCTAAGAACCAGAAAAACTATTTCTGCACAAAATTACTAGCTCTCATTAAAACACACAATTTATACTAATGAACTATTTGCAACATATTCTTTGTTGTTTTTTGGAACTTTTAAATTCTTTACATTTCTAACAATGGAAGTTGTCATGGGCCTTTTTAATGTCCTGGGAAACAGAACTTCCAAGCAATTATATAGCGAACAGTTCTCACTAGATTTAACTATCACATAAGACTACCCCATTCCCCCATTTCCATTTGTATCTACAAGGATAGGATAAGATAGAATAGAATTGTACATAGGGTATTTGGCATGTCAACCAGATTAATATCTTTATCTATGTCCGAATGGGGTATCCCCCAAAGGAAGTATGAGGCGAGTGGGCGGCGGACACTTTGGAGACACGACAGTGTAGAGGGCAAGATTCCTACCATAAATCAGCTTGAAACTCCCTGGCATTTCAGTACAACTGGCATTCCTCCTATCACAACTCCAAAGTAGTTCACAGTCCGGGTTGAAGACCGGAGCTGGGAATACTCCCGGTAGCCTCTTGTACAACCGATATTCCGCCGACCGTACCTCTGAAATGGTTTACTAGGCCTGTTTGGAGACCGGAGACTGTCCCACCGGAAGCCGAAGTTGTTTACTAGGAGCATATCATCCTACCATGCAGAGCCGAGACTTTCGGCGACACTTGTACTCTGAAACAGACCACGAGATGGGAAATGATTTAAAATCATAATGGATATGAATTGAAGGGACAGGAAATTCGGAGTCCTACCTATGCCTAGCACCACGAGGAAACCTCCGAAAAAACCCATGTGTCAGGTAAGCCAGCCACGGGAATCGATCCCTGGCCTCCCTAATCGGACCAACGACGAAACTGCCTGACCCATCCCGCTGTTATCTAAAAGGAAATATGTAATTAAAGAATTTCTATGAATCTTTATCCTGGATAACATGAATCAGATAGTAGAAGCAGGTTTTTAAGAATGGCATGTATAAGAGGGCTCAAGAAAATCATATAAGTCTACAGACCAGGTTTTTCAATAAAATTACAGTAATACCCACATAGTAGAAAATATAAGAACTATTACATTTTGTGTGCTATGATCAGATGCATGAAATTAATATTTAAATTATAAGAATACACTCGTATTTTAAGGAGACAGGATTATAGTTCCTAAAAGTATTTGCCATCTACGATCTGTTTGGTTCTTTTTTAAATTTATTTATGAGCACTCAACTGCAATGGTCCTCAGTGTCCCATTCTATATTGAATATGAAACACTTCTAAATTCTGCTTAATTTTCATCAGGTTTGAGGTTCTTTTACGTGTCATAAATCTACAACAGATCATTGGCTTTACTTCACTTCCAAAGGAAGCCATGCTAAGGATTTTAACGACCGAAAAAGATCCTTACCATCCGTCGGTTTCTAAACATTTTCAGACTCCAGCAACGAAACCATGTACAGAATACCTGAAATACCATGAAATCGCAAGCGAAAGAATTTTGGAAAACGGTATTCAAGGAGTGAGTCATGAAACAAAGATATTCAGTAAAGATAGAATTCTGACAAAAATAACTGGTGGAAGGAACAGGTTGAATACGGAATCTCGATATATGACGATTTCTAATTAAGAAATATTCGCTTCATTTAGTGTAACATAGGAATTTATTTCATGGTACGATCGTCATTTAAGACGTCACTAATATTCTTACACGTTCGTTTGTCATTTTCAGGAGGCTTTGGCTAAACATTGTCGTGTTGCTATAAATAAGAATGGTTTGGTAGAAAATTTTAGCCACGGATCTGGTCAGACTGATTAAAATTTTCTGTGGACCTTTGGACTATTAGAAATTAAAGTATAATATGTTATTATTCTTTAGGAAGTAAAAATTACAAGTATGGATTGCTACAAACCAAACGAAGCTCCCAGGAAGAAATCCCTTTCATGGGAATTTCAAAATTTGATGGACCAAATTGGAAGGTAAGAATTCTTTATAATTGCAATTTGTACTTTTATTATGAGTTATTCTTTTCGGTATCACTGTAGGTTTCAAAAAATATTTCTAAAGACTGGAATATAAGGTTTTAAACGTTGATTTTAAATCAATGGTTTTACATTTTATTAATATCTATTACGCCTATGACGGACTTAGGCAAAGTTTCATACTGCTAAATCTTTCATCATGAATTGCAATAGCGGACTTTCAGTCTTGTTTTATTCTGCTGCTTTCAAATGGAATAAAAGTGCTACTTCTCTATTTTGAAAATTTAATTTACATTTGTATGTATAGCGTTGAACGGTCTCAATAGAATTATTTTATTTATTTATGTACTGTAGCTTTAGAGTTCTTTCATAAAACCACTAGAAAACGAAATTGTTTCGATAATTTGACATAAGTAAATTACATTCTTACTTAATAAGATTTGTTTTAGCATCGGCTGTTGAATTCAGCTTTGCGGCTATTTCATTATTAGGACTGAGATATTTAGGTGGAATAAACCACTATAGGTTTTTGTGTGCTTAAGATTGCCTTTTAGGATTTTCTTCCTGAAAACATGTATAAATAATTTAACGTTTCTGATATTCATTTTTTTTTTTTTGCTCAATAGTTTATATTATCAAAGATATGTATTTGCATAAAAAACGAGAGAAAATTCTACTATTTTAAGGGAAATATTGGGAAAATCAGAATAATAATTTTATGGTAAAAGGTAATGGCACTTTTGATAATAAAACTATTTTATGCTAAAAATTTCATTTTAGGCTTACAGTCATACAACATTAAGTCTACCATGTAAAGGGTAGTTTGGGTGTAGATAACAAGTCAATATTAAACTGTCTTCAAGTTCTGAACTATATTTCAAGTTTCAGTTGACTAAGCTGGTTTAATTAAGGGGAGGCATCTGTGAAAAATGCTAAAATCCAGAGTTTAAATCAGAACTGCTTGAAATTTTGTCATTTGGTGAGGTATAGGGAATATAGTTAAGCTTTCAAAATTCATATTTCTATCTTAAATAGTTTTTTTACAAAAAAATATTCAGTGGTTTTTAAAGTATGATTTTTGTATGTTATATAAAAAGTCCCAGGTCATACAGTTTTTCTTTTAGAAACTTTAAATTTTAGTTTCAGGTTTCTCTGTACATCAGTTATAAAAGTTGCTATACTGTTAAAGTCTATATCAAGTATTTTTGGTGTAAAAAATTTTTATGTGTGAATATATTAAATTTTTCTTAATTTTTTTGCAATTTTGAGATTTAAAATACAATAATAAATAAACTATTTAATCTACATAAACAAAAATACCAACTTTTATTAAACATTTACTTGGCAATATGTATGCAAAGTTTAATACGAATTCTTTGAGAATTGCAGAAGTTGGAGCATTTTGAAGATACAAAAATGTTCAAAAATTGAAAGTGGAGAAAAATGAATTTAAAGATTTAGATTGAAATTACACTACTTTCTTTACTTTGAAAACTCCATGCAACATATGCAGGCCCTGCTGCTATCTTATTAGCTTCTTTCTCTTTAATTTGGTTACCCTTGGCCCTTTTTTTGTATAATTTTTCTATCTACAATAGTTTTTACCAAAAAAAATTATAATTTAATTTTTTTTCTGCAATTTCTTTACATTGGGAAACATATTACATTCTCTACAATTTTTGTTATAAATGATTGGAACTTAGGATTCTGGTTCCTTTAGATAATAGTTTCAAAACTATATATGTATATACTCATTTTCCCATGTCTGATGGTTCTGGATGAGAAAATTTAAGGAATATGATAGAATTTTCTTGAAGTTTTGTCAGTTTTCTTTTTTCAGTACCAATCATTATTAATTTTTTCATATACAGCCATAGTGATATCAATTTTTATTGAAAACTTATCTAGGAATAACTTAAAGAAATTCATTTAAAACTTTAGTGTCTGGACTGTAAGGAGTATTAAAAATACTATAAGTTGGACATGAAGAAAAATCTAGTTAGAAGCTCTAAATATAAACATTTTTTTTCTATGTTTCTAAACCCTTCTGCACTATATGAAGAGCACTCAGCTAGTTTATTATCCTCTTCTTATTTTAATTTAGTCACCTTTATCTGCTGCTTGGCAGATTTATATTTGCTCAATGAACCCTGAGCACTTTGTTTTAGCTTTCACCTATCCCTAATACTGCTAATTTTCTTCCTAACAGGACTTACTTTGCCTGCTGCAACTTTTGCCTTAACTTTCAGTCCATCTTTATAACCCATATTAAATTCACTAACAGCTGCAATCACTGCAATTTGTAATTTCGTTCTTTATACAAAAACTTATCTGTGACATTTACTCCATGGAAACTTTCATTAGCATTCTGTGCTTCTCCTTTAATGCAACTTTCCCGTAGAATAGTACTAACTTATCTCTTTATTTTTGTCTATGAAATGTAAATTGTAATTAGAATAGTTCATGCAATTCATACCCATGGTCATACAAAACTTCTGCATAGAAATATGACCCTTACCAATGCCCAGAAATACAGCAACCATTCTCATATTTACATCAAAAAGTGACCTACTAGAATCATTGTTAACTCTTGGGCTATAATATGTCTTCACTTAACATTTACCTCAAGCAGAGCATTCTAGTATCATTACTTACTACTATGGTAAGAAATCCATATATATCATTATATTTTGCTTCGAAATAGCCACTGTACTCCTAACCTAACCTGGTATGAATCATATACCTACTGTTGCAACAAGAAAGCAATACAATGTTAAATCAGGCTTATTCCTATTCTTAACAATAATAATTTAATATAAGCTGCTATCCACAGCTTTCACTTGCATGTAAACCATATTTCACAAACACTACGTGTCAGTGGAAATGTTTGTTTACTTTCAAAAGTATAAAGTGGGAAATAATATATAGAAAATGGTAGCGGACAAGCTCAGTAGCTTCCACAAACATCCACAAGATGTCTCTGCACATTACCACAGTTACAGAATCACACCACATAGTTTAAACGTGACAATTTCATCAATTTCTTTGCGACACACTAGAAAAAGCAATATAAATGGCCACGCCCACACACACATGGGCATTTAAATAATGATGTAGTGGCTCTTTAAATGGCGTTAGGGCCTAGCTGACAGCAGATTCTGAAACTACAATGTTTAAACATAATTTTAATGCAAAAAATAGAAAATGTTCTTTTTTGTCATATTTGACGAAATTTCACCGATGCCTCCCCAGTTGAAATGCTCAAAAATATCTCACCTGCAAAGGTTAATTTGGGTAGAGGTAGTTCCTTTAAAGTAAGTTAATATTGCAATGTCATCCATTTATTAACTATATTTAAATGTTTAAATCTCTAACTTATCTGGAACTGGATAAAAATTAATTGCATAGCCTGTACAAAACAGACAGACAACAATGCAAGTTAACAGAAACATTTTAGAAATCAAAACATGTTTTGAATTTACTGCCTAAGTATTTCTAAAATAATTGAACACAAATATCAATTTTTGCATTTCCTTAAGCTTGTAATTCAGTTACCCACTTTACTTACAATCCAAAGTCAACTTGCACCAAAAAACTTGCACCAAAACATTTGTTATACTACATTGGGTGCCCATTTACATGCATAACGATGTGCTGTATGATGCCATTTATCTAGCTGCTGAACCTAGGATTCAGTCTGTCTTGTACTTTCACAAAAATGCATCAATTGTGGGTCTGAAAAGTTCTTCAGCCACCAAAGCCTCAGGTTTAAACATGAGGATTTTCTATGTCTCAGCAGCAGACAGTAGTCCAAATGGTACGTGTTCCTCCAAAATCTTTCTACAACTGTGTTTGGTTTGGTCGATATTGAAGGTACCTGTAAGCTGAGGTATATCACTGGTAAAGTGTTGTGGAATGCTATGTTAAAGGTATCAGTTAATGACAGCTGTGCTCTTAAAATATTTGACTGTCGCTTAAAGTCTAATGGATATCTATATTCCGCTTACATGTACAAGAAAATTATAATAAAGGAAATTTCTGTAAATCTTTATCTCAAATAATATAAAGTAGAAGAATAACTGTTTATGAGATTAGTTTTATAAGAGTAGAAAATATTTTGTGTGCAAAATATCACCTTTTCTGCAAGAAGTTTGTGTCGGTCTATATGTATGTGAATAGGATAACTGAAAACGAAAATATTGTTAAATAAGAAACTTGATAAAGTTCAAGATCTGTAAGGATGCCATTTGAAAATTCTCAAGAACATCTCCTGACACTGACCTACCCTTTGCAATGAACATTTTTCAAAAAAAATTTTTTTTCTAAAACTGACTCGCATTGTGAGTTGGACGTTCCATGTCATGCTGGCATTTTGCCATCGTAGCTTGGTGGCTAAGAGAAATGGATGGAGACTGGGAGATCCGTGATTTACATCCAGGCTATAGCACTAAATTCTTCAGCCTGACTTTATCTTTCCAAAATTTACCCAATGCAAGTTTAGTGTGAACGAGTAATTGATTTCCATTATTAAGGATTTCTCTATGTTTTTAAAGCACACCTTGTTCCCATATTCCCCATGTTTGTAGAAGAAAAATCAGCAGAGATATAATTCGATCGATATCATAATATTCTATTCGATATTTGAGAGGAGAATCATGATATAGAACGAGAAATTCACTTATTAAAAAATGTCAAAGGACCAGCTGCATTAAACACATGGGAAAAAATCTTGATAAAGAAATATGAAAGAAAATTGTTTAATTTCGACTTTACCTTTAAAGAAAGCCCAAATTTCAAGTTCATCAATATAACTACAGAGACACACCCATCACCTCGGAGGAGTTTACCAAACCGACGTCCATTAGTCGACAACAGCTGATGATGTTAGGAAGATATTAACGAAACGTGTTCTAGGTAAATACTAGCAATAAATGGAGTATTGAGTATTAGTTCAACTCAAAATTATATGAAAAGTTCTATGTTAAACTTACTATAGTGTGGAAATTAAATGTGTAGCGTTTAACGCCTGCTTTTACTACATACGGCACCGTAGGCGATACTATAGTGTGGGGGCATTTTCTAGAAAGCCTGCGTATTCCATTATTGGAAGATGTATAATGAAACTCAAAGTTTTGTACTTAAACATTTTGGTTGTGGTCACTCACACACACACACACACACACACACACACACATACACACACACACACACACACACACACACACACACACCAATGCATGGAATGCTTTATTGGGGTTCGGTGGGCTCAAAACCTGTATTTATCTGTAGTCATATATGTATACTACAAATGGTAAGTAGGAAAAGTATTGTATTCCTTCCAAAGCTCTGAAAACAGTTTTCAATGAATACATTTTTTCGAGACAACACTTTTAAAAAAGGTGTCAGTGTGGATGTGTTCGTTTTGTTGTGTCTGTATGTGTCTGTACATGCTTGTGAGCCTGTGTGTGTTTATGGTTGTGTGTGTGTGTGTGTGTGTGTGTGCGTGTGTGTGTGTGTGTGACTGTGAATAGTATGAATAAAATATGAAAAATTTGTAAAATACTAAACTTAGTATTTAAGCAGCATCTTCTAAGGATATGACATGAAGATTGTCAGGAATATTCTCCTACCCCAGGTTACGGAAAATTTTTGAAAAATTTGATTCTCGCAAAAATAGCTTTAACAGTTTTAATTAAAACACTCAGTATTTAACAAATGTAAATCTTCATAATTCTGGGAATGTACTCAGTAGTCCTCTTCATTCTGGGTGACTTTTGCATAACGGCTAAACTCTAAGAGCCAGAAAAACTATTTCTGCACAAAATTACTAGCTCTCATTCAAACACACAATTTATACTAATGAACTATTTGCAACATATTCTTTGTTGTTTTTTGGAACTTTTAAATTCTTTACATTTCTAACATGGGAAGTTGTCATGGGCCTTTTTAATGTCCTGGGAAACAGAACTTCCAAGCAATTATATAGCGAAGAGTTCTCACAAGATTTAACTATCACATAAGACTACCCCATTCCCCCATTTCCATTTGTATCTACAAGGATAGGATAAGATAGAATAGAATTGTACATAGGGTATTTGGCATGTCAACCAGATTAATATCTTTATCTATGTCCGAATGGGGTATCCCCCAAAGGAAGTATGAGGCGAGTGGGCGGCGGACTCTTTGGAGACACGACAGTGTAGAGGGCAAGATTCCTACCATAAATCAGCTTGAAACTCCCTGGCATTTCAGTACAACCGGCATTCCTCCTATCACAGCTCCAAAGTAGTTCACAGTCCGGGTTGAAGACCGGAGCTGGGAATACTCCCGGTAGCCTCTTGTACAACCGATATTCCGCCGACCGTACCCCTGAAATGGCTCACTAGGCCTGTTTGGAGACAGGAGACTGTCCTACCGGAAGCCGAAGTTGTTTACCAGCAGCATATCATCCTACCATGCAGAGCCGAGACTTTCGGCGACACTTGTACTCTGAAACAGACCACGAGATGGGAAATGATTTAAAATCATAATAGATCTGAACTGAAGGGACAGGAAATTCGGAGTCCTACCTATGCCTAGCACCACGAGGAAACCTCCGAAAAATCCATGGGTCAGGTAAGCCAGCCACGGGAATCGATCCGTGTCCTCCCGAATCGGACCAACGACGAAACTGCCTGGCCCATCCCACTGTTATCTAAAAGGAAATATGTAATTAAAGAATTTCTACGAATCTTTATCCTGGATAACATGAATCAGATAGTAGAAGCAGGTTTTTAAGAATGGCATGTATAAGAGGGGTCAAGAAAATCATATGAGTCTACAGATCAGGTTTTTCAATAAAATCACAGTAATACCAACATAATAGAAAATATGAAAGCTATTACATATTGTGTGCTATGATCAGATACATGAAATTAATATTCAAATTATAAGAATTCACTTGTATTTGAAGGAGACAGGATTATAGTTCCTACAAGTATTGGCCATCTACGATCTGTTTGGCTCTTTTTTTTTAAATTTATTTATGAGCACTCAACTGCAATGGTCCTCAGCGTCCCGTTCTATATTGAATATGAAACACTTCTAAATTCTGCTTAATTTTCATCAGGTTTGAGGTTCTTTTACGTGTCATAAATCTACAACAGATCATTGGCTTTACTTCACTTCCAAAGGAAGCCATGCTAAGGATTTTAACGACCGAAAAGGATCCCTACCATCCGTCGGTTTCTAAACATTTTCAGACGCCAGCAACAAAAACATATATTATATATTATAATATATATTATAATTATATATTATATATTATTATATTATATATAATACTAGTCGCCTCCTTCTGTGTATTCATTTTCCACGAAATCGCAATCGAAAAAATTTTGGAAAACGGAATTCAAGGAGAGATTCGTGAAACAAAAATATTCAGTAAAGAAAGAATTCTGACAAAAATAACTGGTGGAGGGAACAGGCTCAATATGGAATCTCGATATATGATGATTTTGGTATATATAAAAAAGGTTTTAATTAAGAATTATTCGCTTCATTTAGTGTAACATAGCAATTCATCTCATGGTACGATCGTCATTTCAGACGTCACTAATATTCTTACACCTTCATTTGTCATTTTCAGGAGGCTTTGGCTAAACATTGTCGTGTTGCTATAAATAAGAATGACTTGGTAGAAAATTTTAGCTTGGGATCTGGTCGGACTGATTAAAATTTCCTGTGAAGTTTTGGACTTTTAGAAATTAAAGTATAATATGTTATTATTTTTAGGGAGTCAAAATTACAAGTATGGATTGCTGCAAAGCAAACGAATATCCCAGGAAGAAATCCCTTTCGTGGGAATTTCAAAATCTGATGGACCATATTGAAAGGTAAGAATTTTTTACTATCGCAATTTGTACTTTTATTATGAGTTATTCTTTTCGATATCGCTGTTGGTTTTAAAAAATATTTCTAAAGACTGGAATATAAGGTTTTAAACGTCGATTTTAAGTCAATGGTTTTGCATTTTATTCATATCTATTGCGCCTATGACGGACGTAGGCAAAGTTTCATACTGCTAAATCTTTCATCATGAATTGCAATAGCGGACTTTCAGTCTTATTCTATTCTGCTGCTTTCAAATGGAATAAAAGTGCCACTTGGCTATATTGATAATTTAATTTACATTTGTATGTATAGCGTTGAACAGTCTCAATAGAAATATTTTATTTGTTTATTCATGTACTTGGATTTCTTTCATTAAATTACTAGAAAACACAAACTGTTGCGATTAATTGACATAGGTAAATTACTTTCTTACTTAATAAGATTTGTTAGCTTTAGCATCGGTCGTTGAATTGAGCTTTGCGGCTATTTCATTATTAGGACTTGGATGTTTAGCTGGAATAAACATTATAGGGTTTTGTGTGCTTAAAATCGCTTTTTAGGATTTTCTTTTGAACACGTGTATAGATAATTTAACGTTTGTGATATTAATTTTTCCCCCCCAAAGGTATATATTATCAAATAGGTATATGCATGAAAAACACCGAGAGTAGGTTATACTATTTTAAGGGATTTTTTGGGGTGGGGCATTGCAGTAGATGAGCATCCAAATTTTCTGAAGTAAACGACTTTCTAATCCATTACGTAACTCATGTTTGCATGAAGAAAAAATTAATTCAATGGAGAAGTTAATTTCATCACTGGAGAGTACGGCGAGGTGTTGACTTTAGTAGGTTCTAGTGATAATTTTCCAGCAAAATGTTAATCACTGTAATACCGTGTTAGAAGTTTTACATCTTCAAAACCATGATTGAGTTCAAGAATCTGCTGCAGTTTAAACTACGTAATGCGCCGGTGATCTAGGGGTTTCTTTCCTGTATGCACCGCCAATGATATTCAGAGCATCATTAATTGAAAGGCTTTAGTTGTTTTAGGTGGAATGAAATCATATATTCCTCATGATGCGCGAAACGAATATACCTATATAATGAAATTGGAAGAAAAAAAAGATTAAAACCGACACTTCCGCGAATGTTCATTGTATAAAGGATGAACATATGAGCGAAGAGTAACAAAATAGTGTTGTAATGCTTTATTTCACGGCTCTTCTGCCGCAATCTTAAGGCAAAAGGTTTATTTTTCTGAAATCCAATATATTTGCTCTTTAGATAACATTGACTTTTCGTGATACTAATTTCAGTTGCACCTTTTCACTAAGGGTTAACATCACGTTTTGTGGATTTGTTCCAGACACACCCCAATTGCTTTTCTTGTTTAAATTTTTTTCCACAAAAACTGAAACAAATCTATTGTTATACTCACAATTTCAACAAATTACTGGTTTTCATTTATAAGGTCACTCAGTGACAACTAATTGTGTAGGCAGATTACGAAAGAAGAAATCACAACTGAAAAATTCAATGCCATAGCCGGGATTTGAACCACGGATCTTCCACTCTACGCGTGGCTGCTCTAACCACTGAACTTCCAGGGCGATGTGCCGATAGGACATTAAATTTCCGAAATGATTCATTCTCTCTGTGAACAAGGAGGAAATTCTCAACTCGAGATCATATACTTCATTGGCCACATACAATTTGTAAGTACTTATGTCCCGTGCTTTTAAGGACTTTATTATAGTTTCCATTTATAAGGCCAATCAATAACTGATACACAAACCTTGTCTAGGCATTTCGCCAATACCTAATTATTAAAGAATGTGTTGCTTTATACAACACATGTGACGTCTTACGTTAGGAGCATGAAATGTCATCAAAGTAATATGTTTCAACAAGTCACAATTGAGATTCACTTGAAACTACAGCTTTAAATCAAAATTAATGTCGTTCCTCAACTGCGTACATATCTCTGGTGTAGTTTATAAATTATCACATGTGTAAAAATTAATAGCTTCTTGCAAAGTAAACATGAACTAAGATAATTTCCCTTATTAGTGTTTTCCTTAAAAATCAAAGACTTCGCAAAAACACAAATAAGATAAAAAGATTATATCGAGGTGTGTGTGTGTGTGTGTGTGTGTGTGTGTGTGTGTGTGTGTGTGTGTGTGTGTGTGTGTGTGTGTGTGTGTGTGTGTGTGTGTGTGTGTGTGTGTCTGTGTCTGTGTAAACAGGATGTCTCGAAAACGAAAGATGGAATAAATACCAAACTCGGTATTTTAAGTTGGACGATTTCAAAGGATGCAACACAAAGATTTTCAAGACATCCCCTCAGGTTGAACATTTTTGGATATTTATTATTTTCTCAGAAATAGCTGTAACAATTTTCATTAATATTCAATATGCGTAACACATCTTTATGACGTATGAAATGTATATGTTAAACTTTCTAGAAGTATATTAAAAAGTCCTGTTCATTCTGAACATCTTATTGTATTGAATTCCATCCAAAACTTTGATACCAAGATTACACCATAAATAAACTTTTTTGAGACACTTTGAATGCAAAAAAAGTTTTTGTTAGGAAAATATGCATCCATGTATTTGTGTGTGTGAGACTACTTTTACATTAGACATCTCTTGAAACTTTTCATTTTCTCAATAATGGCTCTAATGATTTTAATTAAAGTAGGTAGCATATGATATTTTAATGCCGAATACTGGGAATGTTCACAGAAGTGTGTTTCCTTAGAATTGACTTTTGAATAACTGGTAAACTGTGAGAAGAAGTTTTACAACACAAAAAAGTTCAGACTTTGTTAAAGCACTATTTATATATTAGATTTTTTCAGGTGAATCATTTTTGGGAAATTCTTTGTTAATTGTTTGAACTTTTCAATATTTTATACTTCTATAAAATAAGGATGTGGATTCCATTTTCCTTATATCTATTTGCTGCAAATGGAAAGGCGTTGCATAATGTTAGGGTTCTAAAGGATATAAAGGATATGATTCTCTAATGGCCTACTGCAGCTCCATTTTCCTCTTGCAGAGAGACAAAAATTCACAAGATAAGTTCTGTAACTGTTTATCTGTTTTAACATGAAGTAGATAGAGGATAGGTGTTTGTAAGAATGCTTCGTACAGCATTATGCGAGTTGATCCATGAGAGTGTTTGAAAAATGTATATGTGACTCTGAACAGTAAAACTCAAAAATGAAAAGTTGGTTGTTTACCATTTGGTTCAATATCTTCTGGAGATGAGAAAAACTCTACACAAGCCCCCACCGCCAACACAGACTACCCTTTTCATGAAACTTTCTTTTGAAATGTTTTTCTTTCAGAACTAGCTTTAAGAAGTATGAGTAAAATATATGTTTAGGTTAGTTTTATGACAAATATAATATATTTACTGATATATATAGTTATAATCATTTGTAACTTAAAACTTTACTTATCTTATAAGCAATGATGATAGTATTGATAAATTCTCCGGGATCGCAATTTCATATAAACTTATACACATCTTCAGCCAGAAACAAAGCTGTTGCCATCGTTATGAACACTAGATGTCGATATGTTCTTATTAGTATTACCAAAATCTGAAAATAAAACAAACTTAAAAACAGAATCCACTGCTGGTAATTTAAAATTCATTACGCGATGTTTGTTTTTTAAATTAAATATCTTTCCCCAAACCATTAAATCTATCGGACAGTTTAATTGTTTGAATAATTAAACTTCTGGATATTTTTCATAGTTAAATGACCAAAAATGATCTACTATGGCCGATTTATCACTTTGTTTATACTTAATGTTACGAAAATGATCTCTTGTTCTGGTTTCTAAATTACGTTTTGTATTTCCAATATAAACTTTATCACAGTCGAAACAATTAAATTGATAAATACCAGATTTTTTGTTATTAGGAATTTTATCTTTTTTAGAGATATGCAATAAATTTTTTACTTTATTTATTTTGAGTTTTACCGAAACCTTTAAAACTTTTTTGAAAAAGTTAATTAAAACCCAAGGACGGTAAGTAAATTTTTAAAAATTATAATCATCTTTTATTTTTCTAAGGGTATAAATATTAACAGTTTTTTGATATTTGAATTTTTCAATTATTTTATTTATAAATCTTTATTAAAGCCATTAATTAAAGCAGTATTAATAATATGTTTATATTCTTTATTAAATTCATCTTTATTCAGGGGTATATTTATTAATCTATAAATCAAACTAATGAAAACAGCGAATTTATATGAAAAAGGGTTAAAACTTTTATTAACTATCCATATGAGTAGACTTCCTATAAATACCAAAGTTTAATTTATTATTATTTGTTATTATCTTTAGATCTAGAAAAGGAAAAAATCCATTAATTTCAGTTTCTAATGTAAATTTTATAGCTTTATCTTTCAAATTTTGTAATTTTAAAGCATCGTTTATGAGTGTATCAGGAACAATTGCAAAAATATCATCAACCTATCTATACCAGACTTTAAAAATGAAAGGGAATGCTTAAGTGACTTGCATTTTGAAAAAAAAGAAAAAAAAACTCATAAAAAGATCAGCAAGAAAAGGTGAATGAAGGTTATCCAGTGCTAAGCCAGAAGTTTGTTGAAAAAATTCACCATTAAAAACGACCTACTATATGGTTGGAAGTTCATCCTCAGACCACCAGTACTTGGGGGTATTTTTTATGTGTAATACATAATGTTAAACTTTTTTCACCTGGTCTTCAACGGACATGCACTTTCCATGCAGATTTTTCTTTGTACTCTCAGTGAAATCTTGGTATCAAATTTCTAGCTGGAATACAATATGTTCTCTATCCATTATGGAAGTACATGGTGGAGAAAGGAAACATGTGGTTAAACTGCTGAAAAACCCGGATGTTCATTGCGTCATCTGCTTTTTCACTTCTTTGATTTTGCTGAACCACAGGAGGAACTTGTTCAGTGCATGGAAGCAAAAGTGTTACCAAATTTCTCTAAGCATGTGGTAGCTAAGTACATATATTTTCTAACTTAGCATGCAGCTTTTAATAAAATATTGAAAATGAAGCAGAAGAAATAGGAACTTCAAAATTAAATGTGGGATATGCTGCCTTTACAATGGATTAGAAAGATATGCTCCACTATTATGTATTTTTACTTTCACTACCACATGCATGGTAAGCAAGGAACATCTTGCATTACATCCAAAAATGTGATATTCAGATTTCACTGAATATCTATGCTTTAAGGTCGCTTAGATGAATTAGCATTTTTACAAGAAAGGGCCTGTGCATGTATTAATGTGCATATGTTTGTGAACAGCAAAACTCATAAACAAAAACTTGATTAAATACTAAAATTGGTAATCAAAATTGTTGCAGAAATATTAAGAAATAAGCATTTTCATAGAAAAAAAATATATATGTAAAATTTAGTTTAAGGTGGGAGGACCTTTATAGAAAATTTCTGAATGCCACCTTACAAAAATGCTGAAATGAAGTACCAAATATGCTATTTAGCCAACTTCTCGTTATGGATATGCTGTTCTCTCACACTGGCACGCACGCACACACAGGAGGGCTTGCTGACAGACTAGCTAAAGAAGTAGCTAATAACCCAGCTACAGCAATGGTGTACAATCTGATGGCTATTAGTATAATGAAAAGTGAAGAAGAGAAGAAAGCCTGAGACAGTGAGAAAATGAGTAAAGAACCAGAAAGTAAGGTGTAGCTACAAAGACCTATTTTCCTAATATTAAGAAAGGACTTTAATGAAATTAGCTATAACATATAATTTTACAACTGTAACTGCATTGACTAAAGGTTGGGCAGCGTATTTGGTGGTTTCTATCTATATTTTCCTTAAGTGTACAGAAAGGATACAGAGGAGATCTCACTATACAAATCCAGAGTAAATGTTTATTGAAATAGTCATGGTTGTCAAAAGCCTAAACTTTTCTACAGAGGAATTCTTTGGTAGTGTATTTATTCTAATCATGCTGTTACATAAACTTTTCTATTGCTTCCCTTTTGTTTGTAGTATATTTTTTTTTTTTTTGATTTCTTGATTATATGTTGATATGATTATTCTTTTGCTAGAGTGATAACTTAGCGGCTCAAATTTTACTGCCTTTTTTGGCTAGAAAGTTAGATGTTTCATTACCATGTATTCTGAAATGTGCTGGTATCCATTGGAGTATTAATCTTTTATTTAAATTAATTATTTTATGATTTTACAGCTTTCTGCAACATTTAGGTTTTGAGGTGTTATGGATATTATAGATGCCTTAGAGTCAGATAATAATAATATAACTTTCTTTCAGGTTTATTTATTTGATATAGAAGATCTTGTAAGCTCTAAAGGATTGCTGAAATTTCTCCATCAAAATCTGTAGAATTTAAACTCAATCTTTCATAAAAAGAAAGGAGTGAACATATTGCACCAACCCCAGTGCCACCATTATTTGGTGAGCTGTTTTCCTAATTTTGGTTTTAAAATATTTGTGTAAGTTCAAGGAAAGTTTAAAAGTTGGAAAAGTAGAAACACTACGTGAAAATGGGCTGGGTTATTAACGAAATATAAAAGTACACATGAAAACTTTTACAGAACACATACACCTTTTATTTTCGATAAACAAAAGCATTAGAAGGTAGGATTCAATTCCTTGCCAAAGTCTTCAGAGCTGTTTCACTTACCATACTTTATTAAACAACGTTTATCCTTTGTTATCAAGACAAATCTTTTTATGTAGCATAGTGATACACCTATTGAAGATTAGGCACAAAATTCATTTCTGCACGCACTATAACACAATACATATTTGACCACAGACAATTGTTGTCAAATATTGGCAAATCTTTGGATACCTTCTTTATAATCTGTGCCTGTGAATTTATGAATGTGAACTGAATTGATACAAAATTAATTGAATCCCTTTGTGAAGTTCGCGGAAATTTTTTTACTATGCCAAGGAGAAGACAACCTGACTTAGGTTGTACAAGTCAGTTAAAGGTGCGAAGAACAACTTCACATGCTGAGCGCACCGATGAGCGGTGAGATACGCTTAACACAGTTATAAACCAGGTTGACCTAGTCAACTATCCTACAGAATTTTTAAATTCATTAGAATTCCCTGGGATCCCACCTTACAATTTAAAATTGAAAGTAAGATTAAATGCGATCATTCTGTGTAACATTATCCAACCACGACTATGCAATGGAATGAGGCTAACTACAAAAAATATAATGAATAATGTCATCGAGGCAACAATCAAGGGAAAGTACAAAGGACAGAATATTTTGATCCTGCGTATTCCGATAATTCCAACGGATTTAACTTTTGATTTTAAGCGTCTAAAATTTCCCTGCATTTGTCCTTTGCAATGGCCATAAATGCATCACAAGGACAGTCTTTGGAAGCTTGGAGAATCAACTTGGAGTTTCCGTGTTTCTCTTTTAGACAATTATTTATGCACTACAAAAGGGACAAAAATATATTGTTTATCAGAAAGCTTTATATTCATTAACTAAATTGTAACTGTGTTTTATTTAAACTTCACCCCCAATTGCAGAATAACTAACTAACCCGAATTTGTTTTATTTATACAGATAAGTTCCTACAACTTTTAATTGGCAGTACCAAGTTTGCCGGGTCAGCTAGTTTTTACTACAATTTTTAGTCGAACTAGTACTCAATGCTCCATATGTTGCTAGTGTTCACCTACACTGCATTTCGTTAGGACCTTCTTAACAACGTCAGCTAATATCAACTCAGTTTTTTCATTTTTGTTTCATTTCTTTGGCTTTAGTAAGAAGATTTTGCTGAGTTTTCAAGTTTACTTGTGATTTTATTTTCTTCCCCAGTCATTATAAGGTAGTCTGATTAAATTTTCATATTGTATGATGGCTCCTTTTTCAATGTCAATATGAAATCTTGGATTATTTAGTAAAATTTGTAGAGCATGTACTGCAGTAGTTTTGGCAGCTCCAGTTATTAGACAAATTTAATTTTGCAGAAAACTAAGAGTTTTTATATTTACAGTTATTAATATATCTTCACATTATTTAAGTATGGGTTTAATATACATGTTGTAAGAAAAATGTTTAAAATTTGCATAGTACTCTCCCCATATCTTGCTTGCCAAACTCTTTAATAGTGGTAATTAATTTTTCTCTGATTTTGTCATTGCATATGTTATCAATGCATTTCTTTGAGTTAATTCTTTTATAAAAACAATACCTAAATATGTGACTTCACATGTTTCTATGAGTGTTTCCTTATAGATGAAGGGAAATATTTAATGGCTTTTCCTCAGTGTTAATAGTTGATAATTTGTTTTCTGTGTATTAATTTTCCTTAAATTATTAGATGTGCAATTATGTTATGTTATCAAGAGCTGTTGTGCCCTCTTATTAACTGTTGACTGATTTTTTTTATTTATAATTCCATAGCATTACATCTGCATACATTAAGACCTTTGATTGTATATTTTTTTTTTCTAATTGATGTGGAAGATCATTGACATAAATATTAAAGAATGTGGTACTAAGGATAATACCTTGCAGTACGCCTTGGTGTGCTTGTTGATCAGATAAATGACAAGGACATTTAAATTATAACAATAGGGCGGTATTGAAGGAAGCAGGTTCAAAGTCCTATAAGTATTAGTTATCTATATAGAAAATATTTATTTAGCAATCTGACTGAATTTGAGTTTGTAAAATAACTAGAATAACTGATGATAATAATAGATAATAATGTAACCATGCTAAGCATGTTCAGATAATGCCAGAAAGGAGCACGGATATAGAATTCTATTTTGCCATCTCTTTCTATATATTCATTTCCTACAAAATAACAGGTGAAAAGGATTTCTGAAACCAAATACAAGGAGTGAATTATGAAGCAGATATTTCAGTAAAATTCAGTTTTCAGTTATGCTGTTCTGGACATAACAATGCAACATGCTTGTGCATGAAGTTTAGGTGTGGAATTTTTAATGGAATAGAATAGAATAGTTTCCTGTCATGCTAAGATAGATGTTACAGAAAGTAAAAACTAGGAAGTATGAAATTATATGGCAGTTTTAAAAATGTTGAGCCATTTAGACTAAGTATGACAGTTTAATTTTAACATTGCAGTGGTAGACCATCATACGAAGCCAGAGGACTATCGCATGCCTATTGAAAAGTTTGAGGACTACGAGGACCAGGCCATAAATCTATGAGGAATCTTACAAGATATCCTGATTACATGGATACATTAAACCGTCCACTCATCACAAACGTTCAGGTAATATCTCTACAGAATTCAAACTTGTATTATGTTAAAAAAAAGGTACAGATAAGGTATTTGGAGGCATTCAATGTCAAATGAACTCCATTTGGAAACATTTTTAATCTGACACTCTTACATCTTAATAAAATATTTGTAAGGAATGTAAAAAGACAACGTATCAAAAGCATAATGTAAATATTTTTCAGTTTATTAGTCATTAAAAATGTGAAGAAATGAGAAGTTAGCACATAAGGTACTCATATTTTTACAGCTATTCAACAAATAAAGTTAAAGAAATTATCTTTGTGATATCATAAAGTACCTTGGATTTTACAAACACAGTACATGATGTTATTCCAGGTCATTATGAATATTTCTTAACACTGAAAAATTAAAAACTCAAAAGTTTTTAAATTTTAGAAAAATGATGATCTATGTTACCTCCAAATGTCCTTTAAGTTTAATTTATACATAGGTATACCTGTATTTTTTATGCTGATAAATCAGGAATAAGTTTTATTTTAATTGCACTCACTTTTAACCTCAGTGCACCTGCAGTGATTATTTATATATATAAAAGCCTTTTATTCATATTGATGCTCTCCTCATGTGGAACAGTGTAAGCTCTTTCTGTTGAATTTTTCAGATCAAGTGACACCATATATTTACTATGGATGTGTAGGATAAGCATATGATGGAAAAATTGACCAGGATGCAAAAACATAATTTTCACTCTATTTGTTTCTTCGACACTTAATGCACAACTAGTCCACCATTCATTATTACAAACAATGAATCTGTAATATTGGCGTAGTTGAGTACACATTAAATATATCAGAATTTAAATGCACGTTATTATAAAATATGGATGTTTATCAGAATAAAAGCCTGCAATTTTTGCAGGGAGTCAATATGAAAAGTTTAATGCCACGACTGGGATTTGAACCACAGATATCCTGGTTTCCATCCAGTCGCTCTAACCCATTAAGCTACCATGGCCAACTTGCCGTCATGACATTAAATTCCCCATTTGACTCGTATATTTCGTCGGTAGACCACTAAGGGCTCTCCCATTCGAGATACACCAGTTATTGCGGCTTACTATCATAAGTACTTGAGTCCACGGCTTCATTATTTAACTCTTATTATTTTAGTCAATTGATGGAAATTAATAATTTCTTCACACTAGCCATAAATAGGCTAAGATTTTTTATAGATAGTCAACATGCGTTTTAACTCATAAAAAGTGATTACAAAAAATATTGGAGTGTAAGAATACTAATGACCATTGTCAACTGTCAGGCATTAGAAAATGACAACAAGTTTTGTGTCCAAACTTCACTGATTTGGAACCAATTCTATGCAAGAATTTCCTGTTTCTACAATCGTTTTGCAGGAAATTGGGTGCTATTATTATGTCTTCATTTAGAAGCAATCTACGGACTTTAAAACAGTTTAATACTTTTACTACAGCTGATGATACATTTCCTTTAAAGCTGTCAACATCCTTTCCTGCAATGAAAATACCTATATCATTTGCAAAGTGTGTGATTTTAGCATCCAAATTGTTCAATTGTTATTAAAACACAATATCAGATCATTTATATACATTATGTAAGAGAATAGCTCCTTCTGGAACTCCTGATACTTCAGGCCCCTTTTGTGAAAGCCCCTTATTCGTTTCTTTCTGGCTTTTTCTATAAAATTAATCTCAACTAGCTGCTCTCTCATTTCAAGGTATGTCTTAAACAAATTGAAGACCATCCCTCTTACCCCATATTTATGCAGCTTTTGTAAGGAATGCATAATTTCTACTTACTGTGGGTAAGCAGTAGAAATAAAAACATATTTGACTTAATCTTGTTCTAAAGAGATTTATTCTTTTGGTGAAATAACTTTTTCTACCCAAACATTCGGTTTCAAGATTTCACTGAAAATAATTTTGAAACCCCTGAATAAAGAGAAATAATTGCATTCTTAATGAAAGATATGTCCATCTGTCTGTCTGCCTTCTGTCTGTGAACGACACAAAAAATTTATAAATTAGGTTAAATATCAAACTTTAAGTACAGTGTCTTCCATGATGTGTATAAAAATAGTCACCCCATCCGCACCAACACTTTACATGGAACATTTTTTAAGTCTTTTTAGCTTTCCCAAAAATGTCAATGATATTGATTAAATCACTATATATCTTGAATATTTAACGAAATGCATATTTTGAATTCTCTGGGAAAAGCCCTTAAAGTCTTCCTCGTTCTGGATGAATTTTGCACAGATAATAAACTATAAAGCCAGAAAAGCAGTCTTACTGCATAAAATATGTAGATACAGTAGCAGTATACAATTTCTCAAATCAAATGTTTGGTTGCTACACCGTGGCCATACAGTTAGTCTGCTTGACTCTCACCAAGGCAGCCTGCGTTCCAACTCAGCTAGTTGCAAAGTAAGATTTGTGGTGGATAACACAATGCTGTATCAGGTTTTCTCCTGGAACTCCAGTTTCCCCTGCAATTATTCCACCAATTTTTATTTTAACATCTTTCCTTTATCAACTTTGCTTTCATTCAATTCATCCATTTCCCTCCTCCTGGGGACTGGGCTGATCACCAGTCCCTGAATTACTCTCTCTGATCCATAGTTGTGGCACCTTCACCTGGTGCCTTAAATGGCTTAAGGGGTAGAGGAGCATAAACAGGACTGTGTTCCATATGAAGAGGCAAAGAAGAAATTTTTGGGAAACCAACCATTTCTGAGATATTCCTTTTTATTGGTTTAAATTTTAAAATATACTTTTCCCAAATAGGACACAATTATTTATTTATCTTCCAACTGTTCAAAGGGAGCAAAGTTTTAAAGCCATCATATAAAGACCAGCCGTTAAAAATCTATCACTTTAAGCCTACTGTTTTTCCCTATTCCACTTGTACATATAAGGACATATGTAATGAAATAATTTCTGTTAGTGGTTATCTCCATCAGTATGGGTGTAGTACATAGAAGTAATAAGAATAGGTTTTTACTAAGCGTAGCTACACAGATCATTGCATGAACTGTTGATCTAATCATGTTATAAAGTATGTGTAGAATGAAATTTTGCAGAAATACACTATATATTTTGATAAGTATAAAGAAAAGGTTGAATGTAGCTTTTGATGTATATGGTTTAGAACATGCTGTTATGATATAAGATGTTCATATTCATAATGTTCTCAATGTTTTAAAAAGAGATTATAACAAACCTGAATTTCTAGGGTTTGCTTCTATGTGTTCTTAACTCTCAAAAGCAATGTTTTGTCTTTCTACTGTTTACAGTGACTGCTTACAATTTTTGTAATTTACAGTCCATTTAAAACCAAAATGATGATTAGAGCTCATAATTCCACTTTTAATAAAAATTGTATGTGCAATCAGTGAAGTAAAATTCTTTTTATTTCATTGATTTTGAATCTTAACACTTAATATTCTTTGAAATTCTGTTATTAGAAAATTTGTGTAGCAATTGACATGAGATTCTCTCCTTTCTGAAAGTATAATGAAAATAGCTTTTGCAATTTGCTACTCTCTCTCTCTCTTTATATATATATATATTATCTTGGCATTATCTGAGATAGCTAGAAATGAAGCTTTTAAATTATATTTCTGAGGAATATAAAATGAGAATTGGAAAATCATTTATGAGTTTTAATGCTTTAATGAGAACACATTTTTGAAATGCATTTGCATTCTTTCCAGTTTTGTAAAAATAAAAATTTTATTACACTAATCTTTAATTAATTAAACTGTATTTAAAGTGGAATGTTTAAAATTTGTAAGTGATTAAATATATAGTTAGGAAGAAGTACTCAAATTTTCATAAATTTTAGATTGAAATAATAGTAAAGTATAAATCTTGATAGACTAGATACATTTGATCATTTCTTTCCAATATATTCCTGTTATGCCAAATAAAGATCAGCCCACTGAAACTTTGATTTCTCATCCTATTTGATTCAGATGCACTGTATGATTCCTGCACTATTTATACATAGAAAAGTAATATTAATACTGCTGTGTTCATAAATAATGCTACAGTTGATAGCATACGGGCCTACAGGACTAAAACAACTTCCTGCCTTGGAAACCTTTGAATGCACTGGTGTGAAACACTTAGAAATACCAAACTTTAAGGTAAACAATTGTAAGTTTCCCTCTCATAGTTAGATCCTAAATTGGAATGAGTCAAGTATGCAGATAGATACAAAGCAAAGTTATGTAGAGGCATAATGACTGGAAACTGCAATTTGGTTACTACATTAGATTTATATTTGATGTTACATTAATTTAGAATTCTCCTTTCTAAGAACAGCGCCTACTAATACAACAATTAAATTTTCATTCTAATTTCCAAAGTAAATTTGCAATACCTAGGTATGTGATATAGTTTTAACTCAAATAAATGGTCATCTGCAAGCTACCTTGATTTATTTATTTATGAGTAAAATGTTGTATATCTTGTTAGGCTATATGTGGACAGCAAGTAAATGAAAGGGCTGAATAATGCTCGAATTAATCCAGAATGTATAGAAATAGTTCACATCATTTATCTACTTAAGATAAGAGAAACTCCCAGAAAATCATTTAGCAGCATTTTCTTTACCAACATTTGATCTTTGGATCTCATTCACTGGGCGAGTTGAGCTCCCATCTTTGTTGGATAATTGAACCATTGTTGAACATGCCATCATAAACAGGCTAATCCAGCCTAACTTAGGCATAACTGTCCTTCATTACTCATAAAAATTTGAAGTTTGGTACACCTCAGAAAATCAAGCATAGTGTAGCGAATATATTACATCTCACATTAAATGGCTTTAAACATAACAAAAAGCTTTGAGACATTAAAAATTCATTCCATGTTTTAATAAATAAACATTTTGTAATATACAATTAATATGGTATATATCTGTGGTTCTCAAACTTTCTTAAACCACTGCCCTCTTGGCAATATCACAGCATCTCCCTAAATTATATTGCTCTCCAAAACCTAAATACTGAAGAGTGATTCACACTACCCACAAAGCTTGCCAATAACTATTTTAAAATAAAATCATGAACATTTGTTTTAAATCTAACACTCAAGTAGTCATGTGAGCTACACATGTAGCCCAGCCATTTTGTTTTTGAAAGTCCGCATCTCCATCTGCTGTTATGGTGGGGAGGGTTTTGGTAGCTTCTTTACACAATATGTTCTAAACATTCAGTTGGTCATAGTATACTCCAGCGAGACAGTAGCTTTGTTATTTGTGATTAAACTCAATTGCGCACAGCTGGGCTACTTAGGCAGTCTGCACGACCACTTATGCAACAGTTGTTGAAATGACTACTGAGAGAAAGGTTTGTCATGTGGGAGTTCCTGAGGATAATTTTATAATTACACAGTGGCTTAATGAAGCTCTAAATGAAAGCAGTGAAAGTGACATTGAAATCGATGACAATGATGAGGGAGAACAGGATCATGTTTCCCCAGATGTGCTTTACTCAGACACTGAGGAAGCCAGTGATGAAAATGAATCAAGTGATGAAGCAACGTATGGTGAGCCAGGTAATTATCATTATTATGTGACTAACGATAACTTTAAATGGAGAAAGGAAGAATCC
This sequence comes from Mantis religiosa, assembly GCA_030765055.1. NCBI lineage: Eukaryota > Metazoa > Arthropoda > Insecta > Mantodea > Mantidae > Mantis > Mantis religiosa. The sequence goes on from CM060950.1 coordinate 213,890,616, forward strand.
CCACAGAATATTATGACACATTCACAGAATGTTATTCTCCATCTTCATGGACCGAAAGGCAAAGTTAAATTTTTTGCATCTGAACTTGAGACTTTAGAACTTTTTCTGGGTACCAATGTCATAAAATTGGTAACCACTTGCACAAACATTTATACTACTGAAATAAAAGAACAGTTTCAACAATTTCAAATGATTGTGGTGTCAAACTAACGGATGAGATAGAGATTTAATGCCGGGATTAAATGAAGTATTAAAACTTAGTGCCCCTAACACCAGATGACAGAGGGATCGGAGCACCGTAGTAGTGGAGGAAGAAGAATGTTCATTTAGTCATCAAACCGCTGAGGATGAGATTGAATAATCTTGAAAACGTTTCTATTATACAACATAGTAAGTGAAGTTGAGTGTAAACATAGTGACTCATAAATCTAACTCAAATACTGAAAAAGATGCTCGAGACAGAATAGCTTTCTGTACTTATCTCAGAGAAACTTAAAGAGATTTAAAACCATCGTCACCTTGTCAGGATCTGCTTTTCAGCTTCATTTGAATCATATGTTAAACATTGATGGCCGTTGGCATGTAGGTACCGGTATACATACATATTTGTGATACTCAGCATTAGATTATTGGCATTTCTTCTTAGCATCTCTCATTTCTTTTGTGGGATATGTAGAAATAAGCATATTTTAGAACTCAACCACTCCCTACAAATATTAATCTCTATATTCCTTTGATTGTAACAAATAATTATTTGGCAATTCATGAAAACAAATGGCTTAAATTTAAGCTCCCACATCTTAACTTCAGAAATAAGGAAAGAATCCATCTGCACCTCAGTAGGTTGCTAGTCTTATATTGTCATTTTACAATTTACATTAAAAGAGCTTGAAACATATTTTAAAAATAAAAGATCTCCGATTACATGGAATGATAATATTAGACACAGTCCTACCAAACCAAATGAAATGTAAACAGCTTTTCTTTAATAGCAAAGTAGTCAACAAGCCAGTCAAGGATATACTCATTATTTCATGGATATTTCAATAGCTACAGTTGTCACCAATCAGCAGCAAATTATGAAGTGAGAGTACATTTAGACTGATGTAATAGGACACATTAGTCAACCAGCAATCCAAAATAATGTGAGCACCCATTGGGTCTCTCTGATCTGCCTCTTACTCAGGTGGTACAACTCAATTTGGGAACTAGTAGGATATACCTTTTACCTTCAATTTTGTGATTAGGTTATCCACATAATATATAGTGATAGCTGTATACATAATTTGAAAAAGAGCATTTAAAATTTACCAGAGTTTAATTGGAATTACTATCTAATAGTCATAATGCAATGCCCAGTTTCCCTGCTCTTAACATTTTTAACATCTTGGTCATATAAAAGCATGAGGTTGCTGTGCCATGGCTGAGTGATTATACTGCTGGGCTCTAGCAAAGCAGCCCAGGGCAACTGTAAAGTGAGATTTGTGGTGGACAATTCGGCACTGGGGCGGGTTTTCTCCAGGATCTCCAGTTTCCCCCACTATCTCATTCCACCGGTGCTCCATCTTCATCTCATTTATCTTCAGTGTCACCGCCTGCAGTGCCGTTACACACTAAAGGCCCGCGTTGGTTATGGAATACCATTTATATGTTTTCATAAGGTGATCCGTGATCATCTTCAAAAAATAATATGTATCAAAGTCATTGTTATATTTCAATTAAAGTTAACAAAATTCTTCAGCAGGGGTCTGTATCAACTTCTGCACTCAAACGAACCAAAACTTTGTCACCATATAAAGATACAACAAACTGTAGAAATAAGAGTTCTTAAGTCTGTTTTTTAACATAGCACTTTAGAAATATTTTGAGCCGAACCTGTTTTCAGTTCTACACAACATTATAGCCGTTATTTTTCCATGATAAGCAGATAAGTTTAACAGAAATGAGCTATTGAATTGGATTTTCACCACACAGAACACGTTAAATGGTTGCAATCAATCAATATGATTATTCCAGGATATATGTTTATCAAGTTGCAATCCTAAAAAGCTGTGTGTGTAAGATTCTTGTATTATAATATTACCATATTTAATATAAAACAATCTATCTTTTTTCTTATTATTTAGCTAAAATTTAATTAAATTTGTCTTTCCAGGATTATTATTGAGGTTTAAAGATTTAAAATACGTATTTATTCTTATTGATTCCTTAGAATCTAATAATTGCAGGTCATGATCGTTGTTTGCTTTTCATATAATAGTAGTGTCAATTGCATGCTTATAATTTTACAGTCAGGTGTAGAGTACATATCATGTATATATAATATAAAGAATAATGGTCCAAGAATAGAGCCTTGGGGTACTCTGTATTTAACTATTACGGGACTATATTTAATTTTTTTTTACTTGAATTCCTTGTTTTAAACTTACTTGTGTGTGTTATACATACCCTTTTAAATATGATGAAATTAGTCTATTGGCGACTCCCCTAATTCCATACTTTTCTAGGATTAGTAGTAATGTGTCATGTTGGTCATAGTATGTGATCTATTTGGTTTTTGGGTTGACTCAAACAGCAGTAGACCACAGTAAAATATGGGAACAAACTTTAAACCCCACAATCATGCCCATTTATTATTATTATTATTATTATTATTATTATTATTACTATTATTATTATTATTATTATTATTATTATTATTATTATTATTATTATTATTATTATTATTATTATTATTATTATTATTATTATTATTATTATTATTATTATTATTATTATTATTATTATTATTATTATTATTATTATTATTATTATTATTATTATTATTATTATTATTATTATTATTATTATTATTATTATTATTATTATTATTATTATTATTATTATTATTATTATTATTATTATTATTATTATTATTATTATTATTATTATTATTATTATTATTATTATTATTATTATTATTAATTATTAATTATTATTATTATTATTAATTATTATTATTATTATTATTATTATTATTATTATTATTATTATTATTATTATTATTATTATTATTATTATTATTATTATTATTATTATTATTATTATTATTATTATTATTATTATTATTATTATTATTATTATTATTATTATTATTATTATTATTATTATTATTATTATTATTATTATTATTATTATTATTATTATTATTATTATTATTATTATTATTATTATTATTATTATTATTATTATTATTATTATTATTATTATTATTATTATTATTATTATTATTATTAATATTATGATTATTATGATTATTATGATTATGATGATTATGATGATTATGATGATTATGATGATTATGATGATTATGATGATTATTATGATTATTATGATTATTATTATTATTATGATTATTATTATTATTATTATTATTATTATTATTATTATTATTATTATTATTATTATTATTATTATTATTATTATTATTATTATTATTATTATTATTATTATTATTATTATTATTATTATTATTATTATTATTATTATTATTATTATTATTATTATTATTATTATTATTATTATTATTATTATTATTATTATTATTATTATTATTATTATTATTATTATTATTATTATTATTATTATTATTATTATTATTATTATTATTATTATTATTATTATTATTATTATTATTATTATTATTATTATCATGATCATGATCATGATCATCAATCATCAATCATCAATCACCATCATCAAAATCATCACCATCACCATCACCATCATCACCATCATCACCATCATCACCATCATCATCATCATCATCATCATCACCATGATCATGATCATGATCATGATCATCATCATCATCATCATTATTATTATTGAACAAAAAAGTAATTTTAAGCATTGAATGGTTAAAGCCAGACTGAAAAATCCAATGCCATAGCCGGGATTTGAACAGCAGATTTCCCGCTCTCCGATCGGTTGCTCCAACCAGCTGAGCTACTATGGTCAACATGTCGACATGACATTAAATTCTCCAACTATCTCGTATGTTTCCCGGTAGACCACTGGGTGTTCTCATATGCTATGAGACACATACCTTTTTGTGGCGACTTACTATGCTGTAAGTACATAAGTCCCAGGCTTCATAGTTCAACCTCTATCTTATAGTGTTGGCCATAGTAGCTCTGTTGGTTAGAGCAACCACACGGAGAGCGAGAGATCCGTGGTTCAAATCCCAGAAATGGCATTGAATTTTTTAGTCTGGCTCTACTCATTCAAACCTTAGCCTACACACGGCTGCTGTGGAAGAAATGATTATTTCCAATTTTAAGTATTATATTTTAGATACATAAACTATAGTAACGCTGCCAAATTGTTGGAAATAGGCGTTTGTGGCATCAGGTATTTTGAATGTATTCTGTCTTTATTGGTTTGAATTGTTCAAATCAATTGTTGATTGAAACTAAATATTTATTCATTGTTATCTACGTGCATAATTAAGGGATATATTGCACAGTACCGGAAAAAAATATTGTAGTTCCACCGTAAACATATTTAGCAGCCACCATAAAATAAATGAGCACTTTTAGATACAAGTGCATATGTGCGTATAAACATATAGCTCAAAAAAAATTCCATTTAATGTTTGCAGGAGTTATTATTCTGTGTGACTGCTACACAACCATATATCTGTAAGATAGAGAGAGACTTCTTAGAAACAATTTTTTCTAAACTGTGTATGTTATTCCTATTTTATCTCTTTGCTTAGAAACAAAAACAGCTTGATAGCCATGATATAGACATCAGCTCTTAATATATTTGACTATCCATAGAACCTACTGTGTTCACATATCGCTCTTGCACCTACACAAACACTATCAATAAGGTAATTTATTTTGGATGTATATATCCTTACTTTAACTACAGGATCGAAATATGGGGTAGAGCTGCATAATGTCACATGAACATGTTACTAATTCTACAGAAGAAATGTATTAGATTGATTTATAGCCTAAAAGGAAGGGAATCATGCAGAGAAACATTTAAAACTGAGAATATGTTCACAGTCTATTCTCTGTATATATACAGAACTATATTATTCATAACCGATAGATTTACATTAGTACTAAACAACCAAAAAAAAATTACTGAAAAATTACAGATGTTATAACCAGAGTTAACAAAAGAGAAGTGTATTGATGGTTGACCTCCACTAAACTTAATCATAAGTTCGATAAAACCAAGGCCTCCTAAAAGGATATTTTGTTGATTATACCTAGAAACCAAAATTCATAGTGCCTAGGCTGAAGTCTTTCTCCTTTTGGTTTCAAAATACAAATTCTTGCATTAAAATTAAACCCAAATGGAGGCAGAATATATCTACAAGTACTAAAGAACATTCATGTATCAAATTTGAATTTTGTTGCCTTCCATGTGAATTTGCTATTCATCAAGAACGTACACTTCTGCACCTGGTACATAAGGAAGCAAACCTCTACTCATTAAAATAGCAACAATTCTAAGTTAAGGTAAGAAGAGATCCTGACTTTTGAATATATAATCGTCAGTAATGCATGTTAAGAACACACGTTCAGATTGTGAAACATCAAGTGATGTTTGCCCTGGAAGATTGAATCAGTGAGAACCGCTATGCCACCTTTAACATAAGCTGTTGCAACCTCTCCTTAATCCCGATACTCTGAGACTGCCCGAATTTGCCCATGGAACACCAGAGGCTTCCCGGTTCATACAAACTTGTTGCTGGACACGAAGTGACCCAGGACTGTATTTCCTTCTTCTATCATTGCCATGAAGATGGATCCAGACACCATCACTGTACTCCACCCAAACAGAGCCACATAGACATGCCTTTCCTGGACGGCAATCCATGTCCACGCCATGTCCACGTCGACCACCAGGTTGTAACCAACCACAGGTAGGTACTGAGCCAGAGAAATGCAGCTATCATCCAGGTTTCGGAATACCAGTCTACTCACGTTATTGTTTGGTCCAAATGTGCAAGATACCTTTCTCAACAGCAGTGCACTAACACCGTTACGAAAACAAAGGTAGTTTGTATAGTAAATGTGGGAACTTGTTCCACTCTTTCTTTACGTAGTATGCAGAAGAGTAATGCATTCCACCTAAAAGTTCGATACATTGAGAGACTTCTGAAAATGAAAGAAGTTATTTATAGAAAAATATCTACAGAAACATGTGTTTATAAGTGTGTAGTCTTTGTGTCCATGCACAATATAACTAAAAAATGAGAGGTTGGATGTATAAAACTTTGGTATTTAAGTTAGTAGCATTTAAAGATGCGTCACAAATTTTTTTGACAAAATCTCTTCTTTCCAGCTACACTATATGTGAAACATTTTTCAAAGATTGTAATTTTCTCAAAAATTCCTATTAATGATTTTATATGGTACGCTGTATTAAAGGTACTTAAGTGACATGTATGTATGTTTTGTATTTTCTGGGGACAATTTGTGAAGTTAACTGCTATATAGTGAAGACTGCTATATAGTATATATATTTCATAGTGAAGAAAACACTCAAGTAATGTGTACTGGGGTTTGAACCCATCAACAACAGGATATGTACCTTAATAATAAAAGCACTGTTTTTTAACATAGCTATCATCAATATCTATGCACCTACAGAAGAAAAGGAGGATGAGATCAAATATGAATTCTAGCAAAAACTCAAACAAGTACATGATAAGTTCCCATCAAATGATATAAGTATCATAGTTGGAGATGCTAATGCTTAAATTGGGAAGGAGAAAGTCTACAAAGGACCCAATCATTGGGAGTCAGCTTAAATGATGAAACCAACAACAATGAAATAAGGCTTATCGATCTTAATATATATTAATTTTGACGTCACTGTTACTAAATTCCTCCAAACACACACTTATCGATTTTGTTACTTGCAAGAATATGCGAATGAGCTCACACTATTCCCACACAAGTATATCCATTAGGGGACATGCAAATCACCTGACTGAAAAACCATAAACCAAATAGATCATATACTAATTGAGACCAGATGCGCATCAAGTGTCATGGATGTAAGATCCTTCTGAGGAGCATGTTGTGGGACAGACCATTTTCTCGTCAGGACAGCCTTCAGAACCGGAAGCAATATACAGAAGTAAATCATAAAACGGGAAAGATTGTAAACAAAATTCAATCAAATATAGAAACAGTAAAATATGGAGTACCTCAGAGAACAGTACTAGGGCCTCTGCTTTTCATTATATATGTTAATGATATTATTTGTCCACAAAATACAACTATAATAACTTACGCAGATGACACAACTGCCGTATGCTGGAACAAGACATTGGAAGCTCTAAACAAAAATTTAAATCACACTGCTAATACCCTAATCAAATACTTTGAATCCGTAAATTTAAAATGTAACATGCTAAAAACTAAAGTAATGTGACCCAATACATCAAGAAAATCTACCTCCAATACAGAATTGCAAATAAACACCACCACCATTGAAGAAGTAAAATCATATAGGTTTCTTGGAATAATTGTTGATATACAGTTAACATGGGCTAAACATATAGATTATATATGTAATAAAATTAGTAAATGTATATACTTGCTTAGGTATTTTCAAAGTTACAAAGACACTAGGCTTCTGCAGATGACTTATTTTGGATGTATATATCCTTACTTTAACTACGGGATCGAAATATGGGGTACAGCTGCAAAATGTCGCATGAACATGTTACTAATTCTACAGAAGAAATGTATTAAATTGATTTATAGCCTAAAAGGAAGGGAATCATGCAGAGAAACATTTAAAACTGAGAATATGTTCACAGTCTATTCTGTGTACATATACAGAACTATATTATTCATAACCGATAGACTTACATTAGTACCAAACAACCAAATTCATGACTATAGTACAAGAAATGGTGATAACTATCACATGTATAATATTAACAGGTGTGTCACTGAAAAGGACATTAATATCAGAGGAATCAAACTGTATAATAAACTACCTAGTGAGATAAAAATTTTGACAAATAGCTCAAGACCAAAATTTAAAAGCAAATTAAAACAATATTTGTTAAATAAATGTATATACAGCCTAGATGAATTGTAAATTATATATGTAAGAATTTGGTACCAGCATACAAATGTCATATTGTTAAATAATTTGTATAGAAATGAGTGTCCAAAATCAATGTACATCTGATAAACTGGATCAATAAACTATCAATATCAATCAATATCAATAAAGAAAACATTAAATAGATCGAATGCAGTAACAATATCTCTTTATGTTCATAAAATCCAGGATGCATAGGTAAGGAAAGTATACCAAGGAGAGTTAGCAAAGAAACTGAATAACATAGAACCATAAACAGGAGATACAGATGCAAATAAAATTGAAGAGTACTGGCAGAAAATTAAGTCAGGAATGTTAGAAACAGGTAAGGAAGTGATAGGAAAAAGACAAAAGAAGCAAAGGAATGTTTGATATGATGATGAATGCCTGGAAAGCATTAAAAAACGGAATGAAGCTTACAAACAGTACTTCGCCAGACCAACTAGACAGAGAAGGGAGGAATATGAAGAACCAAGAAGAACAATGGGATTCAACAGAATTTTAAAGATGGTAATATCAAATTTGCCTATCAGAAAAAAAAAGGTACCAAAGAAGGATATATAGCCAATATAAATCTTCATTATGATGAAGATGGCAACATAATAGAGGACAAATTTAAAATAACCAGAGGTGTAAAGAGGTTTTTGAGAAACTGTTAAATCCAGAGACAACAAAGGTACCTAGCAGAAATAAATGAAAATTTTGATGAGACACTGATAAACAATAGTCAGGAAGAGGAGCCCAGCCAGCCTTAAAGATTGATTGATTTTAAAGAAGCATACGATATTATAGATAGGAATAAACTGTTTTAGATCTTGTTATATTTCAACATCCCTGTGAAACTGGTAACATTCATTTGACTAACAATGATGAAGACCATTACCAAAGTCAAAATACAGACCCTTATAGTGTCATAAGAGAGCTGAAACAGGGGGACGGACTGGCACCAACCCTGTTAACATAGCACTTGAGTATGTAATCAGGAGATTGTAAATCTAGGGGAATGTCACATTGGAGTACAATATGGTTCAGCTCTTGGTATATGCAGACGATATCAACATAATGGCACAGTCCCATGCAAGAGCAAAGGAAACCTTCTAGGAATTAAGAGATGCAGCTAATGGGATAGGCTTACAAATAAGCCCACAAAAAACAAAAATTATGATCAATACACGAAGTAAAATCAGAAAACCTTATCAGTTTAAAATCGTGTCATTAGAGTTAGAAATAGTCAATCAGTTTAAATATTTGGGATGCTGGATAACAGTAGATAACAACTAAATTTATGAAATAAAGAGAACGATACATGCCGCCAATGAAGTTTACACATTGCTATTAACAATTATCAAGTCAAGAAATATTCATTGCCAGACCAAAGTAATACTATAGAAAGTCATGATTAGCCCAATATTGACATATGGCATTGAGACTTGGACCATGAATAAACAAGCTGCTAATTTAATCGACACTTTTGAAAGAAGGATCTTAAGAAGAATATATGGCCCAGTCTAAGATAAAGGTGTGTGGACAATACACTATAATAATGAACTATATAATCTATATAAACGCAAGTTAACCACCATCAGCAGATGTCACAGACTTCATTGGGTTGGACATATCATGAGGATGGGAGATAACAGAATCCCCAAGAAGATAATAAATAGCCATATCGAAGTTGGAAGGCCCATAGGAAGAACCAGGGACTGTTGGATCACTGCTGTGGTAAATGATGTTAAAATCCTACTCAAAACCAGGCAGTGGTCATCAGTTGCTAAAGACAGAGCCAGATGGAGGCGGATGATTATGGAGGCTATGGTTCGATCCCAAACTGCTGCGCTATAGAAGAAGAAGAAGTTTGTGAGGTACTGTAGAACCTTGAGTAACTGGTGTACATTATGTGAAAGTCAGAAGCAAACTACACTCTTTATTCCAAAAATCTTTTGTACAATAAGCAATTTCCAAGACTTCTGTTATTAATGGTTTGGGTTGTTCAATACTTTGTAACTATTTTAAATCCCTGTAAATAGTGAATTGTTTCCTGTCATTGCATGGAGGCATTATGGAATTTTAAGACCACGATATACTGTCCAGTATTTAAACATTTATGAGCATTCCTTTTTGTACCTTCACATAAATTAACATTTAACACAGCTATTTCTGCAAATAGCTATAAAGATGTACTGCAAAGGTTTACTTCCGTTAAAATGAATTAGATAGAAAAATAATTTTTTATAAGAATTTTTTTTTTTGTGCAATTTTACGTCCTCCAACGTTAAGTCATATCGGACAGTGAATGAAATTAGTGAAATAATGCCCAAAGGAGTCCGGGGTCCATAGGATTATAGTTATTCAACATTTGTCTTGCGTGATAAGGAAAAGCCCAGGAAAAACCTTACCCAGGTAACTCACCCTGACCGAGATTTAAACTCGGGACCTCTTGAACGTGAGGAAGACATCTATGCTACCGAGGCGGGCTAAAGATACTCTGTATACCCATTAAAACATTACAGAGTAGAGAATACCATATGAATGTAACATATAAGATGTTAGGCTTTGTCTTTCTTGTATGGTTTACAAACATGCAGAATCAATGAGAATAAACAAGACTTCATATGCTAGCACCATAAAATTCAAGATATATATTTTATTTGTAAGAAACATATGATAGTTTAATCAAAATAATTAAAAATTTTTGAGAAAACAAACATAAAAGATGTTCCTATAAATGGAAGTTTAGAGTAGGGAATTTTTTTCAAAATCTTTGCAGCATATCCTTGGAAAGTTAAACTCCTCCCCCGCTCCTCTCTAGATTCATATAAAGTCTCCCTAGAGGGAGGGGTGGCGGCTAGAGAACAGGAGACTGCCTGATTTTGGATGACTGATGTCACTAAAAGCATCCTCTTTCCTTTCATGCAGCTACCTAAGATACCTTTGAATTATTGTAACCCTGAAAGAACTAAGCATTTCAAGGGTGATGTGGAATGAAGTAGATGGGAAATATTTCATTGAATAGGAAAGAAAATAAGTGACAATTGTTAGAGAAACTACTTACTCATGATGCATAACTTTGGTATTGTGGGTTGCATGATGCTTTATAACATTACATCCTCCATCATAATACTACCAATCATTTATGATACTAAGAGTATTTACTGTAAGCAAAGCATAGATTTTTCAGAGTAAAGGAGCATTTTTTCACAATTTATAAAATGATCTGTTTTTATTTTGCAATGAATCATTTATTCTGGATATCACTAAAATAACTTTATAATATAAATCAGATGTATATTATGATTAGCTGACGAAAAGTAAGTTGCTACTGATGATTATTAGCTTGTTTGCACTTAATAGTTTATTTTACCTGTGCCTTCTCTCACATGCATCTTTTATTTCATTATTTTGTGTTACATTGGTATTTCATAATTCACTATCTCTGATACCAAGCGCAAAGTTGAAAATGTTCCCAAAGCCATCTCTTCTAAATTGTGTAATTTAACTGCCTCTGCCCTCAAACTCCTTCAAATCAGAAAAAATAAATTTTGTTACCTGTAAGAGAATGTTACAATAGCAAGAAAAGTTATCATTCCTTGTACCATCATTGCATTTAAATTCCAAAGTAAGCAGAAAACTGTTATGTAGGACTATTTGCGATATTCATACTGCCGTGGTGACACACATAAGAGGTTCAGGCAGAGCGATAACGTGGCTTGTTTACACAAAGGAACTGAGAAAGACAGCACGCAGATAGAGGTCTGCTGAAACAAACTGAGATAAATGCAAATTTCTGGTGACATCTTGATTGATAGAGATTATTCGGTTTCCTGAGTGTTCTGAAACAGTCTGGAATTATCAGATAAGGTATTTAAGGAAGACACAGAGTCGTAAACAGTAAACAGTTGAGCTGCTGTTGTAAACAGGTGTAATCAGAACACTGTTATGGTCATCGGCCTTGGTAGATTGTATATATGATTTAATACTGCTACTGTGAGTGCATTTCTACGCAAATAAAGAAATTAGGATTTCGGCAAACTGGACTTTTAATTCTACAAGCCCACAAAGTCACAATACATTCAGCATGTGATTTCATCAAACTAAGAAGGGGTTCTCTTAAAGGCACACATGCCACTTAATTGGCATAGATGTGGTATTTTTATTCCTGTAAAGACAAAATAATAATGCATTTTTATTAGAATTTAATATTTTTACTTTTTAATCTTCCATATAGTAACATAAATATTAAATGTTATGAAAAATGCCTCTAAACTGTTTTGACTAAACAAATATATTGTAAGAAATAGGGAAACCAGTTAGATCTATTTATACTTTATTTGACTGTTAAGCAATTAATGTAGCTTTAAAGATACACTTACAACACTGTTTCGCACATTCAGAATAAACAAAACTGAAGCATCAAATCAAATCACAGCTGGTGTCACTATTGAATCACAACTCTTACTGACTGCATTCAATGCTTTCCATTGTCAACTTTCTACTAGAACTTTGTAACGGTTTAACTGTCCAACTGAATATTCACTGCTTGCATGCAAATAGAAATCCTCTCAAATAAAGGTTTTTGGAAGGGAATATTCCTGAGTGATACAAAATGAAGGATCTAGAGCCAAGAAACTTTAATAAACCATGGCGTGACAGTCCTTGGAGGGCCAAGGCCTACCAACCCGACTGCCGCCCTCACGCCCACTTAAGCATGGCAGAGGTGGACGATCATCCAACCGATACGGGGAGGAGATGTGGTCAGCATCTCGGCACCCCCCAGCCGGAATGTTTGTTTCCTTAACCAGGGCCACTTACCTAGCGTAAGCTCCTCACTTTCCTCACGATGCTTTGTGGGCACCTGTCCTATACCCAGAACCTAAAATCCCCACCACGTGGGTGGGATCGAACCCAGGCCGCTTTCCGTGGTCAGAGACCAAGGCATGCTGCCTTAGCTCGCTACGCCATGGCACAGGACCTTGTACAACTTTGTCTTCAAAAACTCATCCTACTCCAAACTATCCTTTAAATTAAATATTCTTCAAAAATTTTGATTTTCTCAAAAATGACTGTAATGATTTTGAATACATTGTCATACGGTTATTATATTTTTTATGACAAATGAGATGTATATCATAAATTTTTAGGGAATATTCTCTGAAGTCCTTTTCATTCTGAATGATTTGAATAACTTGCAGATCTTAAGAAATAAACAATGTTGCAACACCGAAAATGTGTCAAATACATTTATTTGTTTGGTTAACAATTTCCGAGATATTCCTTGCTATTGGTTTGTATTTTATAGTATTTATACTTTTCTCAAATGGGAAATCATTTATGTTTTCCTCTGGGTCATGCCAATAAAATTAAATTTTGAAGTACTTACATAGTGACTAAATCTTAAAAGATTTGTCCTTGGCTTAAGGCTTCTGTATTACCATATTCTTATTGCACTTATAAGGAAATAAATAATAAAGCCATCCAGTCTTTATAATTTAAAATTATTTTCAGAGAAAAGTAATCATTAGTAAAAGCATTTTCCACTAGAGTAGAGAAAGTCTTTCAGTGTAACACATATTCTGTTTTAATGATATAGTTGCTATTTGTGTATTTCTTGTTAAAGTGCAAAAAGTAGAGAATTTCAAAGACATCACACAGCAATCCATTCTTAAAAGATTTGACTTTAAATATTGCTTTTCTTCCTACAAGGAAGTTTACAATAAAATAATTTCTACAAACCTTTATCTCAATTAACTTAAATAGAAAAAGCCTTTATAGATATAACTTGTGGAAGAATGGAGAGAAAGTCATTTGAAGGTAACTGATAAGGCTTTACTTTATAAATATTTAAAGTAAAATAAGTATTAAAATTATGAAAGGAAAAATCAAAGTTGAACAATTCAGTGTAATAGCTTAATAGCTTAGACATGAAGCACAGATCTTCTGCTCTATGCATAACTGCTCTGCCACTGAGCTACCATGGCAACTTGGCAGTACATTTTATTCCCCCAAATGACTTTCATTTTCCTAGTAGGTGTAAATAGCTGTGTGTTAGAACAATCAGTTATTATTTATTGACCTATAAAGTAGAAAAAAGAAAGTGTTATTTGCAAGCAAAGGTTCCATATCAAGATAACTTAGATACCAGAGCCCCTGAAAGACATTTTTATTTTCCCTACTACTTACAGCAATTAGAGAAATGTTGTATTCCAACCCAAAAATTTGATACCAAGGTTTCACCGGAAATACATGTTTGGAGACTCCCGAACTCAGAAAAGCATTTTTAGAAAAAGCGACATTTTGACACAGCAAAGAAAGTCCCAGGGTAATGAGGCATAAAGGGGGTTACACTATGTTCCGATACCCTGCTATTGCTGGTTTATCACACTTCAGTTTACTTCAGTTACAGCCCATTCAAAAACATTCTGATGCCTTTTACTCTTATGAATCAGTCTTGGTTTTAGTGAACTGAGTGAATAGGGCACATTTAATGGTTCTATTCCCTGTGTAGCATGCATTTTCTGTCACACCATTTACTGACCTTGTCACACTTTGTAACTATGGCACATTCCTATTAGGATCTTTCTTTGCGTTATGTGTCTATGTGTGCATGCTTGAATATGTGCATGCACGTGAGATGGGGTTTCTCTCTATATGGGACTGAGAAAATATCTCAAACATGAGAAATATGTGAAACATTAAATTTAGTATATAAGTTTTAGAAATTTTTAAGGATACGACAGAAAATTTTGAATAAAGTCCATCCATTCAAGCTACCCTTTATATGGAAATCTTTTCCTTATTTTGATTTTATCAAAACTGCCTCCTTAAACTTTTTGATTAATATACCAAAAGTAAGGATGCTTTAGGTGAACTAAAATGCATCTCTTTAATTTTCTGGGAAGCATCCAGTATGTGCCCTTTATTTTCAACAGTTGGACAATCTGAATGAAAACTATCAAACAATTCAAAACTTGTGGAAACGTAGAGTCAGAATGAAAAATTCAATGCCATAGCCGGGATTTGTACCACGGATCTTCTGGTTTCCGTGGTTCAAATCCCGGCTATGGCATTGAATTTTTCATTCTAGCTCTACGTTTCCACAATTTAGCCTACATATGGCCAGTGTGAGAGAACAATTAATTTCCAATTCAAAAGTTGCTAACAAACAGATTTTTCGATAGTTTCCATTTCATTTGAATTTTCATTACTATACTAAAGCAAACAGTAGCTTTCATTTGGCTTACCTTACCAATAAGATTAGAACAATGGGAATACTAGATCCTATTGTCTACATTGGCTCTTAAAAGAAATTGTAGTAAGGTAATTTAGAATTAGATTATGAATGAGCTTTTCTATGAAAGTTTGTTAAAAATAGGTAGATATTAATTAGGTAACACATTAGATTTTCCAAATATACTCTTTCTGAATTCAGGGGGAATTCAAAAATGTATTTCTGATAAAAATATTAACATATTTCCTTTTGCCTATTACAGCTGAGGCTAGAGGAAATAAAAAAAAGACATTATGTGTGTATTTATATTACTTAGCTTAGAGTACATGATTTCATATTATCAAGTAGACATAAAAGTTCCACTCAAAATGCCTAGAGACATAGAAGTTGCAGTTTATAGCATAACTGGAGATACACATTATGCTGCACGAATATCTAGTAACAGCCAAACATATAATATTAAGTCATTCCATTGTACCCCACACATCGAGCATCTTCATTAACCTAAAGGGGAATATAGTCGGCTATGGGAAAGAAACTGGTATCCAGCTTATATATAAATAACATCTCCACAAAGCTGAACAGAGCCCTAAAGATACAACACTACGATTCCCTGGAAGCATAAATGAAAAGACTCAACTGTCAAGATGGACCGTTGTGGAAAAAAACTAAACATGTACTTAAATACAAAGATAACATACCTCCTCTAAAAATTGGCAATCATGTACACAACCCAGATGAAAATGTGGAGCTTTACAGCGCACAATTGCAACAGCAGTTTCAACCCAATCCTATCACCAGCAAAGATTTTTCTAACTTTAACAGCAGCATATCTCAACCATTGCAGCTTTCTAATTTTCCTAAGCTCGTCACACCTGGACAGGTTAAAAATGTGATTAGTCGATTTCCTCCAAATAAAAGCTCCTGGCAAGAACTTGATAGTCCAACCTTTGCTTGCACATCTTCCAAAAGAAAAAGCTGTAGTCTTCTTAACAGAAATTTTCAATGCTATTCTTCGCTTGACTTACTTCCTACAAAGATGGAAACATGCATTTGTTGTTATGATACCTAAACCTAACAAAAATAAACTTTACCCTAAAAGCTATCAGCCAATAAGTCTATTATCTCTATTATCTAAAGTATTTGAATGGCTATTGTTGCCTCGTCTTGTTGTACAGCTCCAGGAAATCATACCATCCACTCAATTTGGATTTAAGTCATTGCACTCCTGTCCACAGCACCTTCACTGAATTGTTGACACAATTATGGACACATATGAAGAAAAGCAAGTGTGCTTAGGTCTGTTCCTTGACACAGAGAAAGCCTTTGATAAAGTGTGGCATAATGGGTTATTACTGAAAATCAGGAATTATGTCTCCGATAAGTATGTCAGAATAATAGCATCCTATCTGCATAACCGATCTTTTTCAGTAAAATATCAAAGTGCACAATCCAGATCACAACCAAAACTCTCTGGTGTTCCACAAGGAAGTATTCTAGGCCCACTTCTATACACTTGTACACCTCAGACTTCCCTCAACATGCTCCATTGCACATTTTGCTGATGATGTTGCAATCCTTAGTAAAGGCAGTTGTGAATCAGAAGCTGAGAAACTACTGCCCTGAAATCACAAAATGGTGCTCTAATTGGAGAGTGGTGATGAATCCACAGAAATCACAAGTAGTATATATTACATATAAAAACAGATCACATATTATGACATAGTTCTTGGAGGAATTGCTATATGCACCACATAGTCAGTTCATTACCTTGGCCTCATATTGGACAGTAAACTAACTTGAAATCTCCACATTCATTCATTCATTCATTCATTCATTCATTCATTCATTCATTCATTCATTCATTATTCATCCTTTTAAAACATATCCATGTTTTTGGACACGTCATAGTTACAAAGTATACGTACAAAACAAAGAAATAAAATGATACAAGTTATTTACTATAGCACATCAATAATCATACATTATTATTTACAAATTTACTATATTTACAATTCTTTGTTTAAAAATTAATTTATTGATTAGAAACATCCATTTATACAATATTTTTTAGTTCCTTTTTGAAAATGTTATGGTTTTGGATCCTTTTTAGGTATGGTGGAAGTTTATTGTGAAGTTCACATGCTGATGCTATTGGTTTAGTTTTATATAATTCTAATGAATGCATTTGTCGGGGATAGTTGACTTGTTTTCTTGTAAAGTAATCATGGTTGTTTCTATTCAGTTGTCTGTTGTTCTTAATTTTTAAGTACAGAATTGTTTCATATATGTATAATGAATACAAAGTCATAATTTGTAAACATCACAAATCTTCTCTCAGGACTAAGACATCGAATCCAACAAATCAAACACATAATACAGTCAAAATCGTCTCTTGCAATGCTGTATAAATGCATTCTATAGAACTCACTAATTAAACCTATTTCACAATATGGTTGCTCCATATGGGGCTCTGCTACAGCGTCACAAGTAAAAAGAATCCAAATAATCCAGAACAGATACCTAAGATTGACCAAAGGTGCCCCATGGTATGCTAGCAATATCATACTTCACAGGGACCTGAACATACCAGAAGTGATGGATGTCATCAGGACAAGCTACAGCAGACTACACCAAACTTTTGCCAATCATCCAAATCCACTGCTACAAGACATATTCCTACACCCCCTCCACAACTGCAAAATGGAAGACTAAAAAAAAAAGGACACAATAACCTGCTCATTTAATATGTGTTTTGTATGTATGATAAAGTGTACTTTTCTTGTTTTGTGATTATAATGTAATATGTTTGTTAATATTTAAATATAACTGATGTAGGATTGTTATTGAACAGCATCCTAACACACGCTTCAAGTTATGTACTATTACTCTTGCTCTGAACTATAAGTACCATAATGTAGTTGGATACCATAAAGTTTATAGACAATTAAAAAATATATTATCAAATGACTTGGTTACTTTGGTTATATATTTATAGGACAGCTCCGTGTGTGTGTGTGTGTGTGTGTGTGTGTGTGTGTGTGTGTGTGTGTGTGCATGTGCGTGTGTGTGTTTTTTTTTTTTTTCATAGATTTGAGATATGACAGGCGCCAAAATAAAGAAATCAGAAACTAAGTAAAAGAGAATGTGATTTCAAGGTTTAGTGGTCTTATTTCATAAAACTAATTTTAGATTAGTGTCTATATTTTTATTCATCCTGTGAAGGCTAAAAGTATCTAATAAACCCTGCAATATTAGGAGTTAGTGCTCATCACGACCATATTCTGAAAGCATATAATCCAACACTCATTGTTCTTGCAGATCTTCTGTCTTCTGTCTTATTACAGCATAATTACGCCCTATCTTTTTGTTATTTTTATTGTTATTTTTCTTTTTTGTTATTCAACAGGTCCATAAGTGCCAACCAGGTTATGAGGGTGTAAGAAAAGTTTGACATCCTGCCGCAGCATCAGCTCTAGGTGAAGCATCCAAGCATCTCAAGAGTCCTGTACAGAAATTTTAGGAGATGAAGAATGAAGAAGTAGAGAAAAGTGAAATTTCCAACTTAAGAGACCCAATATAAATGGGGTGGCATGGGTGCTGAACAACTGAAATTTTGTCCACCCAGAAATGTACCTTAACAACAACCAGAAAGTTATTTTAGCTGCAGTTCTATCCATTCATAGAAGGTATGCGAAAACCCGCTCGCATAAAGATTCCAGATTTCATGTTCCAAAATCGCATTTAAGTTTTAAATTAAATGTAGTGCCTGGCATTCTTTATGTTGAAAATATGCAATTTCAAAATAAAAGGTGAGGTACAGCAGGTTTTTTTGCTAACTGTATGTTTGTCTGCATAAGTTCATGGTAAAAGAGTAATACTTGTGCACTGTAATAGCTGTTGTGCCAGAATTTGTAACTCAGGTATTAATTGAAGCACTTGCTGACACTTTCAAGGATAAAATTTCCCTAGATACTGTAATACTGAGTCTGTTTTAATAAACTTCACAATAACTTTGTACCTGAGAGCATTGCTTCTAAGTTGCATTTTGCAAATGTTACAAGACAAAGGAAAATCACAAAATTTATAGAAAAGCATTAATTTCAACATTTAGCTTTTGTGTTGGGAGTACTGAAGTAGTCACACATATTTACACTCAACTTTAAAAGAAAAGTTAAAGTTAGTAAAAGAGCGACATCTTCGAGGGCGATCACCCTCATTATCTAGTGGTTGACTGAACTCCTTGTTTTCTTTTACTCCTATGACTGTTGATGCTGCAATTAGCTTAGTGGCAGGATTTCAACATTTTATAGTATTACTCTTTCTAATTGTGAGTCATTTTTCCAGATGTTCAATTTTGTTGGTAAGGGCAGTGGTTTCAGGAATTTTATATTTTGTCAAATATGATTTTTTGGTCTAAAATTGCTGTGATCTGTTTCTCTTTCCTTATGTTAGTCAGGCTTCCACATTTCTTTGCATTTTGCCTCGATAGTATTTCTTAGTTTCCTCACAAACTGATCAGATAGGTTCCAGAATTTGATGTGTTCAGAATTTTATCTGTTAGAGGTTTGTTTAGAAGTTCCTCTGGCTAAACCTTTTGTGGAGTTAGTGTTATGTTCAGCTTTTTCAAGACCTGTTCAAATTTTCTAAAAGTCTATGAGTTACAATGATGATTGTTCTGTTCTTTCAGTCTGTATTTGATAGGGGTGCTAATGTGGTAGTATGTGGAATGCCCTTCAATTTGTTCCTCCTGTCTAGCAAGTTCTTTATGGAGTGTGCTATGAATCCACTTGTTAATATTTCCTTTATGTGCTCTTTTGCAAATCTCATTAATTGCTTTTCCATACGGATGGAAAATCAAGAGCTTTGAAAGAGCAGCATATAATCGAAAGAGAAATGACAGATGGAATCATATCATACTTCACAAAGAACTTGCTAAAGAGGAAGGAAGCAATTCAAGGGTAATTATCTAATGATCACAATATCACCACTATCAAGCAGACTGGAAGAACAGAGGAATCATGTAACACCAATGAACTTTTAGAAAATTTAACAAGTCTTCAAAAAGCTAGACATAACACTCACTCCACAAAGGGTTCAGCCAGAAGAACTTCCAAACAAACCTCTCAAAGATACAATACCAAATACTTCAAATCTGTAAAATATCAGATCAGTTTTGAGGAAGCTAAGAAATATGCAAAATGCAAGGAACCATGGAAACCAGACTAAAGGATTAAAAGAGAAGCTTAAAACAGACAAATAGAAACATCTGTAGTTAATACCATTTATAGACAGAAAACAATAATAATGCTCAAAAGATAAAATTCCTGAAAGCGCTTACCTCACCAACAGAATTGAACATCTGGAAAAGATCACATAATTAAAAACAGTAAAACTGTATCAAATTTTGAAATCTTACCATTAAGGAGAGTGTTTTTTTGTGCCGCGAAAACCATATTGCAGCATCAACCATCATAGCAGCAAACAACAAGGAAAATTTTCAGTCACCAGCTAGCTCATGATGCGGCAACTGCCATAAAATAATGTTTCAGTCATTAACTATCATTTAAAAGTGAAAGTGGGTGTATAAAAGTGTGACTACCTCATTACCCTAACATGAAAACTTCACTCTTGCTAGTACTTTGGTTTCTAAAATCTTTTGTTTTTTTGACTATTTCCAAATTAATTACAATGGTATATTTTATCTTGTCTAATTTGGTTCTGTACCAGAACAACACTGCTTTTAATTAATATCTATATTAAATTAGATTAATGTTACTAAGAAAAGATATACTTAAGATTGTACTAAATATGTATCCTTCAAAAGTGTACATCTTCACATCTTCACCTGACAGATAAAGAAACTTAATATAGTAAAAAGCTGAAAACTTTATGGCAGAATTTTACCTACTTATGTAGAATTATTAGTATTGTAGTTGTTCAAATATTCCTGTATAAAAGTTTGTAAGTCTTTACATATGCTTAAACAACACATTGGAAGAATCTTATATGTGAAACAAGTAGATTGAGTGCTGAAATTATTGGAGCTGTATTTCAGTCCATTCACAGTAAGGACACAAAAGTCCACTCACATAAAGCTGTAGTGTTCCAATATCACATTTATCTTTAAAATTAAATGTAGTGACTGGTTATCTTTATGTTGAAAATATACTGCCTGAAAATAAAAAGACAGTTACAGCAGGTTTTATTACAGCTTCTGTCTTCATAACTTCATGATAAAAAAGATGTCTTTGTTCAACATAATAGCCATTGTGCCTGAATTTGTTACCTAAGTATTAGTTGAAACAGTTGGTGACACATTCTAAGATGTAATTGACCTAGAGGCAAACAGGTTTTTTAATGTTGAGTGTGTTTTGATATATATCACAATTTTGTACCTGAGAGCATTGTTGTCACATTTTGTTGATATTACAGAAGAAAGGAAAAGCAACAAAAATTATAGAAAAACATTAATTTTAACCTTTAGTTTTTGGCTTTCTGTTTCCATAAATACATAATTTATGCTAATGATATATTTTACCATATCTAATTATGTTGTGTGCTAGAAAAAATGTTTTTAAGTAATACCTATACCAAACTAAATGAATATTTCTATCAATAGATATACTAAATATGTATGCTTCGAAAATGTAAAATTTCTCTTAGGGACATGACAGATAAATAAACTTCATACAATAAAATTCTGAATATTTTATTGCAGATTCTCACCTACATACATATTCCTATTAATTTTTATCTTGATATTCCTGAATAAAATTAATTAAATATTTACACACTCTTAAACAACATATTTGAATACAAGTGGATCAGTAGATTGAGTGCTAAAGTTATTTGAACTACATTTGTTCTCACTAACACAAGGGACACAACAGTTCATTTCTGATTGTACATGTTGAAGTAACATCATCCCTTCAAGTCATACTATAACATCTCAGCCATGGTTCAGTAGATTATGTATGAGCTACAAAGGCACATGTTTTCCTCCATTGCATAAACAGTCATAGTGCAATAAAATTGGAACACACCAGTATGCAAAAGAAAGAGAGGAGGAATATGCACTTACAATACCTAAAGACAGCAGTGAAGTAGGTGAAAGAGGCAAGGTTCAGAATTTAAATCTAGTCCTAATTAAAATGATGCCATAGACCCTACATTCCTGTGTTTTGCAAATATCAGTTCCTGATCTGAGCAAGCAGTTTATAGTTTCAGAATCTGCCTACAGTTATGCTCAAGTGCAGGTGGGCGATACCACTTAAATTGACTTCGCTAGCTTGTTGCAAAGAAATTTTTGGAATTTTCACGTTTAAACTACGTGATTCAATTTCAATGATGAAATAATTTATGATTATGTGCAGAAACATCTGAATGTTTGTGAAAGCTACTGAATACTTCTGCTTCCATTTTTATATATTGGTCCCTGCTTTTGTAAGTAAACATTTCTACATGTTCATGTTTGCGATTGTAAATAGTGGTTTTCATACAAGTGAGAGCCATGAATAGCAGCTTATATTGAGATCAAGTGTTTAGAATAGGAGTAAAGTTTGATTCAATATTATATTGCTTTCTTGCTGCAACATTATATATAATTCATACCAGATTTGGTTAGAGGTACCTATATCAAGAGGTGGGAATTTGAAAGCAAAATGTAATGAAATCTTAAGGTTTGCTAGTAAACTGATATTAGAATGCTCTGCTTCTAGTAAATGTTGTATAAAAACATATACCATCCCCAGGGTTAGCAGTGATTCTAGTAGTCACTTTTTGATGTAAGTAGAAGAATGGTTGATACCGTTCTGGGCATTGGTAAGGGTCATACTGCTATGCAGAAGCTTTGTGTGACCATGGGTATGATTTGCATGTACTACTGTACTTATAATTCCTATTCCATAGACAAAAGTAAAAATATTATTTAGTACTAATCTACTGGACTACTGTTGCACCAAAGGAAAACACAGAAGGGTAATGAAAGTTATCATAGTGTGATATGGAGTAAATGACACAAAGAAGTTTTTGTATCTAGACGGAAATTAGAAATTGCAGTGACTGCAGCTATTAGTGAATTTAATATGGGTTATAAAGGTAGTCTAAATATTATGGGAAAAGTGTAAGCAACCAAAGTTAAGTCTGTTAGCAAGAAAATTAGTACCATTAGATATAGGTAAAATCTTAAACAGAGTGCTCAAAGTTTATTGAGCACACATAAATCTGCCAAGAAGCAGTTAATTGTGAGTAAATTAAAAGAAAAAGAGGATAATAAATCAGCTGAAGAGCCTTCATATAGTGTTGGAGGATTTTAAAACATAGAAAAAATGTTTTGTTTTTATTTAGAGCTTGAGACTAGAATTTTCTCTTGTCTAATTTTTAGCATTTTTTTAGTACTCAAAATACTCCAGACATTAAAGTTTTCAACAAAGTTCTTTAAGTTTAGCATATATGTATATTTCTTGATAGGTGTTCAAAAAATTTGGTAATAACTAGGGCTGTATATGAAACAACTTGACATTTATTGGTATTGGAAGCAGAAAACTGACAAAAATGCAAGAAAACTCTAATATACTCCTTAAATTTCCTCCTCATGAACCATTAGACATAGGAAAATGAGCATATGTACTTTTAATAACTATTACTATAGAGAACAGATACCAAAGTTTCAATTATTTATAGCATACTTTGTAAAGAATGCAAAATTTTTCGTCATATAGAGAAATTGCAGCAAAAAATACAATAATCAGTTAAATTTAAAGGGAGTCAATTAATGACACTAAACAACACAAAGTAAGTGTTGTTTAGTGTCATTAATCGACTACCTTTAAATTTAATTTACCGTAACAACACTGTTTTCAACACTTCCAAGAAAGCAATTACAATAATCAGCGTTTGATAAAAGCTATTGTAGATACAAAAATCATTAGCAAAGGGCCAAAGGTAACCAAATTATAGAGAAGCTAATAAGGCAGCTGTAGGATGCACATATGATACAAGGGAATTTTAAAGTAAACCACGTAACTTCTATCTAAATCTTTATAGTCATCTTTCTACACTTTAAACTTCTCAAGTTTTTTGTAACGTCAAAATGCTCCAGAAGCAGCAATTTTCAATGAAGTTGTATGAAACTTTTAATAGGGGAAAGCAGCCTAATATGGGGTGGCGCACAATTTGGGGTACCATGGTATCTCAGCTGTATACTGCTGAACCTTACTAGAAATGTGATGGACTAAGAGAGTTTTGGTGACTAAGCATCCTGCGGTTATGTCATAGCATTCCTGTTTGAGATCGCAACATGGTAAGCTGAAAGAAGTTTGCTTCTTGAAGTTATTTGCTGCTGTTGATATCTGTGTATATAACTCTAATAAGGTATTGTTTTAAACACACCTTGGCTGAGGTTGTAGTATTAAGATAAAACTATCTTTACATGCCCAGACCTTTGCCTTAGTTCAATTACAAAAGGAGCCGGAAGATCTAATAAATTAAAAATGGCAAGTTCCCTATTATGGGGTACCATGGAGAGGTTAATCTGGGTTACCCCATATTAGGACATACTATTGTACTTTTAATATTCATGTTATAAATTTAACTTCCACTGCCAGGAAATTGAAACAAGGGTGAAAAATCCTATTGTCAAATGGTTACAGTATAGCAAATAGGGAATCTCTTTGGAAAAGCCTATCTATGTGCAGTCACTGTAGAAATAGCTAGTAGTGGGTTACACAAAACAGGAATATATCCATCCAACCCCAATATTTTTAGGCCACAAGATTTTACAATTCATGAAAATGAAACTGCAATCAACACACTGAAGCTTCTAAATCTAAAACTGTGGCACAAGTGACAGATCCACCTACTTCTCAGAGGAGATGGATCCTGGTGGCAGACATCAGCCCAGTCCCAACATTGAAGCTAAAGGCAAGTTTATCAGAACAGGCCAATCCATCTTGAGCAGGGACAACTTGTGTATTTCCAAGTTTGCCATACAAAGCTCAGCTCACTGAAAAGAAGTCAAAAAAAGCTGACAAGACTCCGCCAAAAGCCAGATGGACCTTAGCATTGCAAACCAAAGCGACGAAGACAACCAGAATAGGAAGTGCACTGCTGAATCTTTGTCCTCCGAAGACGCAGAGACTATGTGCCTCTGGAATTGGAAGAGGACTGGGGGAACAAGAATGACGACGCTGATGATGCTGCTGCTGATGATGCAGAGTGCCTATACTGTGCAGGTTTCTTTGAGCACCGAGAGGAAGAAATCTGGATAAGGTGCTGCAAATGTTTCAATTGGGAACACATGGTTTGTGCAGGTGATAGTTCCAGTAGGTTCTGTTGTGAAAAGTGTGTGAGAAAAGGAAATAAATAAAAAAGACCTGTCTAGTAATTAGGCACCAAAATAGGATAACAAATCTGGATATAAACTTTGGACTTACACTTCGGATATAAAAAATCATATTTAATACTGCACAAAGTAGTATGAACTTTTGTACTTATACTGCTCTGAATTAACACCAGAAAATGTATCCCATATTAGGAATCTCTACCACCCCATATAAAGCACCCCATATTAGGAGTCACATTTTTGTATTTTAGAAAATTGCATTTTAATGCATAACAGTGTATTTAAACTGGAGTATTACATTCTATAAGAGAGGTAAAGAGTTGGACTATACAAGTATATTGTTTATAGACGCTAACTTGTGTTATTATTGGTCATACAACAAAAAGAAAAAATGTACCTGATATTAGGCAACTTTCCCTTACATATCCCTAAATAAATGTATCTTAAAAGCTTCTATTATTTGAGCTGTAAATTGAATTCTTTATTTACGAATGAATTTTAAAAAGCAAAATTAACAAATATTTAAGGAAAAATTAATATATTCATACATAACCTTTTTTTTTCTCTAAAACTACTGGACACACTAAAAAGTATTGCAACTTTTACATCTGATGTACACTGAATCTAAAATGTAAGGTTTCTAAAAGAAAAACTGTATGGCCTGGGAAATTTTATAAAACATACAAAAATCACACAGTAAAATGAAATAAACATTTTTTTTCCTCTAGGCTCATACAGAGACTCCCTAGAGGGAAGGTGGGGGGGGGGGCTAGAGACCTGGAGACTGCCTTAATTTTGGGTAAAGCTATCCTTCTCTCTATAATGCAGCTACCTGAGACACCTTTGAAATATTGCAACCCTGAAAGAACTAAGCGTTTGAAGGGTGATATGCAATGAGGCAGATGGGAAATATTTCATCGAATAGGAAAGAAAATAAGAAATAATTGTTAGAGAAAGATGTGTGAGCCTTTAAAAACTAGTTACTCACATAACATATTTTTGTTATTGTGTGATTTGTGATGCTTTATACCGTTACATCCTCCATTATTGTACTACAAATAATTTATGGTACTAAGAGTATTTATTGCAAGCAAAGCATAGATATTTTCAAAGGAAACGGGTATTTTTTCACAATTTATAAAATGATCTGTTTTTATTTTGCTGTGATCATTTATTCTGGATATCACTAAAATATCTTAATAATATAAATCAGACGTATATTATCATTAGCTGACCAAAAGTAAGTTGCTACTGATGATTATTAGCTTGTTTGCACTTAATAGTTTATTTTACCTGCGCTTTCTGTCACATGAATCTTTTATTTCATTATTTTGTGTTACATGATATGTTTCTCAATTCACTATCTGTTACACCAAGCACAAGTTGAAAATATTCCCAAAGCTATCTTATCTCATTTGTGTTATTTAACTGGCTCTGCCCTCAAACTCCTTCAAATCAGAACCAACCAATTTTGCTACTTTTAAGGGAATTTTATAGTAGCAAGTTAAATTATTACTGCATGTACCATCTGTAACATTTAAATGCCAAGGTAAGCAAAATACTGTTAGGTGAGAATATTTGCGATGTTCAAAAATTCAATATCTGATGCAATGAACTAAGAAAAGGTTCTCTTTATGGCAGATATGATACTTCATCAGCAAATATGTAATATTCCTTATTTCAGGAAAGAAAAAATAATAAGACACTTTTCATTTTAATTTAATGTTTTTACATTTTCATCTTCTTCCATATAGTAATATAAATATGAGATTTTCAGAAGAACAAAACATCAAAACCATTTTGACTAAACAAACATACTGTAAGAATTAAGGAAACCACTTATTCCTATTCATAATTAATTTGACTCTTAACCAATTAATGTAGCATTAAAGATACACTTAAAATATAGTTGCATATATTCAGAATAAATACGACTGTTTCATTATATCAAATCGCAACTTAGTAAAACTTAATATAATTTTGAGTCAAACTAATACTCAATGCCTCACTTATTGCTAGTATTTACCTATAACGCTTTTCATTAGGTTCTTCCTAACATCATCAGCTGTTGTCGACTAATGGATGTTGGTTTGGTGAACTTAGTCGACAACAGCTGATGATGTTAGGAAGATCCTAAAGAAATGAGTTCTAGGTAAATACTAGCAATAAGTGGAGCATTGAATACTAATTTGACTAAAAATTATATTAATTTTGTGCTAAAACTTCTTTGGCTGACTTTCTTAATGTGCTATAAGTGTGTTGAACTTACAAATATTTATTTTGACAGTGTGAGGATGATTAACAGCAAGGCTGTTTGAGTGGAAACTATTCCATATAAGATAAAAGGGAGGAAAAATATTTTTACAACATACTCCAGCAAAAAATCTGACGTGTTGCACTGATATGGCTTTCTTTACTGTTGTAAAAACTGTTCTTATAAATGCTTATTCCTCCATATGCTTTATGTTATCTGTGATTTACAATACCTAAGGGTTCATTTTGTTATAGGTGCAAGGGGAGTATAGAAATATGGTAGGGTTAAGTGAAAGATTTCTTAAGGAGTGTTTGCTATGTGTTGCATGCTATAACTTAACATAATTTGAAATACTTTAAATCCCACAAATGCATGTCTCTCTACTCTTTACTTATACTAAATACAGGAAGATATGCACTGCATCCAAAAATATGATACGAAGATTTTACTGCAGATATGTTTCGGATCTCCCTGAACAAAAAAATATATATTTTCAAGAAGAGATCTATACATGGGTGCTTACATACATAAATGCATAATGAATAAACCCAGTATGAAAAATTTGTTTCCATAGTTGGGATTTGAACCACAGATCTCCCGGTATCTGTCCAGTTGCTCTTTTTCTTTGTTTTTGTTTTTTTGCTTTTTTGTTCTTGTAATTTACGTCCTCCAACGTTAACTCATATCAGACGATGAATGGAATGGGTGAAAGGATGCTCAAATGAGCTCAGGGTCCATAGAGCTTAGAGGGAAAACCCCGACATCCCCCAGAAAGATGTGTTCATCAAGTTCCTTGAACCGCCACCAGAGGAGACCTATGACAAAATATCGTCAACTACACACATGAGAACCAGTCGTTGGCCGGCTCAGGTAACTCACCCTGACCGAGATTCGAACTCAGGACCTCTTGAACGAGAAGCAGACACTGTACCACCACGCTACCGAGGCGGGTTCCGGCTCCTTTGAATCATTGAGCTACTACAGCCCACATGCCAAAATGACATTAAATTCATTTTTTATGACTTACATAACTGGAGAACCATAAAATATAGGCAATATCTTAGTATACAAGAAAGATGTATCTCTTTAAAGTACACTATATATGTCAAGCAAACATTTTTATTTTAATAGAAAAGATAACTGTTTTCCAAACGTTTCTTGTTATTTGTTTGAACTTTCTAATTCACTTCCTATCTCATATAGGATGTCCTTATTCATTTTTTTGTCCTGATTATGCAACAAAAAGGAAACATTGCATAACAATCAGGTCTTAAATGATTTTACTATCGCTTAAATCACTGTATTCTACTATTCCCAATGTACCTAAAAGGGAATATGGAATAAAACCATTTCTACAAATGTTTAAGTCGATTAAAATGAAGTACGATTAGATACAAACAAGAATGAGGGCAGAAAGTCATATGAGTACGGGCATTAGAATTGCATTTGCTCCTTTTTTTAATCATAAGCTTTTATTTATATCTTAGGTTTACTAATTCAAAATCATACAAGATTCCTTCCGAAGGAAGAGGATATCAGAGGCTGTTCCTAGAACTTTACTACTTCCATTTTAGTTAAGTAAATATCTAAACTATATGGCATTTTAACACAGAATGGTTAAGAGCTGTTTTGAAAAAACAGAAACATCGAAAAATTTTCCACATAAGGAGTAGGTGTGGTGGGGACTTTGAAATCATTATCGGAGAAATAGTTTCAATTTACTTACCAAAAAGACTGGCAGCACCAAAAAAAGTTTAAAGACAAATTTTGCACGTTATTGTGTTATATCTATGGTACAATCTAGTGCTTTGTTTTGATGGATTTCAGTTAAAGTCTACTTAAAGGACAGAAACTACGAACCTTAATACAACAATAAGCTAAAAACATGCTTAACTAACATTTGTCATAATTGCTTGCAAGGATACGAATAAACCACGAACACAAATGCTCCCCTTGAGTTGAAGATATCAATTTTTTTGGCAGCAAAACCATTAAGTCTTAATTGCCTTGAGCACAGGAAATTCCAAGCAACATTGTGACAAAAACCTCGTTGATCTAACAGATACATCGAGATACCTTCTGACATTTCTAGGACCGTTTACCTTTTGGAGATGTATGTGCCGGTGCAGCTGCAAGGACTACTAATGTTACATGGCGAATGATCCCCCACTTGAGTTGTGTTCAACAAAACCAGAAGAGGACATTTCTAGGCAACATTACAAGACAGTCTTACAGGACTGGAATGAAACACTGTTACTTATGACTAGAGTCCGATTTGATGTCTTTGCATTTTTTTCTGATGATATCAGGATGAAGTTATATGGAAGGTATACGTGGCTCCTAACATTACTAGTGGGATATCCCTTCCCAGGGAGGTGTCATTTTAAGTCCCGGGTGTAGGAACAGTGCCCACTCAGCATCGTCAGGAAATTGAAGAGCTGCAATAGGTAGCGAACCCTATTATGTTGCAAATGGGATGCAATTTGTCCTACGGTGTTGTCATATTGCATTCCCCCAATGTGGTGTGCGACGAGTGCCAAACTAATGAATCTATAATAAATACTATTCGCGCTAAGACAAAAATACAGATTTTGCAAAAACTGATCGATGAGGAAGGAGAGAGTAATTTATTTAACATAATCGTAAAAACCCACATTCCTAGCTAAAATAGTCTTCTTAATTCCTACAAATACGTAAAGTAGATACCATTATATTATAAGAATGCATTGTGACGTAAGCACTTTAATGAATATCATTATCTTTTGGCATGTATCGTGAACGTATTGTGACTGTGGGTTCGTAGAATTAAAAGTCCAAGCTGTAGAAATACAAAACTTTCTTTGTTTCCGTAGAAATGCACTTTGTACACCTCTGATAACAGCAGAATTACATAACTCACACGTACGCAGTCCGTCTGCCGCAAGTCCATGCTGCAACTCACTGACTCGGCTCCTTGCCGAACTGATGTTTCTCGGCACTCTCTCGTGGCTTCCTTCCATACTGCCTGAAGTCGTCCAGTACCCTCGCTTTTATCCACTAATCGCAAATTGGAGAAGCTTCTCGGCCATTCACGAAGCCTCACGGACTTTCACGACCGCGGCGGGACTGTCCCGACATTTCTCTGGCTCTTTCTCTCCCCACCCCGTCTCTTCTCTCGACAAGCGCTCGCGCGCGCATGGGCGTAGGCGTCGCTTTCAGGCTACCTGTCTCTTTCTTTCCTGGCAGCTCGTTTTGTCGCTACTTCGACGATCGGGTGACACTGCTCCCTCGTCAAGGCTGATCGTCCCGAACAGTACCATCGTAGCGGGCCAGATCATCCAAATGTACCTCCACCACCTTTCCTCGGGGCACATTCTGGATGCGGTGGACCTTGTCGTTAATCCTCTTTGCCACCTGGTACGGTCTTTGCCGCGGCTGTCGAAGTTTCGGGCAGCGTCGCTTGGTCCGGGTAGGACGGTACAAACCAGACTAGGTCACCTTGCTGGAATACTTGGCTCTTGGGTTGCCTGTCGTACCGGGTCTTCATGCGGTCGTACACCATCTGGATGTTCTCACGAACCATCTCATGCACGTTGTGGAGATGGTCCACGGTTGCTGGCTGTTTTGCGTCCGGTGGGCTCCCAAAAGTTAGGTCACAAGGGATGCCTAACACTCGGCCCAGCGCTAGACCAGCAGGAACAGTGATACATTGACGTCCCAGTCTCGCTGATGGCTGGCCAGGACTTTCCTCAGATGTTTATCTAGGGTCTTGATGTAACCCATACCGTCCAACTGCGCATGTAGAGGTGTTGTGCTGCTCTTCTTCACCCCAAGCCTTTACAGTGCCTCCTTCATCAGGTTAGACTCAAAATTAGTGCCTAGATCACTGTAGAGCTCTAATAGCACCCCAAAACGGCAGATCAGTTGCTCTACGAGGCAGTCTGCAATTGTCTTCGCCTCCTGGTTCGAGATGGCATATATCTCCGGCCATTTGGTGAAGTAGTCTACGACCACCATCAGGTACTTGTTTCCTCGGTCGGACACTGGGAATGGTCCAGCTATGTCGAAAGCAATGCGTTTGAATGGCGCTCCGATATGGTACTGCTGTATGCGATCCCGGCTCCTAGTTTAGGGCCCGCAACTCGCCGCGCACACATGACATTGTCGGCACAACCTTCCAGTGCCTGCTCAGAGCCTCAGCCATTAGTAGACTTGTCGGAGTTTTTCGATTGTTCGGCTTGCTCCCAGGTGTCCTCCTGAAGCACCAGTGTGCACTTCCTCTAAGACATCCGGTACCATATTCCGGGGAAGTACCAACTGTTCGCTCTTCGTCTTCCCATCATGTGATTCTCATACTCGGAACAGCACGCCCTCTCTGATCTTCAATGAATTACATTTTGCCCAGCACGACTTGTATGTTGCACTTCTTGGTGCGATGTCCTCCCAGGTTGGTATTGTCCCTGCCTCCACCTCCCTCAAGGTTGCCTCCAAGTCTGCGTCCGCCAGCTGCTCCCTCCTCAGGTCTGCGCTATCCCAACCGTCCGCAGGCACTGCCGTGACCACTCTGACAGCTGCGGCACCCTCCTTCTCTTCCACTCTTGTGCATTGACCGCCTTCTTCTGGAGCAGCGTCATGGTATCTGCGTTGCCGTGGCTCTTCCCTCTATGATGTTCAGAGCTAAAGTCGTACTCCTGCAGTCTCTGGACCCAACGGCCTGTCTGGCCTTCAAAGTTCCTAAAACTAAGTAGCCAGGTTAGGGCGGAGTGGTCAGCCCTCAGGTGGAATGGCTGACCGTACAGGTACTTGTGGAAGTGTTCCAAAGTCTTAACTACGGCCAATAACTCTCGCCGGTAATGCAGTATTCTTCTGTGCTTTGGACAGCGTCTTACTGTAGTAAGCTATCACACGCCCGTGGCTGTCCTGGACTTCGGATAGGACGCCTTCAATGCAATGGTCGCTGCTGTCGGTGTCCACAATGAAGGCGCCACCTGGTTGTGGGAATCCCAGAATAGGAGCACTACAAGGTGTCTTCTTCAGCTGTTGAAAAGCGCCTTCGGCGTCCTTCATCCACACGTAAGGACAGTGTTCCTCTGCCAGGCGGGTGAGTAGCTTGGTGGTGTTGGAGAAGCCCTTTATGAAACGGCGGTAATAACTGCACAGCCCTAGGAAACTGCGCAATTCTCTCTTATCCTTCGGCCGGGGGCAATCTGTGGTCTGCGGCCACTCCGGTTGGTGAGACTATATGGACCAAGCAGACTTCCTTGCGAAAAAGCTGGCACTTCTTTGCGTTCAGCTTGAAGTTTGTCGCCTGCAGTCTCTGCAACACCTTGCTCAGGTTTTCCAGATGGACTTCGAAGGTCTGACCGATGATTATGATGTCGTCCAGGTATAGCAGGCATGCATCATACGTCATCCCTCTCATCACTGATATGATTAGGGATTGGTAGCTGGTGCGCTGCAGAGACCAAAAGCCACAACTGTGAACTACCAAAGCCCTTGGCCTTTCGAAAATACGGTCTTTTCCTTGTCTCTCTGGTCTAGAGCTACCTGCCAGTAACTCGACTTCAGGTCCAGTGTCGAGAACCACTCCGCACCAGCAAGCG
Source organism: Mantis religiosa (assembly GCA_030765055.1). Lineage (NCBI taxonomy): Eukaryota > Metazoa > Arthropoda > Insecta > Mantodea > Mantidae > Mantis > Mantis religiosa. The sequence goes on from CM060950.1 coordinate 213,924,152, forward strand.
TGTCCAGGGTGTCGTCAATCCCGGCTAAGGGGAAACAGCCCTTCCGGGTGACAGCGTTCAGCTTCCTGTAGTCCACGCAGAAGCGTTCCTTTTCGTCACCAAGACTACAGGGGAACACCAAGGGCTGTCAGACTCCCCTGGAGCTGATTTTGTCGCTACCTCGACGATCGGGTGATAGTATGTTTGAAATTACTCAGAACTGAAACGTGATAAAATAAAAATGTACTTTGAATAAGCTAAAGTGTTTGTTAAATTCGATGGGAAGAAACAATACATTTCCTGCTGGTCTGGCAGGACGTGTCCGGTCACATTATATCTTTGATTATGAATGGTTTGCAACCTTTATTTACTCTAGAGAGTTCAAAGCAGCATTATTCAGTTACTCTTTCA